>JAZKJV010002147.1:0-61485 GCA_037367405.1 Ottelia alismoides
TGGCGATCCGCTGCTCCACATTCAGCACCACCGTCGGGCAGCCCAATTCCAGCAAATCCGCCGCCACGGCCCCGGTCGCCTTCGTCGCGTACCCCTTGCCCCGCGAATCCCGCCGCGTGTACACGTGCCCAATCGCCGCCACCCCCTCGGCCGGCGACACAATAAACGTGCCCGCCACCGCCACTATTTCCCCCCCTACCTGGACGCCGCGAAAGATCCCGTCGCGCAGCATCTCCGGATCGAAGAACTGCGGCGCGTCCCCCGTCTCCCGGCCGTCGTCGTGCAACGCCTCCAGCGCCGCCAGATCGCGCGGACGCAGATCCACCGTGTCATCGGCCCGCTTCGGCCGCCCCTTCAGCACCATCCGCAACATCGGCCGCAAATGGATCACCTTGTAGCGAAGCGTCAACCGGTCCAGCATCATCGGCTGCAACTGCAGGCTCAGTTCCGGCACCTCCAGCCGCTGAATCACTGGATCCAGATCATGGTGCGAGCCATGCGCAAACAGCACCGGCGGATCAAAGCCCCGGTAAATCAGCAACACCGAATCACCAGCCGTCTGCCAGTCGCAAAGCGGCTGCCGGTCAGGCTCAAGGTCGCCTAAGGCAAAGGCGGTCCACGCGGGATCGGTCTGAAGGAGAGAGCGGAGTTTTTCGGGCGGCACTACGGAACGGCTTTGCCTCCACGGGCGATAAAATTCTGTTCGGGGAAGGCGAGAGTAGACCCATGCGCTGATCCACCCCCCATTAGTGTAGCGCGGGCACCGTCACCGGCCGTAAACTCCCCAGTGGGCCGTGGACAGAAATCGTATGGCTCCCCTCCGCGGGATGCGGTGGCGTTCCCGAGCCGCCCGGGGAAACAACTGCTCCCCCGCTCATCGCCCTTCACCGGGGGCCCCGGCCCCCGCCAGGACTCGCGCCCCGAAGACTAACGCACCCCCTGCAACTTCACCGCAAACGCATCCAGCGCCAGCGACTTCTGCACGTTCCGCCGCACCGCCGCCACCAGTTCATCGGTCTGCTTCACCGCCGCCTGCAGCCAAGCGAAACTCACCGCGCGCGCCAACGGCGCCAGTTCCGCCGCGATATCGGCATTCTGCGCCACCTCGGCCCCCTGCGACAGCCGCAGCAGATCCTCCAGCAACACGTAAAGCACGCGCAAATAGGGATCGAGCTTATCGGTCTTGCTCGCCGACAAACTTTCCGAGAACTTCACCCATTGGCCAAACGGAGCCTGCCGCGCGCCCACCTTCAAGAGCGTCAACATCGCCAGCCTCCGCTTATCGAACGCTTCGATATCCAGCGACAGCGCCAGCCCCGGCGATCCGCAAGCCAGCGCCAACCGCTTCTCCACGCGGTCCACGCCCGGCCGCGTCTCCAGAAATGCCCTCATCTCTCCGGGAGCCAAGGGCACCAGGGAAAAATGCACCGCCCGCGACCGGATCGTCGGCAGCAAGTCGTAAGCATTCTCGGCCGTCATCACCACAATCAAATGTTCCGGCGGCTCCTCCAACGTCTTCAGCAGCGAATTGGCCGCCTGCTCGTTGGCGCGGTCAATATGATCCAGCAAGAACACGCGCTTCGTCCCGCGCAACGGCTTGAACTGCGCCCGCTCCTTAAACAGCCGCATCTGCGGAATCGACAACTGCCGCAGCGGACCATCCGGCGGAAACGTCACAAAATCCGGATGCGACGCAAACATCAGCGGATCCTCATTGCGCTTCTCCGCCGGCAGTTTCTCCCGCTCGGCCATCAACTCGCGATTGTTCTCCAGACTCAAATCGTCGAGCTCAATCTTCGCCCCTCGCCCAAAATCGCCGCCGCAAAGCGCCGCGCCAGCGTCGCCTTGCCCACGCCCTCGGCGCCATGCAACAGAATCGTTTGCGGAATCCGCTGCTCGGCAATCATCCGCTCCAGCGTACGCACCGCCACCACGTTGCCGTGGAAGTTGCCAATAGACTCCCGCGCCCCAGCCGCGCCGCCCAGGTCCCCAAATAGGTCGCTCATCGGATCGCGCTCACTTTCGTTGCCGGCAGAGCGCCCGTCGCGCGCCGCAACAAAACACCCCCAACCCACTTCATCCTCTCGGCGCCTTCGCGCCGCCTTTCAACCCCGCGCGTCAACGCCGGGACCGCCGCCAACTGCTCAACCACCGCCCTCACAAAGTCGCCCTCACCGCCAACCAAACCTCCGCCGCCACGTCCGCCACCGCCCGGTCCGCATCAATCAAACGAATCCGCCCCGGCTCGGCCGCCGCCATCTCCAAATACGCCGCCCGCACCCGGCGATGAAAATCCCCCGTCTCCGCCTCCAACCGGTCCAACCCCGCCCGCTCCCGCACCCGCGCCCTGCCCGCTCCGGATCGATATCCAAGCACAGCGTCAAATGCGGCTGAATCTCCTGACACGCAATCGCATGCAACTGCCGGATCGCCCCCACGTCCAAGCCCCGCCCCGCCCCTTGATACGCCAAGGTCGAATCCGTGAAGCGATCGGAAACCACAATCGCCCCTCGCGCAATCGCCGGCCGGATCCGCTCATCCACCGCCTGCGCCCGCGACGCAAAGTACAAAAGCAATTCCGCCCGCGCCGAAACCGCATTGGCCGGATCGAGCAGAATCTGCCGGATCTGCTGCCCCACGCCGCTACGCCCCGGCTCAAAATTCTCCACCACCTCGCGCCCCTCGGCTCGCAACCGCTCCACCAGCAAACGAAACTGCGTCGACTTCCCCCCGCCATCCGGCCCCTCAAACGAAATGAAGCATCCCCTCATCCAGCCGCCTCCCGCCGGGAGCACCCGGCGTCAGCCGGGTGATGCGCCCAATGATCGTTGCCGGCCAACCTAGTCATAAACAAAGTGCAGCACCTTCTTCAAGTCTTCCCACACCTCGCGCCGGTGCACCGGCGTCGTCGAACGCAACAAAAACGACGGATGATACGTCACCATCACCGGAATATCCTGCCACTTGAACCACTGCCCGCGGATCTTCATCACGCCATCCTTCACGCCCAACAGCCCAGCCGCCGCCGTACCACCCAACGTACAAATCGCCTTGGGCTTGATCGCCAAAATCTGCCGGAATACAAACTGCCCGCAGATCTCCATTTCATCCGGCAACGGCTTCCGGTTCTCCGGCGGCCGGCACTTCACGATGTTGCAGATATAGACATCCGGCCGCCGGGATCGGAATCCCTTCCTTCTGCGCCGTGTTCTCAATCATCTGCGTCAAAAGCTGCCCCGCCTTGCCTACAAACGGCAACCCCTGCGCATCCTCATCGGCCCCCGGACCCTCGCCCACAAACACCAGCCGCGCCTCCGGATTCCCCGAGCCAAAAACAATCTTCCGCCGGCCCGTATGCAGCCGGCAGCGCTGGCAGTCACCAATATCTTCCTGGATCTTCGCAAACGAATCGTTCTCCGGCACCAGGCTGGGCAAAACCAGATCGGTCAGCAGCGAAGCCGCCTTGGCCGCCATCGGCAGAGCTGCGGGTGGCGCTGGAGGAAGTGGCGCTAGCGCAACTGGCGCAACTGGCGCAACCGCCGCAACCGGCTTCTCCATCGCCGCAGGAGAGGGAGGCGTCGGCGCGGCCACCATCGGCGCAACGGCGGTGGGAGCGTAAAGCTCCTTCACGCCCAAGTCGCGATAGTATTCCAGCAGCGCGCGCAGTTCACTCATCGTTCCAGATCAGGCGTGAAGCGCCAATCGCAACAGGATAGCGTGATCGAAGATCCGGTCGGCCAGTTCGCGCTTCGGCGCCCGGGCGAGCGCAATATTCTCGCCCGTGCTCAGCACCAGCGTGATCTCGTTCACGTCACTCTCAAACCCCGTCCCCGCCTGGTTCACCAGATTCGCCACCACCATGTCGCAATTCTTGCCCGTCAGCTTCTTGCGCGCATAACCGATCAAATCATCGGTCTCGGCCGCAAAGCCAATCACCAGCCGGTCCCCCTTGCGCTTCCCCACCTCGGCGAGAATATCCGTCGTCGGATCCAAATCGAGCGATAGCCGCGCCGCCGTCTTCTTCACTTTCTGCCGCGCCGGATCGGCAATCGTATAGTCGGCCACCGCGGCGGGACTTCACCACCATCGTCGCCTCGCCCAACCGCGCCATCACCGCCCGCAACATCTCCGCCGCCGTCCGCACCGGCACCACTTCCACGCCCGCCGGCGCCGCCAAATTCACCGGACCGCTCACCAGCACCACCCGCGCCCCCCGCGCCACCGCCGCCTCCGCAATCGCGTAGCCCATCTTCCCGCTCGAACGTTCGTCACGTAGCGCACCGGATCAATCGGCTCCTGCGTCGGCCCGGCCGTGATCAGCACCACCTCGCCCGCCAGGTCGCGCCGCGGATGCGCCACCGCCATCACCGCCTCGGCAATCGCTGCTGGCTCGGCCAGCCGCCCCGGACCCACCTCGCCACAAGCCAGCAACCCATCGGTCGGATCCACAAAATGATGCCGCGCCCGCCCTCGCAACAGCGCCACGTTCGCCCGCCGTCGCCGGATGCCGCCACATCTCCGAGTTCATCGCCGGAGCCAGCACCACCTCGCCCGTAAACGCCAAATACAAAGTGGAAAGAAAATCGCCCGCCAGCCCATGCGCAAACCGCGCCAGCAGATCGGCCGTCGCCGGAGCCACCACCAGCATCGCGTGATCCCGCGCCACCGCGATATGCTCCACCGAGCTCGACAACACCGCTTCGGCGCTCGAATGATCGAAAAGGCCCGAAATCACCTTGCGGCCCGTCAACGCCGCAAACGTCAGCGGCGTAATGAACTCCTGCGCCGCCGCCGTCATCACCACCTGCACGGTGCATCCGCGTTCCTGCAACGCCCGGCAAAGCTCGGCCGCCTTGTAGGCCGCAATGCCACCGCCCACGCCCAGCACAACGTTCATCGCTGGCCACCGCCCACCGCGTATCGCGTCCCCGCGCTCAAACTCGCGGCGAAACGTTTGTCCCGTCGCCCCTGAGCCCCGCACGGCAGTAAGGAGATGCGGCCTGCGAGACACGAAGTCCCTGCCTGCGCCCCGGCACTTTCGCGCGGAGACCGCCCTAAGAACGCCGGGCCACCAGCGGCCATCCGGCTAAACCTGCGCCGCGGCTTCCGCTTCCGCCAGCTTGATCGGATCGTTCCAATCCACCAGCCCGCGCCTCACTTCTTCCATCGCCGCCACCGTCGGCTTCTTCGACGTCGTCGGCAAATAGGACCGGGCGCCCGCCTGAATCTGGCGCGCCCGCTTGGCCGCGATGATGATAAACCGGTAAGTGCTCGAATCCTCGTCGTCCGGAACGATGTTGTGTGCGTTGGGCTTTAGATCAGCCATAGGTCCATTTCCTCTAATCGCCCGCCCGGTCCCGGAAGGAATCCAGAATCGGCCGGACGCGATCTTCCATCTTGGTGCGCCGGGCCGCTCGGCCCGGATGATCGACGTTAACGTCTGCGAAGACGCTTCCAGGTCCTCGTTGACGATCACATAATCGTATGCGCCGTAACCTTCGATTTCGCGAGCCGCTTCCGCCAGCCGCCGCTCGATCACCGCTTCCGGATCCTCGCCGCGGGCACGGAGCCGTTTTTCGAGTTCGCCCGCGAAGGAGCCAAAATGAAGATCGTAACGGCGTCGCGAACCTTCTCTTTTAATTGTCGCGCACCCTGTACGTCGATGTCGAGCACCAAGTCGCAGCCTAAAGCCTTGGCCCGCGCCAGCTCCGAAATGTGTGTCCCGTAATAGTCTTTGCCAAAAACCTCGGCCCACTCCAGAAATTCGTCCCCGCTGGATCCGGGTCTCAAAATCGTCCCGCGAGATGAAATGATAGTTCGTCCCATCCACCTCGTTCCCGCGCGGAGCCCGCGTCGTATACGAAATCGAAAAGATTAACTTCTGATCCGAACGCAGCAATCGCCCCACTAGGGTCGATTTCCCCACTGCCGGACGGGGCGGATATGACAAAGACTGAACTCACGCGCGTTGGTCCTCCGACTTTAACATGTCCCATCGGCTAAATTGGAAAGAGCAGCATGAACGGTGTCGTCGTATTGGACAAGCCGGCCGGTTGGACCTCCCACGACGCCGTGAACAAAATCCGCCGCCTGGCGCAAACCACCAAAGTCGGCCATCTGGGTACCCTCGACCCCATGGCTACCGGCGTTCTTCCTCTAGTGGTCGGCCGCGCCACCGCCTCGCCCAGTTCGTCGCCCCCGGCCGCAAATCCTACGAAGCCACCATCCAATTCGGTTTCTCCACCGATTCCTACGACGCCGACGGCCAGCCCACCTCCGCCCCCCAACCCATCACCCTCCATCGCAACGCCGTCGAGCATTGGCTCCACCCCTTCCAAGGCCGCATCCTCCAAACGCCCCCTCCCGTTTCCGCCAAAAAAATCAACGGCGTCCCCGCCTACAAGCTCGCCCGTAAACAAGTCGACGTCTCCCTTGCCCCCGTGGAGGTGGAGATTTTCTCCGTGAACATCCTCGAATTAGGGGTGGACTCCCTACAAATTCGGGTGGACTGCGGCCCCGGTACCTACATCCGCTCGATCGCCCACCAGCTCGGCCTCACCGCCGGCTGCGGCGCCCACCTCACCGCCCTGCGCCGCCTCCTCTCCAGCGGCTTCACCATCGCCCAGTCCCACACCATGGACCAGCTCATCGAGCTCGCCAACCAGGGCTGCTTCACCCAAGCCATCATCCCCGCCCTCGCACTTCTGCCCGATTGGCCCACCGAAACCGTCGATCATCTCACCGAACAGCAGATCCGCCAGGGCCGCGATTTTCGCGTCTCTCCGTTCCGCGGCCTCCAAACCGCCCGTCACCTTAAGGTCGCCTCCGCCGACGGCGACCTCATCGCCATCGCCGAAGCCAAAATGCCCCTCGTCTACCACCCCACCATCGTGCTCTAGCTCAGTTTTCTTTTGTAAACTCGGTGACTTCCTAGCCCTAGTCTCCAGGCAATTCCGGCCGTCATGAACCAAAATTAATCGGGGCTTCAGGATTTGTTCACGCCAGCGCCTTATGCTGGTAATGGAGACGTTGGTGGAAACTTTTCTCACACTAGCGCTGATCACTCTCTCAGGATTTTGGGGTAACCCGCCAGCCGGCGGGCTGGCTCAACCCTCTGGCGAACTCGTCTACAGCGACATCGATTTTTTCTCCGGCGAAGTGGCCGACATCAGCTCCGGAAGCATTGAGGTCGTTCGTTCCGCCCTGGGAAAAAACGACCAACGCCGCTTCTCCATCAACGATGACACGCAGTTTGAAGGCCGCGCCAAGCGCGGCAGCCGCGTCACCGTCGGGTACTACTCCAAGTCCCCCGAAATCGCCGTCAAGGTAATAGTCCGCGACAACGACTGACGCCCTCCCCCACCACCCTCCTTTGCGGGTATCGCTTTCCCCTCCTTCGTGCTAACCTGCGGGGATGGATTCGAAGCATGCACCGCTCCACGTCGTGCTGGGGCTGCTCTTCATCGGAATGTTTGCCTTCGTTCTCGGACGTCTGTCCGTCAACGCTCTCCTCTTCCTTTCCATCGTCGCCCTCGGCCTCCAAATGCTCATGGGCATCTTCGTCAGCCTCCACCCTGACCGTCAGTGGGTCAAACAGCGCCGCAGCAGCTTCGCCGTCTTTTTCGCCGCTCTCGGCATCGCCGGCGCCCTCGTGGCCGGCATCCAAGGCTTCGGCGCCAATCGCGAATCGCTCGGCATCCGCGGCGAACTCAACGCCGCCCAGGCCAAAGCTTCCAGCCTCGAAGCCGAACTCGATCGCGTCCGCGCCGAGGCCGCCAAAACCCACGCCGAAGCCACCCGCACCAAGTCGATGAACTTCGACCTCCAGCAAAAACTCCTCGATCAAAGCACCCAGCTCAAGGAACTCGCCGTCCAGCGCGTGGCCGAAGCCGTCGGCTCCGGCGGCTTCGCCTACGTCGATCTGGCCGCCGCCCATCACGACAACGGCGGCGTCGCCCTCCAGGCCCTCGTCAACGGCAAACATACCCAGCGCCAGGTCCGCGTCCGCCTCGGCGAAGGCAATCGCCTCATGGCTCCCGAGGAACTCGGCGACCTCGAACCCCGCGCCAAACGCCCTCTCGACACCATCCTTCAGCCCTCGCGCGAAACCCGCAACAGCTACAAAATCACCATCCTCGCCACCAGCGGCCCCGTCCAGGAAGAGCTCGATATCCGCTTCAACAGCGCCAAAAAAAGCTGGGAACGCCGGATGCGCATCACCCGGGGAGACTCCGTTCTCCTCGAACGCGATTGGGAACGTTAACGCCCACTTAGGTTCGTTACACTCGAGTATGGGAACCCACCCCCTCCTCGACGACGCTCACCAGCGCGCCCTCCGCTACCTCGATACCCTCCCCACCCGCCGCGTCGGCCCCACCGCCGATGCCATCGCCGCCCTGGCCCCCCTCACCACCGGCCCCCTCCCGGACCACCCTTCCGACCCCGCCCATCTCCTCGCCCAACTCGATGAAATCGTCGGCCCCGCCACTGTCTCCATGGCCGGCCCCCGCTACTTCGGCTTCGTCAACGGCGGCACCCTCCCCGCCGCGCTCGCCGCCCACTGGCTCGCCGCCGCCTGGGATCAGAACGGCGCCATGTACGCCATGTCGCCCGCCGCGGTCGAACTCGAACGCGCCGCCCACCGTTGGCTCCTCGACCTCTTCGGCCTGCCCGCCACCTGCGGCGCCGGCACCACCACCGGCGCGCAAATGGCCAACCTCACCGCCCTGGCCGCCGCCCGTCACGCCCAGCTCGCCCCCTCCGGTTGGGACCCCGATCGCGACGGACTCTTCGGGGCGCCCCCCATCACCGTCGTCATCAGTGAACAAAGCCACTCCACCATCGGCAAAGCTCTCGCCCTGCTCGGCCTCGGGCGTGACCGCCTCCTCAAAGTCCCCGCCGATTCCCAAGGCCGCTTCACCGAACTCCCCCCACTCAACGGTCCCGCCATCGTCTGCCTCCAGGCCGGCAACGTCAACACCGGCGCCTTTGACGACTTTGCCCGCCTCATCCCGCAAGCCCACGCCCAAGGCGCCTGGGTCCACGTCGATGGCGCCTTCGGCCTCTGGGCCGCCTGCTCCCCCACCTACGCTCACCTCATGCAAGGCTGCGCCCTGGCCGACTCCTGGGCCACCGACGGACACAAAACCCTCAACCTGCCCTACGATTGCGGCTTCGTCTTCATTCGCGACGCCCAAGCCCAACGCGCCGCCATGTCACTCGGCGGCGCCTACATCACCACCGAAGCCGACCGCGTTTCCGAGCCCCTCTGGCAAACGCCCGACGCTTCCCGCCGCGCCCGCGGCATCGAGGCCTGGATGGCCCTCCGCGCTCTCGGCCGCCAAGGCATCGCCGAACTGACCGATCGCCTCTGCGCCCGCGCCCAACTCTTCGCCCATCTCCTCGCCGCCGCGCCCGGCGTCACCATCCTCAACGACGTCGTCTTCAACCAGGTGCTCGTCTCCTTCGGCTCCACCCAGCGAACCCGTGCCCTCATCGCCGCCCTCCAGGCGGATGGCACCTGCTGGTGCGGCGGCACCGAGTGGAAGGGCGAAGCCGCCATGCGCCTCAGCGTCTCCAACTGGTCCACCACCGAGGCCGACATCGAGCAGAGCGCCCACGCGATTCTCCGCCTCCTCGCCGCCCTGTAACCCGGCTTGCCGCGCCTACTCCGTCCGCAACGCCGCCGCCGGCTCCACCCGCGTGGCCAACCATCCCGGCAGCAAACACGCCAACACGGCCGTCACGCCCACCACCAATCCGGTCCACCCGTAGATCGCCCAATCGCGCGCCGCCACCCCAAACAGCAACGTCTCAATCAATCGCCCCACCACCAGCCAGCCAACGCCGCGCCCGCCAGCAGCCCCGCCAAAGGCGCCCGCAACCCGTCGCGCAACACCAACCAGAACAAATGCCCCGTGCCCGCCCCCAACGCCCGCCGCAACCCGAACTCCGGCACCCGGCTCCGCACATGATGCGCGATCACCCCATAAATCCCCACCGACGCCAGCAGCAGCGCCACGCCCGCAAATAGCGCCAACAGCCACATATGGAACCGCGGCCGCGCCAACTCCATATCGATCACCTCATCCATCGTCATCGTGCGCCCCAGCACCAGTTGCTCGTCCAGCGCCTTCAGTTCCCGCCGCAACGCGCCCACTAGCTGCGCCGGCGGTAGCGTCGACCGGATCGCCGTATCCACCGGATCGAGCGGAAAGCGCGCAAACGGCAAATACACCTCCGGCTCAGCCGCCTTCCGCAAGCTGATCTGCCGGATATCGCGCACCACCCCCACAATCATCGACGGCTTGTCCCGGTCCGGCAACGGCGCCCCCACCGGATCAATCCCCTTCAAATAGCGGTTCGCAAACGCCTCGTTCACCACCCGCTGATCCTCGCGCCCCGCTTCAAACGCGCCACCCGCCGCAAATCGCATCCCCATCGCCGCAAAGTACCCAGGGCTCACCGCCCGCCCGCCAAACTCCTGCTCCTCGGCAAAGCCCGGCAAGCGCAAACGCAGCGTCAACAAACCCTGATACCGAATCGGCAGCGAATTCGAAATGCCCACCGCCGTCACCCCCGGAATCGCCTGCACACGCTCCACCCACGCCCGCGCAAACTCCACCCGCTTCGCCTTCGGATACCGCGCCGGCGGCAGCGACACGCTCGTCGTCAGCAATTGCGCCGGCGCCACGCCCGGATCCACCGCACGCAGATGCACGAAACTCTGCAAAAGCAATCCCGCCGACGCCAGCACCACCGTCGTCAACGCCACCTGCGCCGCCACCATGCCGCTGGCCCACCGGCGCGATCCCCGCGTCATCAACGCATGCCCCACGCGCAGGTCGGCGCCCGATCCGCGCCACGCCGGCAACGCCCCAAACAGCAAGCCGCTCGCCACCGTAATCGCAAACGCAAAGGCATACACCGGCCAGTTCGACCCCGCAATCGCCAAACGCGGAATCGCGTCGGGGTAAAGCGCCAGCAACGCCGAAGTCATCCACTGCGCCGCAATCACCCCCGCCACTCCTCCCGCCAGCGAAAGCAGCAGAGCCTCCGTAATCAACTGCCGCGCCACCCGCCAACGGCTCGCGCCCAATGCCGTCCGCATCGCGATCTCGCGCCGCCGCCCCACTGCTTGCGCCAGCAGTAAATTCGCTAAGTTCGCGCAAGCGATCAGCAAAATGCAAGCCGTCGCCGCGAGCAGCGCCCACACCGCCGGCCGCAGCGAACGCCCAATCTCGAAATCCAGCGGCGAAAGCCAAATCCGCCGTGGATCCTCCCGGCCCGCAATCGCCCGCAGATCCTGCGCAGCCGCCTCCAGCGGCACGCCCGGCCGCAGCCGCACAATCACCCGCCCGGACCGCTGCGGATTCGTCGCACCGCCTACCTTGGCCCGCACAAACGGCAAATAGACTTCCGGCTCATCCTTGACGCCCATCATCGGCGCCGCCATAAACGCGTCCGGCACCACGCCCACAATACGGCACAACGTCCCGTCCACATTGAGCTCGCCGCCCACCGCCAGACCGCGCTTGCCCAAAAAACTCGCCCGCGCCATCACCGCATCGCCCTGCGCCGCTTCCCGCGCGTCAAACCCGCGGCCCGCTGCCAGCCGCACGCCGAACGTCTCAAAGAACCCATGCTCGATCGCGCCCGCGTTCACCGTCTCCGGCTCGCCGCTACCCGTAATGGTGTAGCGCCAAGGCCGGTACAGCGTCATCGCCTGGAGCGTACTCGCCTGCCGCCACTTCTCGGCCTGCGTGCGTAACGGCATGTCGCGATCCTGCTTGCCGTCATCCACAAACACCTGCGCAAGCTCGCTGGGGTTCGCATACGGCAATGGCTTCAACATCACGTTCCAAATCACCTGGAACACCGCTACGTTCATGCCCGCGCCCAAGGCCAGCGTCAGAATCGCCGTCGCCGCCAGCGCCGGCCGCCGCCGCCACAACCGCGCCGCCAGGCGCCCGTCCTGCAACACCGATTCCAGCCACGTCGCAATCCGCGCCTCGCGGCTCTCTTCCTTCAGCTTCAAGTGCCGTGGCAGCCGCTCCAGCCCGCGCTGCTCGGCATGAAACAGCAGCCCATCTTCCAGATCGCGATCCACCTCATCGGGCCGGAAAGCATTGCGAATGCGCGAAAACCAGGACATTGGCAGACTCCTGAAAACCTATGCGAACCGAAGAATACGCTCCACCGCCGCCGTCGAAGCGCGCCAGCGCTCCTCCTCCGCCGCCAATTGCTCCGCCCCGCCGCCGTGATCTCATACTGCCGCGCCCGCCGGTTGTTCTCGGTCATGATCCACTTCGCCTTGATCTGGCCGGCTTCCTCCAGCCGGTGCAGCGCCGGATACAGCGAGCCTTCCTCCACGCTCAACGCGTCCTCGGAGAGCTCCTCAATCCGCGTGGTGATCGCGTAGCCATGCTGCGGCCCGCCCCCCGCCAGTATCTTCAGCACCAGCAGCGGCAGCGAACCTTGCGGAAATGTCGATTGCGCCATACTCAGTTTGCTTCCCTATCCATCTGAGTATACGGCGAGCCGCGCCGCGCGCCAAGGGAAAAATGCCGCCGCCAGCAAAATCAGCGCCGTAAACGCCAGCAGACCCGTCAACCCCAACGTGTCCCGGAACACGCCGCCCAAGAACGGCGCAAGTCCCGACACCACTCCGCCCGCGAAGTTAAACGTCCCCACCGTGCTCGCCCGCAGCCTCGCCGGCACAATGTCAAACGCGCAAGCCACTTGATTCGCGTTGATGAATCCGTTGAAGCAGCCAAACGCCATCGTCGCCAACCGCATCCACTCTAAACTCTCCGCATAAGCAATGCCGTAAATCGCCGGCGCCGACAACGCAAACCCCGCCGCCACCACCCAGAACCGGCTCGCCGGCGTCACCCGCCGCAATCGATCCGCCAGATACCCGCCAGCACCAACCCCGCCAAACTCCCCAACTGCGGATAGATGCTCGACTCCACCGCCGCATCCCTCACGCCCAACCGGAAGCGGTCCGCCATCAAGGTCGGCAGCCACGAATAGACCAGAAACAGCGAAAAGTTCGACAGCCCGATAAACCCGATCACATACCGGAAACTCGCAATGCGAAGCAACTCGCCAATCCCCTGGAGCGAAGCCCGCGCCCCCGGGCTCGCATCCGGGTTCCACTCCGCCGGCAGCGTCCGCAGAAACAGCCACAGCGGCACCGCATGCGCCAGCCAATCGCGCCCAACACAAAAAACGCCGAGCGCCAGTGGTACTCCTGCGCAATGTAGCCCGTCAACGCGCCGCCCAACATCACGCCGAAAATCTGGCTCGTCACAATCGCCGCCATCGCGCGGGACCGCGTTGCCGGCGGATGCGCATTGCCCACCAGCGTCGCCGCCGCCGGATAGTAGAAGCACTCGGCAAAGCCCAGCAGCCCGCGCGACACCAGCATCGTCCAGCCGTTCGGCGCCAACCCGGAGAGCACCGTCACGCCCGACCAGGCCGCCAAACTCCCCGCCGCCAGCTTCCGCTTCGAGTAGCGGTCGCCAATAAATCCCGCCAGCGGCGAACACAAACCATAGGTCCACAGAAACACCGCATGCATCAGCCCCAGTTGCGTGCTCGAAAATCCAAAGGCCTGCTGCAAGGTCGGAAACAGCACCGGCACCACCTGGCGGTCGGCGTGGTTCAGCAGATAGCAGACCCAGAGAAACGCGACCAGTAGCCAAGCCTTCATGAAGTTCATATGATATCCGCATGGCGAAATACCGGTACGAGGAATTCAGATGGCCCGAGATCCAAGAGGCCGTCGCGCAGGAGCGCGTCGCGGTGCTGCCCGTCGGCACCATTGAACAGCACGGGCCCCACCTGCCCCTGCTCACCGATGTCATCACCGCCACCGAGATCTCGCGCCGCGCCGTCGAAGCGATGCCCACCGAGGCGATCTTGCTCCCGTCGGTCTGCTACGCCTTCAACGAGCACCACATGGACTTCCCCGGCACTATCGCCGTCGATGGCGATACCTTCATCCGCTACGTGTCGGACATCGGCAAGAGCCTTGCCCACCATGGCTTCCGCAAGATCCTGCTGGTCAATGGCCACGGCAGCAACGTGCCGTTCCTCGACATCGCGGCGCGCAACATCACCAATCACACGCCTTCCATCTGCGCCATGGTGCCCTGGTGGAACCTGGTGCCCCGCGAACTGCTAAAACAAATTCGCGAATCCGCGTTTCCCGGCGGCATGGCTACGGCTGCGAGCTCGAGACTTCGCTGCTGCTCTATATGCGTCCCGATCTGGTCGCCATGGAACACGCCGCGCCCGACTTCCCCGTGCAACGCTCGGAGTTCTTCTACTGGGACCTGGAGCGCCCCTCGCCCGTCTTCTTCCAGGAGTTCTTCAGCCGCTACTCGAAGACCGGCACCCTGGGCGACCCCACCAAGGCCACCGTCGAAAAAGGCCGTCTCGTCACCGAAGCCTGCATCGAGCGCCTCACCGCCGTCATCCGCGAACTGCGCGCCCGGCAGATCGAGCCCCGCGTCGATCATCACTAAGCCAGCGACGGCAGGTTGGCCCGCGCCCAATCAATCGACCGCTGGTTCAACTCATCCTCCAAAGCCAAGGCCTGCGCGGGCGTTAACCCCGACGTCTTCGGCAGGGCCTTCTTCGGCGGATGCTTCCGCACCCAATCCACCAGCATCGCCAAGTCGCGCGGCGGCACCGGGCTCTTCTCGTCGTAAACGTTCCAATACCCCGCCGTGAAAATCGGCACCTTCAGCGGATCGCGCGTCAGCATCTCCAGTTGAAACAGCATCTTCGGATTCCGCTGCTGCATGCTCGCCACAAAGGTCGGCAAATCGAAGAGCCCCTCGCCCAGCGGCACCTCCGAGAGCAAAATCCCCTCGGGATAGAAGTCCACGCCGATGTCCTTGAAGCTCACAAAAATCGTATACGGCGCCAAGGCGTCAATCGTCTGCTGCGGCGTCTCGATCAGCGACACGTTGTTCACCATATCCAGACACACGCCCACATACTCGCTGCCCGTCGACTTCACCCAATGCGCCAATTCGTCTGCCCGCCAGCCCTTGTGATTTTCAATCGCCAGCGGCATCTTGTACTTCCGCAAAATCGGCTCGGCGCGCCGCACCGCCGCCTTGCACTGCGCGTCGAACTGATGGAACTCCGCCGCGCTCTTGAACTGCTCATAGCGCCGGCCGGAGAACGGATCGTGCACGCACACCACGCGGCCATTCATCTCCGCGCAAGCCTTCACCGCCGCCTCATAGTGCGCCAGATCGCTATCGGCCTTCGGCGTCCGCAGGCCGACGGTGAGCCGCATATCGTACTTCTCCACTTGGTCGCGAATCTTCTTCACCTTCGCCGCGTCCAGGTCGAGCGGCAGACTGGTGTGCGCCGCGCCCAGGCCCTTCTCATGGCAATACTCGACGATGTCCCACTTGGGGCCCATCGCGCGAATCCGCGCCGTCAGCCCAGGTCCGGCCGAGCCCATGTTCTTCAATATCTTCGTTCCGGCGGCGTAAGCCGCGGCGGCAAAGGGGGCGCTCTGCAAGATCTGTCGACGAGTAACTGGAGTCATCGCCCCAAAGCATATCGCAGCGCTGGGCGCTAAGGCTTCTTGGTCTCGGCGGGCTTCTTCTTATCGGGAAACTCCACCTTCGGCAGCGTGATCTTTGGCAGCTTGATGTTGGGCAACTTCGGCTTAGGGATCCGCGGCAGGTGCACGCCTCCGCGCTTGCCGTCGCCATCGCCGCCCTGCTGCGCGGCGCTGAGTTCCATGGCCAGCTTCTGCACCTCGTCGCGCGTCTCCGGTGTGCTGCCGTTCACTTGCGCCCGTTGAAAGTAGTCGTGAGCCGCCGGCAGGTTCTTCTCCTCCATGGCCATCCGGGCCAGCGCCAGCAACGCCTCGGTACCATTGCCCACCGCGCGCCCGCCGCCGTAGTCGCGCGCTCCGCCGGCCTGCCGGGGAGCCACTTGGCGCGGCGCATCGGCCCAGGACGCCGCGACCTCATACTGTTCCTTTGCCGCTGCGCGCTCGCCCTTGGCTCGCAGCGCATGCCCGTAGCCCACATGCGCCTCGGCCGCCAACGTGGCCGAGTTCGGCGGCCAGATCATTCCCGCGTTCTTCTCAAAGCCGGGCGTATCGGGCTGCTCCCGCCGGGGATTCGGCAGCAGCGCGCCCCACATCATAATGCTGCGGTCGCCCATATCGATCTGCCGCGCCCGGGCCGTGGCGCGCCGGTAGAGATCGGCCGCCGCGGAGTCAGTACGCCGCGCCGCCAATTGATAGTGAAGCTGCAGCAGCAAGGCGAGGCTCGACGGCGGCCGCGAGACGGTGCGGCCCTCCTCGGAATCATCCAGCATCAGCCGCGCCGTCTCGAGCGCCAACGCCACCAGGCCGTGCCTCTGCGCCTCCGCCGCCTGGCCGCGCTCCTGCGCCATCACCGCGCGATAGGCCGCGATGCGCGCGTCGGCCGGGTCTATCTGCTGGGCCGCTTGCAGAGCGGTCTCGGCCGCGGTCCAGTTCGTCTTCAAGATCTGACGCCACGCCAGGCGGAGCTTAGGGCCGGCGGTAGTCTGGATCAGATTCAACGCCACTGACCAGGCTTCCTCTTCGCCTTCGTAGTCGCCGGTACGGCGCAGGTAGCGCGCCAACGCCTCCCAGGCAATAGACGAGCGCGGAAACTGCCGCACGGCGGCGCGCAAGGTCTCTACTGCTTGGGCGGGCCGCTTGTTGTGGAAGTCATAACGGGCACTGAGCACCATCCCCTCGGGCGTGCCCTGCGAAAGGCGGATCGCGGCGCGAATCGTATCCAGCGCCACCTGGTTGAACTGCATGCCAGCGCGGTCCAGCGCATTGGCCCGCGCCAGGTCCGCGGCCGACGGCAAACGGTAAGTGGTCTCCGTCACCCGATAGTCGCCCGAGTCATAGCTGCGCGAGCCGATCACCTGATGCGCGCGCAAGCCTGACGCTTGGTCGAAGGCGCGGTCGCGCTGCAACACCAGATACTCGGCCTTCATCCGCATCGCCAACGGATCGTTGGGCGCCAGCGCCAGTGCGCGCTGCAGCAATGGCTCGGCTTCGGCCTGGCGGCCGAGCCGGTCGAGCGCCAGCACCTTGGTGAGCAGGCCGCGCGCGTGGCTTGGCTGCAGGGTGAGCGCGCGGTCAGCAACGGCCAGCGCCATCTGCAGGTCGCGTGTTTCGTGGAAGGCCGAACGAAAGTGGACGCGCTCGCGCTGCCGCTCCACGCTTTCGCTGCGGGCATCGAATTGCGCTTCCTGCAAAATGTACTGCGCCAGGGCCACTAGCGGATCGGCGCTGCGCGGGTTAGCGCGGATCGCCGCGTCGAACTCGGCCAAGCGGTCCGCATAGGTTTCGTCATAGAAGAGCCGCTGCGCGTTCGCCGCCTGATGCACGGCTAGCGCCCGCGTGGCCAGCGCGTCGAGCGACTCACCGCTGCGCGCGCCCGCCTCGAGCGCCGCCATGGCGTGGGCCGGGCCCACCGGAGTTCGCACAAGCGCCTGCTCCACAGCCGCCCGGCTACGCGCCGCTGCGGCGGCATCCCAGCGGGCCGCCCTGGGCCAGGTCCGCGCGGGCGCGCTTTTCTGAGCCCAGGTGCGCCGCTGCGAGGGCGCGCCCCAGCCAGGCGCCGGCCAGCCGAGGGTCCATGCCCAAGGCATGCGTGTACTGCCGCCGCGCCGAGCCCAACGGCCCAGATTGCTCATGGCGCCGGAGAGGCGCAGGTGCCAAGCCGCGTCGTTGAAGTTGCCTTCCTTCAAGATGGCAATCAGCGCCTCGCCATGCCGGTTCTGCGCGACCAGTTGCTGCGTACGCGCGCGAGCGTAAGCCGCCAGTTCGGGCCGGCCGAACTGCACGTCCACAAACCGCGCGCCTGCTTCAAGCATCAGCTTGCGGAGGCGGGGCGCGCGCACATCGCCGCTCTCGCGGGCGATGCCGTAGGCGACGGCCATGTCCTGCCAGATGAAGCTCGCATACTCCGGCGCGTACTCGCGCTGATTGTGAGTCTTGGGCTGGCCTTCCAGCCGCTTGGGCTGGCCGGGTCGCCGGATCGAATAGGCATGCTTGTCGGTGACGATGCCGCTCATCGCCTCGGCGGCGTAGAGCCAGAGATCAGCCTCGGCGCTCGTGGGGTGAAGCTTCGTGCAGCGTTCGAGTGCGGCCACACCTTCGGGAAACTTCTCGCCGAGCGTGAGCGCTACACCATAGGCGAGCAGCGGGAGGAAGTCATCAGTGGGCGCGGCCAGCTTGGCCTCGGCCGCCGCGAAGCGCCCTTGCCGCAACTCTTCCAGCGCGGCTGCCAGCGCCGGGGAAGCCGTGCGCCGCGGGGCGGCGCGGCCGGGCGGGGCGCATCCTTCTGCGCGGGCAGCGAGCAGGCGAAGAGGACGCAAACCGTCACAGATAGCGCGCGCATGGGTCAGGGCTCCTTGCTACAGGTGACGGTGGACGGCGATCCATCACGCAGGGGCCTGGCGCGTCAACCGTTACTTGGCGGGAATGGCTCCATTGGGCGGACCGGCCTCGCGCTCGCGCGCGGCGTCGTAGTGCGGGTTGGGCCGGGGCAGTTCGGCGTTGGTTTGTTTGAGCCAGGCCTGGAGGCGCGCCTTGAGGGCGGCGGCCTTCTTGGGTTGGCTAGGAGCCAGGTCGGTGGTTTCGCCGAGGTCGGCGCGCGAGGTTGTAGAGTTCGACGTGGTTGTCTTCAAAGAAGAGGATCAGCTTATCGTCGCCACGGCGCATGGCGGCGGCTGGGCGGCCGAGTTGCGGGGAGTAGTGCGGGTAGTACCAGAAGATCTCGGTGCGGTTGAGCTTGCGTCCGCGCAGGAGCGGCAGCAGGCTCACGCCGTCGATGGGCTGGGCCAGGGGAAGCGAGGCGAGTTCGAGGATGGTGGGGAGGTAGTCGATGGTGAGCACCGGCGTGTGGCACTGGGCGCCGGCCGGGGTGATGCCGGGCGCGCGGATGATGGTGGGCACGCGGATGCCGCCTTCGTAGAGGTGGCCCTTGCCGACGCGCAGCGGCAGGTTGGAGGTGACGGGGCGGTTCTTCCATTCGCGCGAAGTGACGCCGCCATTGTCGGAGGTGAAGAAGACGATGGTGTTTTCAGCGAGCTTGAGCCGCTCCAGAGTGTCGAGCACGCGGCCGACGCTTTCGTCCATGCTTTGGACCATGGCGGCGTATTGGCCGAAGTTCTGGGGGTTGGCGGGGTTGGCTTTGGCGTCGTACTTGCGGACGAGGTCGGGCTTGCCTTCGATGGGGGTGTGGACGGCGAAGTGCGGCAGGTAGAGGAAAAAGGGGTGGGAGGCGTTTTGCTCGATGAAGTCGACGGCGAGGGTAGTGAGACGGTCAGTGAGGTAGTCGCCGGCCTGGCCTTCGAGGGGGATCTTCTGCTTCCATTGCGGATAGAAGAAGCTGTTGGTGGAGCCGGCTCATCACCAGCGGCGACGACGTCGAAGCCTTGGTTGGCGGGCAGGAAGCCTGCGGTGCCGAGGTGCCATTTGCCGATGCAGGCGGTGCGGTAGCCGGCAGCGCGGAGATGTTCCGCAACGGTTGTTTCTTCGAGCGGCAGGGCGAGGCGTACTTCCGGCGGGAGCACCTTCGAGTAAGGCAAGCGGTGGGCGCCTTGCAGATGGCTGGTGAGGCGGAGGCGCGCGGGGTACTTGCCGGTCCATGAGGGCGGCGCGGGTGGGCGATGAGTAGCCATTGGTAAAAGACCATGCCGGAGCGGGCGAGGCGGTCGATGTTGGGCGTTTCGTAGAAGGTGCTGCCGTTGTAGTTGGTGTCGCGCCCAGCCGTAGTCATCGATCAGGATGAAGACGATATTGGGGCGGGCGGCGGCTGGGCGGCGAGGGTGGTGGCGGTAGCGAGGAAAGAGCGGCGCGAGAGGGACACGCGTCAGTATACAAACACTGGTGGTGTAGGCAGGGGGGCGGAGAGCTACGCGGCTTGGGGTTGGGCGGGTTCCGGAGTGGTGAAGGGGCGGAAAGCGGCGCCGATGCGCGAGAGGGTGGGCCCAGCGATGGCTGGGGCGTTGGGTTCGTTCTTGCGACTGGCTTAGGCGGGTGGCTTCGTTGGCGATGGGTTTGATTTGGCAGGTCATTGGCAGGTCCGCGATGGGTTCGTTTTCTTCGATGGCGCGGATCGCCAGGTCGGTTTGGAGTTGCTCGAGTTGTTTGTGGGTGCGGGTGAAGGCTCGTTCGTGTTGGCCCAGGAGCCGGGTGAAGGTGACGATCTTCTTTTCGTCCATCTGGGTGTAGGCGAGGGTGAGGAGTTCGCGGGCGATGGTGGTGTACCAGGATGCGTGGACGAGTTGTTCGAAGTACTGCATTTGGATTTCGCCGACGGGGCGGACTTCGTGGAAGAGGCTTTCAAAGAGTTCGGCGAATTCGTCGTGGCGGCCCTCGGGGATGAAGATGGATTTCGAGGAAAGGCCGTGTTTGCGGGCGTTTTGCGCGGATTTGGCTTTGCCTTCTTCGGTTTTGGGGCCGGTGGAGAGCTTGGCGTTCTCGCGGTTGGCTTCGATTTTGGCGTCGGAGAGCATGGGTCGGATTACATCCTTTGGATTGGGATTTTGGGCGTAGTGGTGCGCCCGGTTTTAGTTTGGCAGACGGGGTTGCGGATCCGAACTTTGGTTTTGCGGATGTGGTTGTGGGCGTTGGGGATGTTTTGATTTTTGGGTGGTGAATGGTCGGGTTAGTCGAGGATTCTTAGCTCGAGTTTGGAACCGTCGGGGCCGCCGAGGAAGACGCGCTGGGTGGCTTTGACAAAGTCAGTCGAGCGGGCCTTTGGGGATATCGGTGAATTTTTGGGGATTGCGGTCAGTGAGGGGAACCAGGAGCTTTGCACCTGGACCATGATGCGGTGGCCGCGGCGGAAGGTGTGGGCGATGTCGGGCATTTCGAACTGAATGCGGTCCGGCTGGCCGGGCGTGAAGGCGATGGGGCGTTCGAGGCTCTTGCGGTATTTGCCGCGGAAGGGTTCGCCCCGGACGAGTTGCTGATAGCCGCCCATGCGCGTGGCGGCGGGCGGGACGGGGTCAGGGTAGTCGCCGGGGTAGACGTCGATGAGTTTCACGACGAAGTCCGAGTCAGTGCCGGTGGTGGAGACCTTGAGGTCGACGCCGAGGGGGCCCATGACGGTGACGTCTCTTTCGAGCGGTTCAGTTTTGAAGACGAGGACGTCGGGGCGGGCGGCGGCGAAGCGCTGGTCTTCGGTCATGTAGGTGTTGCTGACGGCGAAGGTAACGGTGGGGATGTAGGGGACGGGCTTGGCCGGGTCAGAGATGTATTCTTCATGGGTTTGCGTGGCGGGGGCTTGTAGGGTGAGCGCGCCGTTGGGGGCCAGGTGGAAGGCGCGCGGCTGGGACTTGGCGGGCGGCCAAGTGTCGAAGCGGCGCCATTGATTGACGCCGGTTTCGAAGACCCAGGCTTTGGAGAGATTGCCGTCGCCTTTGCCTTTGAGGAAATGGAGGAAGAAGGGGAATTCGATGCGTTCGCGATAGTAGAGGCCGGTCTTAGAGCCGAAGGTGATGTTGCCGAGACGGTCGCCGTCGCCTCGGCGAAGCCGCCGTGATTCCAGGGGCCCATGACGAGGAGGTTTTTGTTTTGCGGCCCGGCCTTTTCGATTTCCTTGAAGGTGCGCAGGGGACCAATGGGGTCTTCGGTGTCGAACCAGCCGCCGACGGTGAGGACGGCGGGCTTGGTGGCTTTGTAATGGCGCCAGAGGGAACGCGACTTCCAGAATTCGTCGTAGGTGGCGTGGTCCATATGCTCGGTCCAGAAGGGCTGGGTGCGTTTGAAGTATTTCTCTTCGGCGTTGGCGAGGGGGCCGGAGGTGAGGTAGAACTCATAGCCGTCGGGCGTGCCGAAGTCGGCGGGGGGAGTGGGCGGAGGGGGCGGGGCGGGGTCGCCGTTGCGGGGCTTGAAGTTCGAATAGAAACCGGAAGCGATGGGCGAGCATGAAGGCGCCGTTGTGGTAGCTGTCGTCGTTGAGGTAGTAGTCGCTGACGGGGGCTTGCGGCGAGACGGCGGCGAGGGCGGGATGGCTATCGATGAGGGCGGCGCTAGCGAAGAAGCCGGGCTGCGAGATGCCCCAGATGCCGACCTTGCCAGTGTTCGCAGGGATGTTTTTGACGAGCCAGTCAATGGTGTCGAAGGCGTCGGAGGATTCGTCGGTGTCCTGGGGAGTTTGCTTGGACGGCTTGAAGGGGCGGGTGAGGGTGAAGGTGCCTTCGCTCATGTTGCGGCCGCGGACGTCCTGGTAGGCGAAGATGAATTTCTCGCGCGAGAAGAGGGGCGAGGGGCCGAGGTTGGAGGGGAAACTTATCGATGCCGTAGGGCTGGACGCTGTAGGGCGTGCGTTGGAGGAGGATGGGGTAGGTCTTGCCGTCGGTGAAGGCGTCTTTGGGGATGTAGACGCTGGTGAAGAGCTTGACGCCGTCACGCATGGGGATGTGATGGTCGTATTTGGAGTAGTTTTCGCGGAGGAAGGGGTCGGGGGGAGGGGGTATGGTTTGGGCGGCGAGAGTGAGGGCGGCCAGAAGTGGGCAGACAAGCGGACGCATATGGGGGAGTTTAGCGAGTTCGCGGGTCTGGCGGGGGCGGTGGGGACGGGCGGGGGGCACTGGGACGGGCTGAAGCCCGTCCCTACCTGGGTGGTTTAGCGGCCGGCGCAGTATTTTTCGCGTTCGGCGAGAGCTTGGGGCATCAATTCGTTGAGCTTGCGGATGCGGGTGCTGTCGGCCGGATGGGTGGACATAAACTCAGCGGGGCGCGGACCGCCGCCGTGAGCCTTGGCCATTTTCTCCCAGAGGAGCGGCGCTTCGCGAGGATCGAAGCAGGCGCGGGCGGCGAGGATGAGGCGATGTGATCGGCTTCGTTTTCGTGCTCGCGCGAGAAGGGCAGCAGAATGCCGAATTGCGAGCCGAGGCCGATGGCGCCCATGACGGTGCGCTGGGTGGAAGAATCCATGTCGCCGAGGGCCATGCCGGCGGCCATGGTGCCGATCTGGACGAGTTTTTGGTGGCTCATGCGTTCGGCGCCGTGGCGGGCGATGACGTGGCCGATTTCGTGGCCCATGACGGCGGCGACCTGGCTGGGCGTGTTGGTGACGCGGAGGAGGCCGGTGTAATAGGCGACCTTGCCACCGGGAGAGCAAAGGCGTTGACGTCGTCGGACTCGAGCAGGACGAACTCCCACTGGTAGTGTTTGTCGTCGCTGACGGCGACGAGGCTTCTGGCCGATTTGGCGGATGGCGTCGGCATTGGGGCCGGTGGCCGGGCGCTCCTGGGCGAGCACCTGGCGGAAGGATTGAAAGCCGAGGGCCATTTCCTGCTCGCGGCTGATGTCGACGAGCTGTTTGCGGCCCGTCATCGCGACGGTCTGTTGATTGGAGAAATAGTAATAGGCGAGGTATCCGGCAAAGAGCAGGATGGGGAGGAGTTTGATGCCTCCCCCGCGCCTTACGGGCTGCTGATTGTAGCCGTAGGGATCCATTTGCAGACTCCTGGTGAGGGCTTAGCGTCCGCCGAACATGCGGCCGGCGACGCCTTTGAGCACGTCGTCGAGGACGTTGCCATCGTTGTTCTGATCGAGGAAGCCGGACAGGAGACCCATGACGCCGCTGGAGCCCTGGTTTTGCATGACGCCGGAAAGGTTGTGCTGAGCGTTTTTGCTTGCTCAAGGCGCCCATGGCGAGCGAGGCGACGATGGGGAGCATCTGCTTGAGGATGCCGGTATCGATGCCGGTCTGCTGGGAAGCCTGGCGGCGACGGCGCGGGAAACGTCCTTGCTGCCGAGGAGGTGGCCGAGAATGGCGTTGCCGTCCATGGTGGTGTCGGGCGAGGCGAGCGCGGAGGGATCGTCGAGGTACTGGCCGTGGTTACCGCCCGAGAGCGCGCCGAGCAGAGCTTTCCAGGCCGCCTTCCTGCTGTGTATTGCGCTGCACGCCGCCCATGAGGGCGGGCAGCAGGGCGCCGATGGCGGACTGGGCCTGAT
The DNA here is from genome assembly GCA_037367405.1 of Ottelia alismoides. Taxonomy (NCBI): domain Eukaryota; kingdom Viridiplantae; phylum Streptophyta; class Magnoliopsida; order Alismatales; family Hydrocharitaceae; genus Ottelia; species Ottelia alismoides. The sequence goes on from JAZKJV010002147.1 coordinate 24,008, forward strand.
TCTGATCTAGGCCGAACTGGCCGGCTACCTGATTCAACACACCGCCCCCGCGGCACCCATAATCATCTCGAGTGGATTCATTCCTGGACCTTTCTAGTGACCTTACTAGGCAAGTATAACGCCGCTTACGGCTGGAGGTAGGCGTTTGTGTAAGTGGTTTCGATATCGCGCACAGAGTAGGCAGGGATGCGGCGGGCGCGCTCCAGTTGCCCGCGGGACGAACTCGGCCGAGAGGCGTTCAAACTGGCCGGTGGCGGAGTAGCGGGGCAGGTGGAGCTTGAGCGCGGACAGATCGAGGTTGCCGCCGAGGGCGGCGCGGGTTTCTTCGGCGGTATGGGAGCGAATCCAGCCGATGGCGCCGCCGAGGGAGGCAGCAGAGTTGGCGGCGGTATCGGGGTGCGTTCGAGCCATCGGATTGGGCCAGCAGGGCCATGCTGGGATAGTTCGAAAAGCCGAAGGCTTTGCGGGGAGCCTTCTTCGGAGAAGGTTTCGGCGAGGATGCGGATTTGGGGATGGCGTTCGCGGAGGCGCTCCAGGGTGCTGGCCAGGACGACGGCGGCGTCGACTTTGCCGCCGTCGATGGCGGCGAAGGCAGAGGCGCCGAGGCCGATGGTGACATAACTGGCGTCGGCGGTGCCGGCCTGGGTGAGCAGGTAAGAGACGAAGGTTTGCATGGAGCCGCCGGGGCGCCGACGCCGACGACTTTACCGGCGAGGTCTTCGAGGCGCTCGATTTTCTTCGACGGGGGCACGACGAGGGCGAGGCAGTGGCACTCGGTGAGGAGACGATAGGCGACGACGCGTTTGCCTTGGGCCTGGAGCTGGAGAGCTTGTTCGTAGGTGCCGATGATGGAATCGGCGCTGCCGCCCAGGAGGGCTTCCCATGGCTTTGGCGGTGCCGGCGGTTTCCTGGAGGTCGACGTTTGAGGCCGGATTGGGCGGAAGAGGCCGAGTTTGCGGGCGAGCAGGGGGGCTTCGGCGCCTTGGAAGGTGACCAGGCGGACGCGGGCGGGTTCAGGGCGACAGCCGGTAAGCAGGAGCGCGGCCAGCACGAGGGGAAGTCTCATGGGGAAGGAGGAGGAGTGGTACGCCCCGAGGGGATTCGAACCTCTGAACCTTTTGCTTCGGAGGCAAACGCTCTATCCGGGCTGAGCTACGGGCGCACACGGATCGACTCCTTCAGTTTAGCACTTACGGATTGCCGGTGTTTTCAAACTTTGCGGCGGCCCAATAGCCGGCGCGGGTACGGACTTCCATGCCGGGACGTTTCACCACGACCTGGATCTTGTGCCAGCCGCCGTCTTCCTTGGTTTTGTCAGTAGGACGGTAGGTGAGCAGGTATTGCTATGCAGCTCTTCGCCGATTTTCTGGATGGCTTCGTCGAGGCCCTTTTGGCTGACGAAATCATGCTCCTTGCCGCCGGTGTATTTGGCGTAGAGCTCCTGAGGATTGCTGACGAAGATGGCCTTGGTGGCGGTGAAGAGTTCCTTGACGAGCACCGTGTAGTTGCCGAAGGAGACGCCGGTGTTTTGCGCGATGGTGGTGGGCGTGACGGCGGCGCCGTGGGGCATGGGGCGCGAGTGGACGGGGAAAGGATCGGGGCGCGGCACGGGCGTTTTTTCGCCGAGCTTATTGAGCCAGCGCGACATGTTCACCGGGTAAACGATGATGTTGTGGAACTCGAGTTGCCGGAGCACTTCGCGGACCTTGATCTCGCTGCCGCGGTCCTGCGTTTCGCTGATGAGGAGGATGATCTTGCGGCGCTTGTTTTCGCGGTCGTTGCTGCGCAGCAGGTTTGACGCTTCCATCATGGCGTCGTTCATGCGGCTGGAGTTTCGAGCCGGGCCGGAGCTTGGCCATGGCTTCCTTGAGCTTGGCCGAATCGTTGGTGAAGGGCTGCATCACCTCGATGCGATGGTCAAAGCTGAGGAGCGCGATCTGGCCTTGTTCGCCGGTGATGACGCCTTCGAGCAGCGAGGCGATGCGCATGATTTTGGGCAGCATCTCGGTGGTCTGCGCGCTTTTTTGCACGGCGACGACGAGCGAGATGGGGATGTAGCTGACGTCGACTTCGAGCTTCTGCGACCGGTCATTATCGTAGAGCTCGAAGTCGGAGGCGCTGAGACCGTTGATGTACTCACCTGTGGATTTGTTCATCACCGTGGTGGGCGCCATGACCTGCATGGTGCCGCTGGTGAAGGTCGGCACGGTGCCGGGCTCTTGCGCGAACGCGGCGGCGCTGGCGGCGCCGGTGATCAGGAAATCGCGACGCTTGATCATCGTTGCTTCCTCTTATAGTCTCCACTTTTCCGCCCGTTTTGGCGAGCAGGAAAACGTCCTGGATCTCGATGCCCTTGTCGAGGGCCTTGGTCATGTCGTAGACCGTCAGCGCCGCTACGGACGCCGCGGTCAAGGCTTCCATCTCCACGCCGGTGCCGGCGGTGGTGGTGGCGGTTGAAACAATTTTGATGCCCTTTGTTTGAACGGCGATCTCCACGTCGACGCTCGCTAGCGGCAGGGGATGGCACATGGGGATCAGTTCGGCGGTTTTCTTGGCGGCGAGGATGCCGGCGATGCGGGCGACTTCGAGGGGGTCGCCTTTGGGATTCGCCGGCAGGGCGGCCAGCACGGCGGGCTTCATGCGGACGAAGGCGTGGGCGGTGGCGGTGCGCAGGGTGTCCGGCTTGGCGGAGACGTCCACCATGCGGGCGCGGCCTTGGGAATCGTAGTGAGAAAGCTTCATGCGATCAAGACTCGGATGCGATCGCCGGGTGCGTAGTGCTCGCGCGACGGATCGCTGACCAGGAAGCAATTGGCGCGGGCGAGCGACACGACGTCGCCCGAACCTTTCCAGGCCACTGGGGTTATAGATGCTCCGTCGGGCGAAAGCGTTGCGGGCAGAAACCGGGTGAGGCCGGGCTTTTGCTGGAAGGGCATGGTAAGCGCGGCCTCACACATCGGCAACGTGACCTCCGGCATGCCGGAGAGCAATTCCACGGCCGCGCGGGCGAAGACCTCGAAGGTGACCATGGTGGAGCCGGGATTTCCTGGCAATCCAAAGAAATAGCGGCCGCGCACTTGGCCGAAGACGAGGGGCTGGCCGGGCTGGATGCGCACACGTGTGAAGAAGAACTCGGCGCCGAGGTCGGCGAGTACTTGCTCGACGATGTCGTACTTGCCGGCGGAGACGCCGCCGGAGAGGAGGAGCAAGTCGGCTTGGAGGCCTTGCAGAATGAGGTCGCGGGTGGAGTTGTATTCGTCGCGCGCGATGGGGAGGACGATGGGGTGGCCACCGGCGCGGCGGATTTGCGCGGCGAGCGACCAGGCGTTGGAGTTGCGCACCTGGTCGGGACGGGGCTGGACGGTGATGTCGACGACTTCGTCGCCGGTGGAGAGCACGGCCACGCGGGGCTGTTGGTAGACATTGACGTTCGAGTGGCCCAGCGTGGCGAGCATGGCGATGTCGGGATAGCGCAGGCGCTTGGGGGTGAGCACGACGTCACCTAAGCGGGCTTCGGCGCCTCGGGGGTTGAAGTTGGCGCCGGACTTGGCGGGGGTGTTTTGGATGAGGACGTAATCGCTGTCGCGTTGCGTTTCTTCGACCATCACCACCTGGTCAGCCCCGTGGGGCAGAGGCGCGCCGGTCATGATTTCGACGGCTTCCCCCGCGTCGATGGTGCCGTGAAAGGTTTCGCCGGCGCGGACTTCGCCCTTGACCCAAAGGCGTCCGGGCAGGTCGGCGGCGCGGACGGCGAAACCGTCGCGCATGGAGCGGGCGGTGGCGGGATAGTCGCGATCGGCGTAGACGGTTTCGGCCAGGACGCGGCCGTCGGCCTCTTCTAGGGGAATGGTGACCGTAGGAGGCTGGTAGCCGCGCACTTGGCGGATTACGCAGGCGCGCGCGTCTTCAAACGAAACAGCCGTCATTCCACCTACAGTGTATCGTGGAGAAACAATGATTCACCGCATGACGATGGCCGAGATGGTGGCCGCTTTAGAGTCGCGCTCGATCTCGCCGCAGGAGCTTTGGCAGGCGCATCAGGAGCAGATTCGGCGGGTGAATCCGCTGGTGAATGCGATGGTGAAGGTGATCGACGAGGCGCCGGCGGGGGAGGCGAAGGGTCCGCTGGCGGGCATTCCGGTGACGGTGAAGGATAGCTTGGACATGGCGGGCGAGGCGACGGCTTGCGGGTCGAAGCTGCGGGCGCAGCATCGGGCGGCGGCCGATGCCACGGTGGTGGCGCGGCTGCGGGCGGCGGGCGCGCGGATTATTGGCCGGACGAATACGCCGGAGTTTTTGGCGAACTACGAGACGGACAATCACCTGACGGGGCGGACGAATAATCCCTGGAACTTGGATCGCGTGCCGGGGGGCTCTTCGGGCGGGGAGGCGGCGGCGATTGCGGCGTGTTTTTCGGCGGGCGGACTGGGTACCGATGGCGGAGGATCGATCCGGTGGCCGGCGCATTGTTGCGGCATTGCGGGTTTAAAGCCGACGCCCGGGCGGGTGCCGGGCACGGGGCATTATCCGTCCATCGGGCATCCGGGCGGTTTGCTGGGCGTGGTGGGACCGATGGCGCGGACGGTGGCCGATGTGCGGATGCTGTTTGAGGTGGTGGCGGGTTACGATTCGCAGGATCCGTTTTCGGCGCCGGTGCCGCTGCGGCCGATGGCGGCGTGCGAGCGGGTGGGCGTGATGGAGAGTTGGCCGGGGACGCCGGTGCAGCCGGCGGTGCGGCGGGCCGTGCAGCAGGCGATGAAGCTGATTGCGTCGTTGGGGATTGAGTGTGAGGCGTTTGCGCCGGATGGGATTGAGCGGGCGCCGAATGTATGGTCGTTTTTCTTTACGGAGTTGCCGGCGCAGTTGACGGCGCAGTTGATTGGGGGGCGTGAGGAGGATACGCATTGGACGGGGACCGAGTTTTTGTTGCCGGCGATGGAGAAGCCAGCGCCGACGGGGCGCGATGTGATGGAGAAGCTGGCGTTGCGCGATGCGATGCGGGCGCGGCTGTTGCGCTATATGGAGCGGGTGCCGGTGCTGCTGTGGCCGGCGGCCGGTATTGAGGCGTTTGAGCATCGGCAGCGGCGGTATGCGACCGAGGGCAAGGAGATTGGGCAGTTCCAGGCGATATTGCCTTTGGTGGCGGTGAACTTGCTGGGGTTGCCGGCCTTGGCGTTGCCGATGCAGTTGAGCGAGAACGGGATGCCGGTGGGGGTACAACTGGTGGGGCGGCCTTGGGAAGAGGAGCGGCTGCTGGCGTTGGGGCAGCGAATTGAGGAGGCGCGGGGGCGGTTTCCGTTGGCGCCATTGGCGTAGGGGGGTGACGGCGCTACTTGGGGGCGCCGCGGTAGCAGAGGCGGAAGACGGTGGCGAGGATGACCCAGCCGGCGCGGAGGGAGGCGTCGAGGCGGCCGGCCACTTTGGGCTCGCCGGCGCGGCGGAGGCCGTAGCGGACGGGGATTTCGCGGACGCGGAGGCGGCGCTGGAGAGCGAGGATCTGCATTTCGACGGTCCAGCCGTAGTTGCGGTCGCGCATACCGAGGGCTTGGAGGTCGCCGACGCGGATGGCGCGGAAGGGGCCGAGGTCAGAGTAGTGATGGCGCCAGATCAAGCGGATGAGGAAGGAAGCCAGCCAGTTGCCGAAGCGTTGGTGAGGGAGGAGGGCGCCGGGTTCGGCGAGGCCGAGGGTGCGGGAGCCGATGACGAGATCGGCTTCATTCCGCTCGATGGGCGCGGCGAGGGCGGGGGCCTGAGAGGCGTCTTCCGAGCCGTCGGCTTGGAGGAAGAGGACGATGTCGGACGGGTGGGAGAGGGTGGCGAGGGCGCAGAGGCAAGCAGCGCCGTAGCCGCGTTCGGGGGTTTGGACGACTTCGGCGCCGGCGGCGAGGGCAGCGGCGACGGTGCCATCGGTGCAGCCGTTGGCGGCGACGATGACGCGGCCGAACAGGCCGGGCGGCAGAGCGGCGAGGGTCTGGCCGATGACGGCTTCCTCATTGTAGGCGGGGATCACTAAAACCAACATGCCTCGTCTAACAGTAGAATGATCAGCGAGGAGCTTGCTATGGACGAAACCGTGCCGCCCGGGCCGCCGGCGGCCGAGGACGCTCCCAAGGGCAGTGTGCTGGCAACGTTTGCCTACCTGATGCGGGATCTGCTCTTGGCGGTGATTATCGCCTTTGTGATTATCTTTTTCGTCTACCAGCCGGTGCGGGTGGAGGGGACGAGCATGATGCCGGCGTTGGCGGACCAGGAGCGGATCTTCGTCAACATTTTCTCCTACCGGCTGGGCTTTTCCGACATCAGCCGGGGCGATACGGTGGTGTTCCGGTTTCCGCACGATCCATCGAAGCATTACATTAAGCGGGTGATCGCGATACCAGGCGATGTGGTGGAGGTGCGCGACGGCGTGGTGGTGCTGAACGGCAAGGAATTGCCGGAGGGGTATGTGCCGGAGGAGTATCGGGACCGGGTGTCGATTGCCGAGCGCAAGGTGGGGCCGAATCAATTTTTTGTGATGGGGGACCATCGGAGTTCGTCGAACGATTCGCGGTCGTGGGGTCCGGTGGACCGGGAGCACATTTACGGCAAGGCGGTATTTGTTTACTGGCCGCTCGACCGGCTGGGCGTACTGCGCTAATCTTTTCGTGAATGAAGAGGCTCTGGCCCTGTTTGCTGATGGCGCTGGCGGCGCGCGCCGAGTTGCCGCTTTTCCAGTCGTGCGCGGAGGTACCGGCCGAGGCGCGGGGACGGCTGGAGGCGACGTTGCGGGAGGATCTGGCCGACCGGGTGATCCGGTTGTGCGCGTTGACCAATGCGCGGCAGCGGGGCGATTTTGCATTGGTAGAGAAGCATCTGGGCTGGTTTATTGAACATTACCGGGAGTGTGAGTTTACGCTGCCGATGTTGGAGAGCGTGGCGTTTACGCCGGCCGATGATGGCAAGGCGTACGAGCGTTTGCGGCGCAAGTGGCTGGCGGCGGTGAAAGCGAACCCACGGGACCGGGCGTTGCTGGCCGATGCGGCGGCATTTGTTTGGGCCACCGACCGGGAGCAGGCGCTGGAGTGGTGGAGACGGGCAGCGTCGGGTCCGCCCCGGGTATATTCGACGTTGCTGGGGCGGGCGTACGGGCGGGTGATTGCCGGGGGAGCGGAGAGTAAGGGTAGCGAGGCGGCACGGCAGGCCCTGGAAGAAGCCATTTCGCCGCACCTGGTACGGGGGGCGATTGCGGAGTTGGCGGCGAGCGGGGCGCAGGGGGAATACCGATTGAAGTTGCAGGAGAAGGCCGACGGGCTGGCGCCATTGCCGGCGGCGGGAAAGGGGCTGGTGGCGCCGGTGCTGATCCGGCAGGTGCGTCCCCGGTATCCGGAAGAGGCGCGCCGGCAACGCATCCAAGGCAGGGTGGATTTTGAGCTGGTGGTGAGCCGGGCCGGTTATGTGCTGGAGGCCAGCGTGCTGGGGGGACCGCCCGAATTGGTGGATGTGGCGCGCGACACGGTGTTGCGCTGGGTGTATCAGCCGGCGTTTCAGGATGGCGAGCCGGTGGAGTTGAAGCTCAAGACGGCGGTGTTTTTCAGTTTGCCGTAGCGGCGAAGGCCGTGTGTGATACTCAGGCTTGGGAATCGCGGCTGACTTCGTACTGATTGTGGTGGCCGGCCTATTCGGCGGGATGATTGCGCGCGCCCTGCGTTTGCCGTTGCTGGTGGGCTATGTGCTGGCGGGGATTGTGGTGGGTCCGCATACGGCGGGGCCGACGGTGAGCCAGATCAAAGATATTGAGACGCTGGCTGAGATCGGCGTGGCGCTGCTGCTGTTTTCGATTGGGCTGGAGGTTTCGTTTCGCGACCTGGGCACGGTGAAGCGCGTGGCGCTGGTGGGCGGGACGCTGCAGATGGCGCTGCTGATTGGGCTGGGGGCGGCGGCCGGGCGGGCCTGGCTGGGGATTCCGGGCACGGAGGCGATCTGGCTGGGGAGCATGATCTCGGTGTCGAGCACGATGGTGGTGCTGAAGGTGCTGGCGGCTAATGGCGTGATGTCGACGCTGGCGAGCCGGGTGATGATCGGGCTGCTGGTGTTGCAGGATCTGGCGGTGATTCCGCTGTTGATTGTACTGCCGCAGTTGGGCAAGCCGGAGAACCTGGCGGGGCGAGTAGCGGCGTCGCTGGCGGTGGCGGCGGGATTGCTGGCGGCGATCTTTTTTGCCGGGACGCGTTTATTGCCGCCGTTGCTGCGGGCGGTTTTGCGATGGGGGTCGCGGGAGTTGTTTCTGGTGGCGGTGGTGGCCACCGGGGTTGGCGTGGGAGCGGCGACGCATGCGGCGGGCTTTTCGTTTGCGGTGGGCGCGTTTGCGGCGGGGTTGATCCTGAGCGAATCGGAGTTCAGCCATCAGGCGCTGGCCGATGTGGTGCCGTTGCGGGATGTTTTCGGGCTGTTGTTTTTTGTGTCGGTGGGGATGTTGTTTGACCCGGCCTACGCGCTGGCGAATGCGGGGCGGATCGCGGTGGCGGTGGTGTTGATTATGGCGGGAAAGGCGGTGGTGATCGGCGTAACGACGCGCTGGTTTGGATACTGGAATATGGCGCCTTGGCTGGTGGGGTTGGGGTTGTGCCAGATTGGCGAGTTCTCCTTTGTGTTGGCGCGGGAAGGGCTGGGGGCGGGACTGGTGTCAAAGCCGGTGTACGACCTGACGCTGACGGCGACGGTGATGACGATGGCGCTGTCGCCGATGGTGTCGCGCCTGGCGTTACCGCTGGGGCGGCTGTGGCAGCATCGCTTTGGGCGGCGGGTGCCGGGCGAGGCGGCAGCGGCGGCGCCGGCCGGGTTGACGGGCCACGCGATTGTGGGCGGCTACGGGCGGACGGGGCAAACGGTGGCGCGTGCTTTGCGGGCGGCCGGGACGCCGGTGCTGCTGGTGGAATCCAACTATGCGCTGATTGCGGATCTGGCGACCGAGGGTTTTGCGGGTACGTGGGGCGATGTGACGAGCCCGGAGATTCTGCATGCGGCGGGGATTGAGCGGGCGAGTTTGCTGATTCTGACGATGCCGGACGCGGCCGCGGTACAGATGGCGGTGGAGCGGGCGCGGGCGCTGCAGCCGGGCTTGGCGGTGATTGCGCGGAGCGCCGGCGTGGCGCAGGGGCGAGCGTTGCGCGAGGCGGGGGCGGTGGCGGCGGTGCAGCCGGAATTTGAGGGCGGGCTGGAGATGGCGCGGCTAGCGCTGTTGCAGGGCGGGTACGGAGAGAGCGGGGCCGGGGAGGCGGTGGCGCGGTTGCGGGATGAGGCGTCGCGCGGGGAGTAGCGAGTTGGGGGGGCCACTTGTGACTGATGGCTCGGTTGCGGCCGCAGGGGAACCTATCGGCCGGCACCGGCAGCGCCGATTACTCCGGCATGACGCCACTAGAGGAAGCGCTGCGGCGCGCCCGGTCACTCACGCCTCGGGAGGAGGCGCTCGGCTCGATGGTACGAGGCGGTTTGGCGGCGGCGGCCGGAGTGGTGGTGGCCTTCACCGACGACCTGGGGCCTTCGCTACTGGTGCTACTGGCGGTGTTGGCGGAAGCTCCCCTGCTGAAGGTGTTGCGGGCGCGTTGGACCGAGCCTTTAGAGGGACGGCGTCCGCTGGCCGTGGAAGAACCTTGGTTTGACCCGGGCACGACGCCGGTGCAGATGGCGGCCGGTTTGTTGGGCTTTGGCTTGATGCTGGCGGCTTGGTTCTGGGGACCGTGGTGGTTGCTGGCGGGCGGTGTGGCGATGAGCTATGCCGAGCGGAACGTGAAATGGGCGGCCGTGGGCGTGGCGGTGTTGGCAGCCAGCCAGTGGGGCGGATTGGACGCCAAGCGCGTGACTTTGTTGTTTCTGGGGCTTGGTCTGTTGCTGGATGGCGTGCGGCGATGGTGCTGGCCTGTGACGTTGGCGATGGCGGAGCGTCCGGCCGGCGAGGTGGAGGCCGATCTGCTGCGGCTGTTGGCGGAGGTAAAGGGCGCCGAGGCGCGGTGGCTGGTGCGGACATCGGGGTTGGCCTCGGCCGAGACGGTAGAGACCGCGCTGGAGAGGTTGGGCGCGCGAGGGCTGATCGCGAGGGGCGAACGGGACGGCTATGCGGTGATGGGCGTGACGGCGGAGGGGATGCGTTCGGTTTATGCGACGCCGCCGCCGGTGCCTTCGGCGGTTCGCGCGGCTTAGCGGCTCTTCTGAGAAGCGCGGGCCGGTGGGGACCTAAGTTACTCTACGGCGAAAACCAAGGCGCGCTGGCCAGGGCCGCCCGTCACGGACAACCGCCGTTCATCACAAATTCCAACATCCACCTCAAGAGGTTCGGCACTATAGGTACGATGCAACCTGAGCCCAACAGAACCGTTGAACGAAATGGGGATCCAGGGACGCCGATGAAGCGATACTGGACCTGCCAACTACTGGGGTGGAGCGGCTACTCACTGGCCGGGATCACAATCAACCTCTTGGCCGGCGGCTCGCCCATGCCGCTATTGGTGGGGCACGTCTTCATGATTGCGTCGGGTATCGGCTTAACCCATTTTTTCCGGAACGTCATTCGCCGACGGCGGGTACCCGATCAGCCCTTCAGCCGAATCTGGCCGACTCTGGTTTTCGGATCCATCGGCATTGGCCTTGCCCTAACTGCCATAGTTGTGCTGGTCAACGTCGCACTCACGCAAGACAAATGGGACATCGTCAGCTTGGGTGGGTTGTCGTGGGGCATGGTTCTCGCGTCAGGAGTGTGGACACTCCTCTATGTGCGCTTCTCTGAACGCCGGGGACAGGCGGACCGGGAAAGCCGCTTGTTGCTTTCGCTGCGGGAGGCGCAACTCCGCGCCCTGGAATCGCAGATCAATCCGCATTTCCTCTTCAACTGTCTGAATTCCATTCGTGCATTGGTTGAGGTGGAGCCGGCACGGGCGCAGGACATGCTGACCAGGCTCTCGAATGTTCTAAGGAATAGTCTGCGGCACGATGATCACCACACCGCCGCGCTTTCGGACGAGATTGAAGTAGTGAAGGACTATCTGGCACTGGAGGCCGTTCGTTTCGGAGACCGCCTCGCCACGACGGTGAGCATGGACGACGGCGCCGCAGGATTGCCGGTGCCGCCAATGATTATTCAAACGCTGGTCGAGAATGCCATCAAGCACGGGATCGGCCGACGGCCCGGCCAGGGCCGGTTGGCGGTGGACGCCTGGGTGCGGGATCGTACTCTAGTGATCACGGTCAAGAATACGGGGGCGCTCGGCCACCCGCCATCCGGTTCAGGGCAGTTGGGCCTGAAGAACGTCCGCGAGCGCTTGGCGCTACTATACGGGGATCGCGCGAGCCTGCGATTGGAAGAACAGGGTGGCTGGGTGAACGCGATGGTGGCAATCCCTGCTTTGGAGAGCTAAAGGCATGAAGGCCATTCTGGTGGATGATGAAGAGCTTGCCCGATTGGAGTTACGACGGCTACTTCGCGCTCATGTGGACATTGAGATTGTGGGGGAAGCCAGAGACGGTGAGGAGGCGCTCCTCCTGATACGTCAATTGGCGCCTGACATTCTGTTCCTGGATATTCAGATGCCCGGCATGAATGGGTTTGACCTGCTGGATGCGATCGCCGGGGAGATTCCGACCGTCATTTTCACAACCGCGTATGACCACCACGCCATTCAGGCCTTCGAGGTAAATGCGCTGGACTATTTGTTGAAGCCGATTGCGCCAAGGCGTCTTGCCGTGGCACTGGATCGGCTGCAAGTTCGCAGGACCGCTAGCCGGATCGCGCAGGTTTTTGTGCGCGACGGTGAGCGATGTTGGATTGTCCGGATCCCCGATATCTTCCTGCTCGAGTCCGAAGGGAATTACACACGTGTCTGCTTTGGGGCCGCAAGACCGCTGATCCGGCGCTCCCTAAACTCGATTGAGCAACAACTTGATCCGGCTCAGTTTTTTCGGGCCAATCGCCGGCAGATCGTGAACCTCGACTGGATTGGAAGCACCCATTTGGCTGCCGGAGGTGGGTTGTTGGTCACGCTGAAGGACTCTACGGAAGTGGAGCTTTCGAGGCGACAAGCTGACGAACTCAAGAAAAGGCTGAGCCTCTGAACTTCAGGTGGGGGCGTTTTGAACGCCGCCCGGAGCGAGGCGCTGGGCCCGTGAGCGGTGCATTTGAGTGTTGCCGCCGGTGCCTTCGGCGGTTCGCGCGGCTTAGCGGGCTTGGAGAAAATCCGGTCCGCGGTAGCCTTTGCCGGTGACGTAGCGGTCGAGGATGGCGAGCGCGGCAATGAGGGCCAGCAGGGTGAGGCCGGAATAGTGGTTGGGCGGCCAGACGGAGATGGTGACGACGACGGCGATCCAGGCGAGGGCGACGCAGTTGATCCAGCGGCCGTGGCGGCCGAGATTCCACGGGGCTTCCCGCACCCATTCGCGATTGGGGTGGCGCAGGCCGAGATAGATGGGAATGCCGTAGCTGAGATAGAAGGCGCCGGTGGCCATGGCGGCGAGGAGTTCCACGGTGCCGGCGGGATGGCGAGCAGGATGGCCACGGCAACGATGACCCAGATGGCGGCCATGGGAGTGCCGTGTTTCTTATCGATGAGGGCCAGCTTCTGGTGGAAGGGCGTGCCTTTATCACGCGCCAGGGAGAAGAGGGCGCGGGAGTTGTTGGCGAGGGCGGAGAGTCCGCAGAACCACATGGCGACACCGGCCAGAGCGGAGATGGCCGCGCCGGCGCGTTCGCCGAGGGCGGTTTTGAACAGGCCGATGGCTTCGAGCGAGGGCGTGACGTTTTGGATGGAGAGCGTCATGGCGAGGAGCATCAGGTAGCCGATGAGGCCGGAGATGCCGACGCTGAGCACGATGCCCCAGGGCGCGTGGCGGCGGGGGTCTTTGGTTTCCTCGGCCATGTGGGCGGAGGCATCGTAACCGGAGAGGGTCCACATGGCTTGGAGGAAGCCGAGGACGAAGCCGGTGGGGTGGGTGCCTTGTTTGAGGAAGGTGACCGGTTGTTGCGGGGCGAAGGCATAGAGCGCGCCGATCAGGATGAGCGTGCCGATGATGTGGACGGTGACGCTGGCGTCGTTGAGGTAGGCGGTGGCTTTGATGCCCCAGGCGTTGAGGGCGCCTTGGGTGAGGCAGATGAGGATGAAGGCCGGGAGCGTGGGGAGGAAGGGCAGCAGGTATTGGGCGCAGGCGTAGTTGATGGCGGCGAACGAGGCAGTGCAGGCGAAGATGTTGAGCCAGGCGACGAACCAGGCGAGGGAGGGATTGGCGAGAATGGCGGTCCAGTGATAGAGGGCGCCGGAGGTGGGGAAGGCGGAGCACATCTCGGCCATGGAGGCGGCGACGGCGAGGGTGAGGAGGGTGGCCAGGGGCCAGCCGAGGGACATGGTGAGGGGTCCGCCCTGGTGGAGGCCATAGCCGAAGAGGGTGACGGCGCCGGTGAGGATGGAGATGTTGGAGAAGGAGATGGCGAAGTTGGAGAAGCCTCCCATTTCGCGGAAGAGTTGTTGGGCGTAGCCGAATTTTTGGAGGTCTTGTTGGTCGTTCATTCGGCTCGCAGGAGTCGGTTTACCCAGTTGACGAAGCGGAGGGCGAGTTCGGAGTCGTGGCGAACCAAACCCTCCTTTATGTTCACGCCCATGGGCAGCCCTGGAGGGTTGCGCCAGGAAAGCCACGAGTTGACCCTAGCCTTGTTCAGTTGCTTCTGAACGAAGCGACGCGGATTGTCCGGCACGGCGGGAACGACCTCGGTTGCGTGCTGCCAAAGCGAGTCGTCTGATGGAATGAGCGTCTCGAAAAACTCCTCAAGGCTCCCGGTGACGACGTTATCGGGCATCAGCCAAATGCCAAGATCGGGGCTGACGATGGTTCCCTCAGGATTGGGAGCATCGCTGATCGGCCGGCCGATTGCCTTTCGGATGTCGCGCCAGCGGTTGGCAGGGCCGTCCTCCGAATCGAGAATTAGGGCGAACTTCTGAATTGGCCGGTCCGTCTCGGCCTCTGGATCCAGGAGCCTGGGAATGTTGGCGAGAACGTAGTCCTTGTTGCGGTCCTCGTTGTTTTTTGGGCGAAAATCGACGTCCCTCTTCTGCGGATTGATGATTCCGTGCTTGAGGAGTAGGTGCCCGATCACGTGCTCATCGTGGACGCCCTCCACGATGAACCGCAGCCGGATCGCGGCCACTTAGCGGATCTCCAGCGCTTCGTGGACCGCGAATTCGAGATACTCGTGGTCGAAGGGTTTGGCTTCGATTTCGTCGCCATCGCGGCTGAGGCGGTAGACGATGTGGTCGTTTTCTTTCGAGGCTTCGGCGAGGGCGTAGACGGTGTCGCGGCTGTGGGTGGTGGCGAAGACTTGGACGTTGAACTTCACGGCGGTACGAAGCAAGAACCGCCACACATCGGCCTGAATCGAATAGTGAAGCCCGTTCTCGAACTCGTCAACGAGCAGTGCTCCGCCTTGGACAGCGGCGATTGCGATCGCCAAGGAGGTGATCCGAGTCGCGCCTTCGCCGAGCCTCGCCAGCGGCACGGGGCCGCTGATGCCGGACACCTTCGCGACCACCGTTGGCCGAATGCCGCCCCTAACGCTGATGCGATCTACGGAGGGCACGACCGTCTTGAGAGCATGCAAGGCTAGTTCATCGGCACCTGTAAACTCAATCTGCGTCCAATACTCGGCCACGAAAGCGTTGTCGAGCGCGCTTGACGGAACAAAAACTTGGGGGCGTGGGATCTTACCTACAGTCCGCGGAACCGGACCCAGACGAGGTATGCCAACGTCAATGCCTTGTCCGCCGCTCCACGTTCGCCGCAACCGAACGTTACCACTGTCCTGGCCAATAGAAACGGCAACCTCGCTGAGCTGCTCCTTCGGACCCAGAACGAGGGGCTTCGTACTGTCACCGAACAGCGATTTGAAGAGATCCTCGTTGTCCGACGCAAGCGTGTCCTCAAATCTGCTGTTCAGGCAGTGCCACGCAACCGCGCTGTCGAACCTAGATTCGTGTAGAGAAACCGCCTCCAAAACCGACGTCTTCCCTACCCCATTCTTCCCCACAAAAAGATTCACCCGCTTCAGCGAGGGCAAGGTCAACTCCTTGATCCCACGGAAGTTCTTGATGGTGAAGTCCGTCAGCATAGAGATCAGAATAGCGCACGTGCTAAACTAACAGACGGCGCAGACCGCGCCGATCCCCGGGCAACCACAGATGTTCGATTCACTTTCCGACAAGCTTCAGCGTGTCTTTAAGAACCTTCGCGGCGAAGGCAAGCTGACGGCTGAGAATATGGAAGCCGCCTTGAAGGAGATCCGCATGGCTCTCCTGGAGGCCGATGTCCATTTCAAGGTCGTGAAGCAGCTGATGGAGGCCGTTAAGGTCAAGGCGATGGGGCAGGAAGTGCTCACGGCGCTTTCGCCCGGTCAGCAAGTCGTCAAGATCGTCCACGAGGAACTCGTCAAGATCCTGGGGGCGCATCAGGCCAAGCTTCGCTTTGCCAACGAACCGCCCACCGTGATCATGATGGTGGGTTTGCAGGGTTCGGGTAAGACGACCTCGACCGCCAAGCTGGCCAAGTTGCTCGCTAAGGAAAAGCGGACTCCGCTGCTGGTGAGCGTGGACGTTTATCGT
The DNA here is from genome assembly GCA_037367405.1 of Ottelia alismoides. NCBI lineage: Eukaryota > Viridiplantae > Streptophyta > Magnoliopsida > Alismatales > Hydrocharitaceae > Ottelia > Ottelia alismoides. Next base: position 39,616 of record JAZKJV010002147.1, read on the forward strand.
CCGGCGGCGCGGCAGCAGCTTTCGGTGCTGGCCAAGCAGATTGGCGTGCCGGTTTGGGAGGGCGCGGGCGAGAACAAGCCGCTGGAACTCACCAAGGGCGCGCGGCTGGAGGCCAATCGGGCCGGGCGCGATACGATTTTGGTCGACACGGCCGGCCGGCTGCACATCGACGAGGAACTGATGGTGGAGTTGCAGGCGCTCAAGGAGCAACTGAACCCCACCGAGATCTTGTTTGTCGCCGATGCGATGACCGGGCAGGACGCCGTGAAGTCGGCCGAGGAGTTTCATAAGCGGCTGGGCATTACGGGCGTGGTGCTGACCAAGATGGACGGCGATGCGCGCGGCGGCGCGGCGCTTTCGATCCGCACGGTGACCGGGCAGCCGCTGAAGTTTGTGGGCGTGGGCGAGAAGCCTGACGCGTTTGAGGCCTTCCACCCGGACCGGGCGGCGCAGCGCATTCTCGGGATGGGCGACATTCTGAGCTTTGTCGAAAAAGTGAGCGAGGCGGTGGACGCCAAGCAGGCCGAGAAGATGCAGCAGAAGCTGCTCGACAACGAGTTCACGCTGGAGGATTTTCGCGATCAACTGAAGCAGATCTCCAAGCTTGGGCCGATTGAGAATCTGCTGAAGATGATGCCCACCAACATTCCGGGCATGGGCAACCTGACGGGCGCCATGAAGGACGCCAAGGTGGATCAAAAGGAATTTGCGCGGGTGATCGCGATTGTGGATTCGATGACGCCCAAGGAGCGGAACAACCACGCGATCATCAACGGGCAGCGCCGGCGGCGGATCGCCAAGGGCAGCGGCACGAGCGTGGAGCAGGTGAACCAGGTGCTGAAGCAGTACCAGGATATGCGCCTGATGATGAAAAAGTTGCAAGGCGGCCTGACCAGCGGCGTGCTGGGCAAGCGGCTGGGGAAGATGAAGAACCCCTTTGGGGGCGGCTTCCCCGGGTTCGGCCGTTAGGTTATTCTAAAAGATTAGGAGCTTGAAGAAGATAAGATGCTGATGATTCGTTTGGCGCGGTTTGGCACCAAGAAGAAGCCGACCTACCGCCTGGTGGTGATCGATAAGGAACGTGCCCGCAATTCCCGCGCGATTGAAGTGGTGGGTCATTACAACCCGATTACCAATCCGGCGGTAGTGAAGCTGGAGCATGAGCGCATTTCCCATTGGATGAAGCATGGCGCGCAGCCCTCCCCCACGGTGGCGCGTTTGATGAAGAACAACCCGGCCGAAACGGCGGTTGCCTAGAGCTTTATGAAACAGCTTGTCGAAGATCTCGCCCGCGCCCTGGTGGACCGGCCGGAAGAAGTGTCGGTGGTGGAAAAGCCCGGCGATCAGGCCGTCCAGTTGGAGCTGAAGGTCGCCGAGAGCGATCTGGGACGCGTGATCGGCAAGCAAGGCCGCACGGCCCGCTCCCTCCGTACGCTGGTGGGCGCGGCCTCGGCGAAGAAGAATCGCCGGCACGTGCTTGAAATCGCCGAATAATCCGGTACCGGAAGGCTGGACCGCCATTGCGCGGCTCACCCGGCCGCGCGGCAACAAGGGCGAACTGGCGGCCGAATCGTGGACCAGCCGACCGGAGCGCTTTGACAATCTGGCGGCGGTGACGCTGTGGCCTTTGGGGCGCAAGCTCGACGTGGAGCAGGTTTGGTGGCATGGCGACCATCCGGTGTTCGTTTTCGCGGACATTCGCTCCATTTCGGAAGCCGAAGGGCTGGGCGATCAGTTGGTTTGCGTGCCCCTGGAAGAGCGGATTCAACTCGATCCGGGTGAGGTGTTCTACGGTGACCTGATCGGCTGCGAGGTCTTTGACGCGGCCGGTAAGCGCTTGGGCCGGGTGGATGATTATCAGGAGACGGGCGGGCCGCTATTGCTGGAGGTGGGTCCGCACCTGATTCCTTTTGTTCCGGCGATTTGTGTGCAGGTGGACACGGTGGCCCGGCGAATCATAGTTGAGTTACCGGAAGGCTTTCTGGAACTGAACGCATGAAGTTCCATGTGCTGACGATCTTTCCGGAGTTCTTCCGGGGTCCTTTGGACCATGGCATTGTGGCGAAGGCTGCTGGGGCTGGGAAGCTGGAGATCCAGGTGCATGATCTGCGGCAGTGGACGCATGACCGGCATCGCACGGTGGATGACCGGCCGTTTGGCGGCGGGGCCGGCATGGTGATGAAAGCCGAGCCGATTTTCGATGCGGTGGAAGCGATTCTCGGCCGGGAGCGGCGGCCGGGGCAGCGGGTGATCCTGCTGACGCCCCAGGGGCAGCTTTTTGGGCAGGCGAAGGCGCGGGAGCTGGCCGGGGTTGACGAGTTGTTGCTGATCTGCGGCCGGTATGAGGGCGTGGATGAGCGGGTGGCCGAGCAATTGGCCGATGAAGAGTTGTCGATTGGCGATTATGTGCTGAGCGGCGGCGAACTGGCGGCGGCGATTGTGCTGGATGCGACGGCGCGGCTGTTGCCGGGCGTGTTGGGAAATGACGAGTCGGCGGTGGCCGAATCGTTTGAAGGCGAAGGATTTGATTATCCGCATTGGACGCGGCCGGCGGAATTCCGCGGCTGGAAGGTGCCCGAGACGCTGCTGGGCGGTAACCATGCGGAGATCGCGAAGTGGCGGAAGCAGGCGGCGGACGCGAAGACCAGGCGAAACAGGCCTGATTTGAGCCGTAGAGAAGGCGAGTAGCGCCGAGCCCCTGGAACAAGGTATTCTAGAAAGTTGGAGATTGTCTGATGGTTCACCCGGCGATTAAAAAAGTCTACGAGACGACGAAGAAGAAGGAAGTGCCCCCGTTCCGGCCGGGCGACACGGTGCGTGTCCAGGTCAAGATCAAGGAAGGCGAAAAAGAGCGCCTGCAGGCCTTTGAGGGCACGGTGATTGCCAAGAAGAATTCCGGCATCAGCGAAACCGTGACGGTTCGCAAGATTAGCTTTGGCCAGGGCGTGGAGCGTATTTTCCCGGTGCATGCGCCGGTGGTGGACTCCATCGAAGTGGTGCGCACCGGCAAGGTTCGCCGGGCCAAGTTGTACTATCTGCGCGATCTGCGCGGTAAGGCCGCCCGCCTCAAAGAGCGGGTCTAGTCTCCTTTTAACAGGATCAACTCTGCCGACGGCCTGCCACACCGCGTATGAGCGACGGGCCCGTGCCAAGGGCTACACTCTCATTGCGGGTGTTGACGAGGTGGGCCGCGGCTGTCTGTTCGGGCCCGTGTGCGCGGCGGCGGTGATCCTGCCGGCGCAGCATGGGATCCGGGGCTTGCACGATAGCAAGGAACTGGAAGCCGGCCAGCGCGAAGAGCTCGACGGGAAGATCCGCGCCAAGGCGATCGCCTTCGCCGTGGCCGAGGCAAGCGTGGGCGAAATTGAGCGGCTCAACATCTATCAAGCCAGCCGGCTGGCGATGACGCGCGCGGTGGAAACTCTGCGGCCCGCGGCGGAGTTTCTACTGATTGACGCGATGAAGCTGGGGCTGCGCATTCCGCAAAATTCGATTGTGAAGGGCGATGCCGTTTGCCAGTCGATCGCCGCCGCGTCGATTGTGGCCAAGGTGCATCGCGACGCGATGATGGCGTGTTGGGATGCGGAGTATCCGCAATATGGCCTGGCGCGGAACAAGGGCTATGGCACGCCGGAGCATCGAGCGGCACTGGCGCGGTACGGCCCGACGCCGCTGCACCGGAGGACGTTCGAGCCGGTGCGGCAATTGGGGCTCTTTGACGAGTTGATGCTGGCGGCGGGGGCTTCGGCATGACGCCGACCCCGCCTCCAGAGGCGCCAGTGACTGCCGCCCGCCCGCGCTGGCACCACAAGGCGCTGGCGCTGCTGACGGCGATCCTGATCATGGAGATCGGGCTCTTTCTGGCGATTTATCCCTGGACCGATTACTGGGATGACTCGTGGTTTTCCTATCTGAGCCCGGGTTGGGATCGCATTTGGATGAGCCCCTACTTTCGCGGCGGCGTGACGGGGCTCGGCATTGTAAACGTGGCGATCGCGTGCAGCGAAGTGATCGGCTTGCGGCGCTTTTCGGTGCCGGTTGAGCCAGAGACGGATGAAGCGGAGGAGTAGCCCAGTGGACGCACCCGGCGCTGATGATCCGATCCATCCGGAGCCCTTGCGGCCGAGTTCCGGCAGTGAGCCGGCGGAGGCGGGGCCGGGAGCGGCGAGCGAACTGGCGGCGCCCAGCGAATTGGCGGCGCCGGCTGAGCCAGCGGCTTCGGCTGAGCCAGCAGCTTCCAGCGAGCGGCCGGATTCGCCGGCGGCGTGGGTGACCGAGATCGCCGTCGTGCTGCTGCTTTTGGTCTTCGTCACCACGACGCTGTTTCAGACCTTTGTGATCCCCAGCCCGTCGATGGAAGATACGTTGATGGTGGGCGACCACATTCTGGTGGATAAGCTCACGTTTGCGCCCTCCGGGCCGGTTTCCCGGTATCTGCTGCCTTATTCGCCCGTGAAGCGCGGCGACATCATTGTGTTCCGCTATCCGGAGGACATTGCGCAGACCTTTGTGAAGCGGGTGATTGCCCTGCCCGGCGATAAGCTCCGGATTGAGAATAAGCAGGTTTACCTGAACGGGCAGCCGATTCGGGAGAAGTATAAGTTTTTGAAGGCGGCGGGCTTTGACGCCTATCGCGATACGTTTCCGATTCGGGGCTATAGTTCGAGTCCGGGGGGGCAGCAGATGCTGGAGCGGCATGTGGTGAATGACGAGGTGGTGGTGCCGGACAATTGCTACTTTGCGATGGGGGATAACCGCGACAGCTCGCTGGATTCGCGGTCGTGGGGCTTTGTGCCGCGGGAGAACATAGTGGGCAAGCCGCTGCTGGTGTATTGGAGCTATGAGACGACCGGGGACCGGTTGACGGGGCCGCTGCTGCGGCTGGATCACTTGCAGGATCTGGGGCTGAATTTCTTTAAGAAGACGCGGTGGAACCGGACGTTCCGGCTGGTGCGTTCGGAGAAAGTGGAGTAGCGCGAGGTCCGCGCGCCGGGCGGGGTGAAGCCCGCCGCCACTGAAGCCGATGGAGGAGACAGATGGCGAAACATGCATTGATTCTGGCCGGGGGACGCGGGACGCGCTTCTGGCCGCGGTCGCGGAAGGCGCGCGCCAAGCAGGTGCTGAGCTTTGACGGTGAGCGGACGCTGATTCAGCAGACGGTGGACCGGCTGGTGGAGGTGTTGCCGGCCGGGAACATCTGGGTGCTGACGAACGATCATTTGCGCAAGGAGATCGTCAAACAGCTGCCGGACGTGCCGGCGCGGCAGATACTGGCTGAACCGGCGCAGCGCAACACGGCGCCCGCGATTGGCCTGGCGGCGCATTTGATTGGGCAGCAGGATCCGGACGCGGTGATGGGCGTGTTCCCGGCCGATCATGTGATTACCAAGCCGAAGCGGTTTCTGCGGTTTGTGAAGCCGGCCTACGCGGCGGCGGCCAAGGGGCGGATTGTGGTGCTGGGGATTCAGCCGCGGTGGGCCGAGACGGGCTACGGCTACATCGAGTTTCCCGAGGGGTTTACGGCCGGGGCGACGGCGCCGTTTGACGTGGTGAGCTTCCGGGAAAAGCCGAATCAGGCGACGGCCGAGGAGTTTCTGGCGACGGGCCGTTTTTCGTGGAATGCGGGGATGTTCTTCTGGAAGACGAGCGTGCTGCTGGCGACGCTGCGCGAGTATCTTCCGAAGACGGCGGCGCTGATTGAGGGGCTGCCCGGTTTGGGGAGCAAGAAGTTTGCCGGAGAGCTGGCGAAGGTGTTTCCGCAGTGCGAGAACATTTCGATCGATTACGCGGTGATGGAGCCGGCGTCGAAGGCGCGGCCGTCGATCGTTTCCGGGCTGGCAACCGATGATATTGGCTGGAACGATGTGGGCAGTTGGAACGCCGTCTACGAGTTGCTGGCCGCTAAGCGGGACAAGGCCGGCAATGTGGGCCGGGTGGGCACGGCTTTGGCGCTCGATAGCAGCGGCAACTATGTGGACGTGGAGAAGAAACTGGTGGCGCTGGTGGGCGTGAAGGATCTGGTGGTGGTGGATACGCCGGACGCGCTGCTGGTGTGCGACCGGAATCAGGCGCAGAAGGTGGGCGACCTGGTGAAGATGCTGGAGGCGGCCCGCCGGGATGATCTGCTCTAGAATTCTGTAACTGGGCGTGGCTGCCGGGCGTCGAATAATCGGGCGTATACTGTTAGCGGAGGAGGATCTCCACAATGCGGTACTTTTTGACCGGTTTGTTCCTCGCGGCGGCTTCGTTGTCCGCCCAGACGTCAGTGATTTCGGCCAAGGCGGGCCTGGTCCATTACACCGAAGGCACGGTGACGCTGGACGGCAAAGAGGTGGATACCACCAAGCCGGGCAAGTTCTCCGAGATGAAGAACGGCTCGGAGATCCGCACCAGCGAGGGCCGGGTGGAGGTGCTGCTGGCCGCTCCTTCGTTCGTGCGGCTGGGCGAAAGCTCCGCGCTGAAGATGCTGAGCACGTCGCTGTCCGAGACGCGTTTTGAAGTGACGGCGGGTAGCGCGCTGATTGAGGCGGCCGAGCTGGAGAAAAACTCGGCGATCACGGTGCTGGCGGGCGGCTCGACGATTACGATTCAGAAGGCGGGTATTTACCGCGTGGAGATGGAGCCGGCGCCGGCGCTGAAGGTCTACGAAGGCGAGGCGACGGTGCAAAACGGGCCGGAATCGACGGTGGTGCGCGGCGGCAAGCTGGTGGCGCTGTCGGGCGGCGGCAAGTTTCTGGCGATGAAGTTCGATAGCAAGTCCGGCGATGAGTTGTATCGCTGGAGCAAGCGCCGGTCCGGCTACGTTTCGATGGCGAACGTGGCGGCGGCGAATTCGCTTTACACGCGGGGCTATTCGATGATGGCGGGCTCGTGGATTTGGAACCCGTACTTCGGCATGTACACGTGCGTACCGGCCAACGGATTCTGGCGGTCGCCGTTTGGCTATCGCTACTACAATCCGCAGATGGCCTACAACTACATCACGGCGCCGGTTTACGCGCCGTCGACGGCGAGCGGACGCAGCTACGATAGCACCTACGGCGGCTACACTGGCACGGGCATTCAGAGCCCGACCTACAACCCCAGCTATGGCTACAGCACGGTGGATACGCGGTCGTCGGGTGGGTACAGCGGTGGCTATGGTGGCAGTTCCTCGGCGGGGGCGGTATCTGCTCCGGCGGCGGCGGCGGGCGGCGGCGACACGGGGTCGCGCGGCGGCGGTGCCTCCAGCATGGGTGGCGGCCAGGCCAGCGGCGGCGGTGGCGGGTCGCGCGGCGGCGGCGGGAACTAAAACAGGTTCGCGAATTTTCGCAATAGGGCCCCACTCCACGGTGTTTGCCGGGAGTGGGGCTTTTCCGTTTGTGGCGATTTTCCCATGGGGCCAAAAGCCAAAGATCACGGGCCGTTGAAGTTCTGTAGTGCTGGGCCTCCGCCCGGCGGAGTAGGGCGGAGGCCCGGGCGCATCCCCTCCCTGACGGTCGGGGCTATGTTGGGTTGAGGGTTGGGACGCGATGAAGGGAGGACTCTGCAGAAGCTCTGGTGCCGGCGATGCCGTGCCGAAGTCAATATGCTCGACGAGGACGATTACCGGCTCGTCTGGGGGCAGCCTGACCCAGGCCCAGGCTGGGACAAGCGCGCCTGGGCGAAGGGTGTGCTGGAGCGGCACGCGCAACTGACGGGCGCACGCTACACAGACATTGGCGAGGTGCATGATCATCGCCTGTCGCGCTATGGCCCGCCCTGCGCGACATGCGCAAAGCCGCTGCGTTCGCCCACCGCGAAGTTCTGTGCGGCGTGCGGCCAGGGGCGGGAGAGCGTCGGCTAGAGAAAAAAAGACCACCTGTTGCCAGGTGGCCTTTTTTCGCGTTTCGGGTTGTGTGTCCCGTTAAGAGTTGTGCGGGCGCGAATGGGTTAAGGGGTGATGAGCGCGCCCGCGTTCGTAACGGGGATAGTGTAGGGGCGAGCGCACACGAGCGCAGGTTACACCCCCGGAAAAAAAGTAGGGTGACTTTGTGTTGTTATGAAAGTGTGGGGCATAGTTGCGGGCAGTCCCCTTGTCTCGCTATGATCGCCTGTACGAACTCGTTTGGAGGTTTTCGTGTCCGTTGAACAGAAAGTAAAGCAGATCATTGTGGATCAGCTGGGTGTGGACGAAGCGCAGGTGGAAGACGCCGCGTCGTTCGTGGAAGACCTGGGCGCCGACTCGCTCGACATTGTCGAACTGGTGATGGCCCTGGAAGAGGCGTTCGATCTGGATGTGCCAGATGAAGAAGCCGAGAAGCTGAAGACCGTGAAGGACGTCATCGACTACATCAAATCGAAGAAGAAGTAGCGCATCTTTGGCTGCACTCTGAAAAGAAAGCGGGCCGGCGGGCGAGAGGAGCAAGTTCCCTCGCCTCCTCGTGGCGGTAACGCGGGGAGTCCCGTCCTGGTCCGGAGTGATCCCGCCTTGGCAGCCCGTCCCCCCTTACAATTGGATAAGAGGAGTTTTGCTTGGCTCGTAGAGTCGTCGTCACCGGTGTGGGCCTAGTCAGCTGCGTCGGCATCGGTACCGAAGAAACCTGGCAGTCGTTGAAGCAAGGCGTGGGAGGAATCCGCACGATCGAGCTTTTTGACCCGACCGGTTTTGATTGCCGGATTGCCGGTGAGGTGCGTGGCTTTGACGCCGCCACCTACATTGAGAAAAAAGAGATCAAGAAGATGGGGCGGTTCATGCATTTTGGAATCGCCGCCAGCGACTTCGCCTTGCAGATGGCGAACTTCAAGGTGACGCCGGACGAGGCCGAGATGGTGGGTGTGTACATCGGCTCGGGCATTGGCGGATTTGAAGTGATTGAGCGGGAACACAAGAATCTGCTGGAGAAGGGCCCGGGGCGCATCTCGCCGTTCTTCATCCCCGCCACCATTGTGAATCTGGCGTCGGGCCACGTCTCGATGCGGACCGGCGCCAAGGGGCCGAACTCGGCCACCGCGACGGCCTGCACGACGGGCGCCCACGCGATTGGCGATTCGTTCCGCCTGATTCAGCACGGCTATGCCGATGTGATGATCTGCGGCGGCGCCGAGGCGGCCATTACGCCGATGAGCGTCGGCGGCTTCGCGGCGATGCGGGCGCTCTCGACGCGCAACGATGCGCCGGAGAAGGCTTGCCGGCCGTGGGATCGCGATCGCGACGGTTTCATTATCGGCGAGGGCGCCGGCGTGCTGATTCTCGAAGAGCACGACCATGCCAAGGCGCGCGGCGCGAACATTCTGGCCGAGATTATTGGCTACGGCATGTCGGGCGATGCGTATCACATCACCTCGCCGTCAGAGGACGGCGACGGCGCGTTCCGCGTGATGCGCAATGCGCTGAAGGATGCCAAGCTCGATGCTTCGCAGATCGATTATCTGAATGCGCACGGCACGTCGACGCCGATTGGCGACAAGATCGAGACCACGGCCATTAAGCGCACGTTTGGCGCCGAGACGAAGGTGGCGGTGAGTTCCACCAAGTCGATGACCGGGCATTTGCTGGGTGGGGCCGGCGGGCTGGAGGCGGGCATTTGCGTGATGGCGATCCGCGACCAGATTGCGCCGCCGACGATCAATCATGAGAATCCGGGCGAGGGGTGTGACCTGGATTACATTCCGAACGTGGCGCGGCCGATGAAGATCGACTATGCTTTGTCGAATTCGTTTGGGTTTGGCGGGACGAATGGGTCGTTGATTTTCAAGCGGTACGAGGCGTGAGACGGCTGTCTTCACGGCGGGACAAAATGGTTCGCTGATTCCCAAGCGGCTCGAAACGTAGCGTTGTAGAATCGACGTTCATGAAAGCCGCGCGACTAGCGCTTGTGGTTAACATGCTGCCGCTGGCGCTCTTGGCGGGAAGCATCAGCGGACAGGTGCGCGACGCGAAAGGCAAGCCCGTTGAGAACGCGACTGTATCCGCACTATCGGCCAACCGCGATTCGGCCTGGGGCGTTACCGACATTGATGGACGTTTTCGCCTGGAGCCACTCTCACCCGGCATGTACGTTGTACGTGCGGGAAAGACCGATGACTCGGGAATCGAATGGGTGAATCTCGACCCAACCCAGGGGGAGGCTCATGCCAACGTTAGCCGGGACGTCCGAGTAACGCCACGGGCCGCAACCCATGGGACCGGCGCACCGGTGTTTCTGGTCTGTCTCCTGGCGTTGATGGCTGTGTTTTTCGCTTGGTACGACCGCGTCAATCCGATCCGGCTTAGAGTGCCGATTCTGGGATTGATCCTATGGGCGCTGCTCACGGTGATTCTGGCGGCCATAGGCTCCCAAGACGCACTGATCATGTTGCAGGCTCATGACGCAACTTGGGCGGGAGCGGCATTCGGTTGGAGTGGATTTGCGATTTGGATGGGGCGCACAGCAATTCGCTACAGCATCCCCGTGCGGCGGCGGCGGCGACCGGATGCGGCAGAGGTGGCTATTGGAGTTGGATATTGCCTTATCGTGTTCGTCAGCGGCGGGGCGATTGCGGTGAAGTCGATCAACGCTGGGATGCCCGAGTTACAACCCTCACTGTTTTTGGGCGCGATCATTGTGACGGTAGGTAGCATTGTGTATGGATTGCTGGTGGATTGGATCCGGCAGCGGCGCGGGTGGCCGCGCTGGCGTACGTCGATTCTCGCGGCGGGGATGTATTTGGCGCTGGGGCTATGCACTTATCTCTACACGAACTCGACGCGGGATGCCGAGTTGATGGCGGGGCAGGCATTGCCGGGGAGTCCGTTGACGCATCTTTACGGCTTGGTGGGAACGGTTACGTTGGCGTTGTCGCTAGCGTGCGTGTGGCTGGACCGGTACCGCGTGCCGCTGCTGGGCATCGCAGGTGTGGTGGCGCTGTTGGCGGTGGCGCTGGGCCGGGGCGACTACACTTTTGCGACGCGGCCACAGGGCGTGGACCAGCGATTGACACCGGCGCAGACGATTGCGGGGCGTGAACGGGTGATTGTGGTGGCGGTGTCGGGTGGGGGCGTGCAGGCGGCGGCGTGGTCGGCGCGGGTGCTGGGGGAGTTGGCCAAGACGCAGTCCGATTTTGCAAAGCACGTACGATTGCTAAGCAGCGTCTCCGGCGGATCGGTGGGGGCGATTCACTTTCTCGGCACTTATCCGGTGGAGCTCGGTGGATTGGGGCGTCCGGTAGAGCGGGCCATGAACGGCGCGAGCGAGCCGATGCTGGAGACGCTGTTGTGGGCGCTGGTGGGGCGGGACTTGCCACGGTCGCTCTTGTTTCTCGGTCACGACGGGCGTGACCGCGGTTGGGTGCTGGATCGTACGTTGGCGATTCGAACGGGTCTTGGCGATACACCGATGTCGGCTCTGGGTAGCGCCGTTAACCGAGGATTGCCCGCAATGCTGCTGAATGCGACGGAAGTGGAGACGGGCCGGCCGGTGGCGTTCTCTACATCGAAACTGAAGGGTAAGCAGCTGGTGGATTTCTCGTCCGACACTGGGCGGGACTTGGAGGCGGTGACGGCGGCGCGGCTTTCGGCTACGTTTCCGCTGGTGAGTCCGGCGGCGCGGGGCGATGTGCCAGACAAGACGTTGCCGCATATCGCCGATGGCGGGTACTACGATAACTTCGGCATGTTTGCGTTGATGGAGTGGCTGGATCAGGCGCTGGCTGGGGGCGCGCGGCCTAAACTGCTGGTGATTCGCATTGAGGCGTTTCCGGAATCGGCGGGCGCGACGGCGGTGGAGCCGGCAGCGTGGCCGTTTCAACTGGGGGTGCCGGTGGCGACGCTCGCGAGCGTGCGGTCCGCGGCGCAGATCCGGCGGAATGAGGCGGAGTTCACGCGGTTTGCGGAGAATTACGGGCGCACGGGGGGCGAGGTGTCGTTGGCGCTGTTCCGGTATGCCAAGCCGGCGACGTGCCCCGATCCGCCGCTCTCGTGGGACCTGACGCCGCGCGAGGTGGATTGCGTGAAACAGGCCTGGAGCCTGCCAGAGGTGCAGGCGGCGGCACGGCAGGTGAGCGCTTTTCTGCAGAAGTAGCGTGATAGACTCCCCAGCAAGGGGTTTTACGCATGCTTCGATTTGTCATCGCCTCATTTCTCGCGCTTGCGGGCGCCTATGCGCAGTCGTCTTCGGCCACCGTCACGGGCCGAGTCTCCGATGGGACCGGGGCCGTGGTGCCGGGCGTTGCGCTGAAAATTACCAATGTGGAGACGAATCAGTCTCGCAACGCGGTGTCGAACGAAGTGGGCGACTACACGATCCCTTTGTTGCCGCCGGGTTCTTATCGGCTGGAGGCGACTTACACGGGATTCCGCACTTACAAGGTGGACCAGATCACGCTGCAGGTGGATCAGGCGCAGCGGATCGACGTGAAGATGGAAGTGGGCACGGCGGCCGAGAGCGTGACGGTGAGCGATGCGCCGCCGGCGCTGAATACGGATACGGGCGCGCGCGGCGAGGTGACGACGGCGCAGGAGATTAAGGAGTTGCCGCTAGATGGAAGGAACTTTTCCGATTTGGCGTATCTGACCGGCGGCGTGATTCCGAAGGGCGATGGCGGCGATGGCGCGTACGCGGTGAACGGGGCGCGGGCGGACAATTTTGGATTTGTGATTGATGGCGTGGAGAACACGCAGAAGCGGAACACAGGCGCGATGGTGAATCCGCCGATTGAGGGCGTGCAGGAGTTTAAGGTGATCACGTCGGGCTTTCCGGCCGAGTACGGCCGCTATGCCGGGGGCGTGATTAGTGTTTCGACCAAGAGCGGGACGAATCGTTTTCGCGGGGCGCTCTATGAGTTTGCACGGAACGACGTGTTCGATGCGTCGGCCTTTTTCGCGGTGACCAAGCCGAAGTTGCGCCGGCATCAGTATGGCGTGAACTTCACGGGGCCGGTGCGGATTCCGAAGCTTTATAACGGGCGGAACCGGACGTTCTTTGCGGTGTCGTGGGACCGGCTGGATTCGATTACGGGCAAGACGCAGCGGGGCGTGACGCCGTGGCCGGAGTACTTCAAGGGCGATTTCTCGCGGGCCACGAACGCGGCGGGCCGGCCGCTGCAGTTGATTGATCCGCTCGCGTCGAATGCGCCGTTTGCGCGTAACCAGATTCCGGTGAGCCGCTTTGATCCGGTGGCGTTGAGAATGGCGGCCTACTATCCGGCGCCGAATCTGACGACGGGCGGGGTGAACAACTTCATTTCGCAGGGGAACGGCACGGCCAACAACAATGCTTACAACGTGAAGATCGATCACCGGCTGACGGACTATGATCAGCTTACGTTCGCGACGATCTGGTCGCAGAACGATACGTCGGACCCGGTGGCCGATGGCCGGTCGCCGTTGCCGGTGTTTGGCTCGGTGAATCAGCCGTTGAGCCTGCTTTCGTACATCCGCTACCTGAAGACGTTTACGCCGAACCTGGTGCTGGACTTTAAGACGAGCTTTTCACGGAAGACGAACAATCAGCGTTGGCCGAACGCCGAGGCGCAGGATTGGAATGCGATTGGCTTTCGCGGCGGGATTGGCAACCCGATCGCGGCGGGGCCGCCGGAGTTTAATGCGACGGGCTATATCATTCTGGGGCCGGCTTACGATTTGCCGAAGCTTTGGGTATATAACAATTTTCAGTACACCGGTTCGCTCACTTACACGAAGGGCCGGCATACGATTAAGGCGGGCGGCGAGTTACTACGCTTCCAGTATTTCTCAAGGCAGTTCGGCAACACGCGCGGGCGGCTGACGTTCCTGGGGCGCAATACTAATGAGTCTTTTGCCGATGTGCTGCTGGGCTGGCCCAATAGCGCGGCGCGGCAGTTGGATGGAGCCGGGCCGTATCACCTGGTTTCGAACTACAACGGCTATGTGCAGGACGATTACAAGATTACGCGGTCACTGACGCTGAATGTGGGCATTCGCTATGAGTTGATGAAGCCGCCGAAGGAGAAGTTCGGGGCCTGGTCGATGTTCATTACGGATATCAATAAGCAGGTGATTTCGGGGCTCGGCGTGTTGTCGCAACAGGAGTTTGACGCGCGCATTGCGAGCAGCGGCTTGGCGGCCAATACGGTGCGGGCGGCCGACGTGGGGCTGCCCTCGACGATTATGCGGGCCGATTACAACAACTTCGCGCCACGGTTTGGGTTTGCGTGGCGGCCGTTCGGCTCGAACCGCACGGTGGTGCGGGGCGGATACGGCATTTTCTATGGGTCGAGCTCGTTGTACCGGATGGATGAGTACAGCGACACTTATCCATTTTCGATCAATGAGACTTACAACGCGGTGGCGGGGAACCCGCAGGCGGTAACGGTGTCCGATGCATTTCCGGCAAACCGGCGCAGCGTGGGCGGGACGACGTCGACCTATGGCGGCCCGTCGCGGCCGCAGTCGCAGTATTTGCAGACCTATTCGTTGACGATTGAGCGGGAACTGGGTAAGGGCACGGTGCTGGATGTTGCGTACGCCGGTTCGAAGGGCACGCATTTGCAGCGGCGCTATGACTTGAATCAGCCGGGGCGCGAACAGGCGTTGCGCAGCACGCGGCCGTTCCCGGGCTTTGCGGCGATCAGCATCATTTCCGATAGTTCCAACTCGATCTACAACTCCGGCGCGTTGACGTTGCGGCGGCGGGTGAGCCGGCAGATGTTTGTGCGGGCGGCTTACACGTTTGCCAAGTCGATTGATGAGAGCTCGAACACGGGGGGCACGATTCAATACAACTTTCCGGGCGCGCAGGACTCGCGGAACCTGAAGAGCGAGCGCGGGCGCAGCGATTTTGATATCGGGCATTCGTTTGCGAGCGCCTTCGTGTGGACGCCGGCGATCGGGCGCAATCCGCTATTGAAGGATTGGCAGGTGTCGACGACGGTGGTGGCCTACACCGGGCCGCCCTACACGCCGAAGGTGGCGAACTTCAACTTTGCCAACGGCGAGGCGAGCCGGCCGGATCGGCTGCGCAAGGGCGATCGCGAAGATGCGACGATTGATCAATGGTTTGACCGGACGGCGTTTCCGGTGGTGCCGCTGGGCGCTTACCGCTTTGGTTCGTCGGGACGCAATATTCTGGATGGGCCGGGAACGTTCATGGTGAACTCGTCGGTGTCGAAGCGGATCCAGTTGCGGGAGCGGACTTATCTGCAGCTTCGCGGCGAGTCGTTCAATTTGCCGAATCATCCGAATTTCAATCTGCCGGAGAACCGGGTGGATATCATTAGCGGCGGGACGATTACGCGCGCGAAGAACAACCGGAATTTTCAACTGGGGGCGCGGCTGGAGTTTTAGAGGGGGATGGCACGCGTTTCGCGCGACAAGCCCCTCAAGACATAGATTGTCCAGAACGTACCGGCAAGGCCCGGAATAGCGGCGGCCCAGGGTTGGTAGGCCGGGAAAACGGTGGCGGTGAACGTGCCGAACACAGCAAGAAACGACGCCATCATCTTGGCCACGTGCTCATGGAGCCAGACGCGCTTCAACCAACCCGCAGGCAGGACGAGGCGAAGCATATCGTCAGCGCTCCAGGCGACCAGAGCCCCGAAGATGTTTACGGTGAGGATGGGCGCCCAGGGCAGGTGCAAACGGGGAAGCACGATCAAGCAACCAAGCAACGCCAGGAGCAAGGCCGCCGACACGGACGCATCGAGCGCCGGCGGGCGCTTGCCCCGAAGGACGAGGGCGCGGTAGCCGGAAAACGACGTGTACATGGTGAGGACGGTCACCATGCCAAGGAAGCCTCGAAAACTAAAGAGCGCCAAGCCGATGAGAGCGGTGAGCCAGATGCCGCCCATGGCACGAAGAAACCACCGTCCGGCTTGCCGGTGACGGGGAGATCCCTTAGTGGTTAGCAGCGCCGCCAAACCGGCGGCCAGCGCGACGGTGCCCGCGGCGACATGCAGGACGACATTGACGCAGTGGGCATCCACCGTGCTGGCCGGAGCATTCGTGGGCTCCAGGGCAAGGGCGGCGGCGAAAAGCCACAGGGGATTCATGCACCGCCCATCCGGCTAGAACTCTACGCGCAGGTTGAACTGGATGACGCGAGCGAGGCCGCGTTGACCGGTGACGCGGCCGAAGTTGCCGCTGGTGGGGTCAGTATTGGGCGAGCCGTAGTTGGTGTGATTGGTGGCATTGAGCAGGTCCACGGAGAAGCGGGCCTGGATGCCGCGTTCGGGCTTGATGGGGAAGAGGCGTTCGACCTTGACGTCCCAATTGCGGATGCCGTCGGCGCGGAGCGAATCGAGCCGGAAGGGGAACATGCGGGACGTGATAGGAGCCGGGCTGATTAGCGGCGCGGCCTTCAAAGCCCGTGAAACCCGCGGGCAGCGCGCCGGCGCCGCGATAGGCGAGCGAGCTATCGAACCATTGGCGCACGTCATTGGCGCGGAGTTCGTCGGAGCGGAAGAGCGTTTCGAGCTGGTTGATATCGCCTGGAAGAAGCGGTTGCCCCAGTCGGTGGCGGGGCCGCTTTGACGCTGATAGATCCAGCTCAGATTCCAGTTGCCGACGACGTGGCTGAGGAAGCCGTCCTTGAGGTACTGGCGGCCTTTGCCGAAGGGGGTTTCATAGATGGCGGTCCAGGCGATGCGATGGGGCAGCACGTTGTTGTTGATGCGTTCGGTGGGGCGGGAATCGAACTCCTGGGCGTAGAAGTCAGCCGTGTAGGACGAGGCCCAGGTGTACATGAAGCTGGTGGTGAAGCCCTTCATGTAGCGGCGCTCGACGAGGAGTTGGAAGTCGTGATAGTTGGTGTAGCCTTGCACGGTCTTCCAGTCGACGCCGGGGCGGACGCCGGTGAGGCCGGTCATGTGGCCGTAGGGGCGGAGGAGTTGATTGAGCGGCATGACGGTGCGGGTGAAGAAGCCCTGGCCGCTCATGTAATTGAAGAGTTGCGGCGAGGAGGTTTGCAACGAACGAAGATTGGCGATGGTGTAGGGGTTGGGCACGTTGCCGTTGAGGAAGTTGTCGTTGTTCTGGTCGCGGAGGTTGCCCTTGGTCCAATACTGTTCGGGCAGGAAGTCCACACGCTGGGTGACGGGCAGGTAGGAATAAGCGCCGTTGTAGGAAGCGTCGAGCACGGTGTTGCGCATGAGCTCGCGCTGCATGCCAATGCGCCAGCGGTGCTGGAGGGCGGGGCGGAAGTTGTAGGGCAGGCCGGAGAAGCCGCGGCCAACGCGGGGAATGGCGCCGAGGGCGTTCTGGAGCGGCTCGTCAAAGCGCGTGCCGTCGGCGCGGACCGGGAAGGGATTGTTCATCGGCGTGTTGCCGCGTTGCAGGCCGGCGGGCGCCACGGTGCCGCAGCAGATGGTGAGGCCGTTGTCGTTGGTGATGGGCGTGCTGGTGGCCTGGTTGTAACCAAACGTGTCAGGGCGGGTGTTGTTGGAGTTGAGCGTATCCATGTACATGCCCCAGCCGGCACGCAAGACGGTCTTGTCGTTAAAGGAGTGCACGAAGCCAAACTTGGGCAGGAAGATGTTGGTGCCCTTGGTGGCGGTGTCGAAACCGTTCTGGCCCAGGTAGGTGGTGCCACCGACGGGATTGAACTGCGAGGCGGGGAGTTGCGCGACGGGGTTGGCCGTGTAGGCCGCCTTGACGAGCGCGGTGAAGGGCAATTGCTGGTCCGGCAGGAAGAAGGCGCCCAGGGCGCGATTGAAGCGTTCGCGGATGCCGCCTTCGTACTCGTAGCGCAGGCCGAGGCTGAGGCGGGTGTTGCGGCCGAGGCGCCAATCGTCCTGGAAGTAGATGCCGCGGCGGGGCGTGGTGTAGGCGGTGGAGTCGTTGGTGTCGATGCTGATGCCGCTGGGGATGCCCATCATGAAAGCGGCCCAGTCGTGCCCGTGGGTGGCGGCGACGTTATCGACGTTGGAGGCGCGGGTGAAGGCGTTGTTGAAGCTGAAGGCGCCGGCGGAATTGCCCGGCCCGAGGCCGGCCCAGAGATGGCGCCGCTCTTGAATGCCGTACTTGAAGCTATGGTTGCCGCGGATGGTGGTCATCTGGGCGCGGAGTTCACCGGTGCTGCCGATGGAGCCGACGACCGGATAGCCGCCGCCCACGCTGGAGATGGTATTGAAACTCATGGCGGGCAACTGGCGATTGGCGCCGGCGCGGGTTTCGAGGTAATCGGGCAGGCCGACGTCCTTCGGGCCAATCTGGGTGCGGGACGTGTTGCGGCTGCCTTCCTCAAAGCGAGTGAGGCCGAAGTTGACGTCGAGAATGTTGCTGGCGTTTAGAGTATAGAGCCAGCCGAAGTTGCCGCCGCGATTGATGCGGGTGAGTCCGTTGGAGTGGAGGCCGCGGGCGGTTTCGTAGGTCCAGTCGTATTCGTCGGCGAGGCGATCGTTCCACTGCCAGCGGAAGTTGAAGTTGTGTTTGTCGTTGAGGCGGTAGTCGAAGCGGTTGATGAGCGAGTTGAAACTTCTCGTCCTTGGGCATGGCAAAGGCGAGATAGTTGAGGTTTGCTCGGGCGTGACGAGGCCGGGGACGTTGTTGGGATTGGGGTAGAGCTTCGAGTAATAGTCGTAGACGGGGTTCAGCACCGGGACGCCGCGATTGCCGGGAAGGGCGTACGGACGATGGTGTTGTTGGGCCGGGGGCGGCGCTACGGGGATCGTAGATGGTGAAGCGCTGGGCGCCGTTGGGGGCCAGCAGAGTTGCGAGAAGTCGCCCTGGCGCATGGCGAGGGTGGGCACGGTGCGATTGAGTTCGCCATCGGTAGTTTCGGCCTTCGACTGGCGAATGCCGTTCCAGGTGAACGACCAGAAGAGCTTATCCTTGCCATTGAAGACTTTGGGAATCCAAACGGGGCCGTTGGCCATGAAGCCGTAGTTATTGGAGCGGCCGGTGGCCTGGCGCTGCTCGCCTGGCCTAAGGGTGCCGGCGCGTTCGCGGGCCAGGAAGCTCTCGCGCTGGAAGGTGGGCGTGCCGTTCCAACGCTGTTGCCAGTGCTGATTGAAGATGGAGCCGTGCAGTTGGTTGGTGCCGCCACGGGAGCTGACGTTGATGGCGGCGCCGGAGGTGAAGCCTTGCGACGCGTCGAAGTTGGAGGTTTTCGAGTTTGAACTCCGTGATCGCGTCGGACGGGGGCACGTAGCCGACGCGGCGGCCGGTGCCGGTGACGGTCATGCCGTCGATGGTGTATTCGTTCTGGCCGACGCCGCCCATGGTGTTGAACGACGAAGTGCCCGCCGTTATCGAAGGGGCGGCGATACTCAGGCTGGCCGGTCCATTGCATGCCGGGGCAAGGGCGGTGGAGCGCGAAGGGATTGAGGTCCGAGAAGGGGAGATTGACCAGGTTCTGCTGGTCGAGCACGCGGCCGCCGCTGGCGTTAGTGGTTTCCAGGCAACGGAGCGTCGCCCTTCACTTCGACGGTTTCAGCCACTTGGCCGACTTCGAGGGCGAAATCGATCTCCAGGCGCGAGCCGACTTGGACGGGCAGGCCGGAGCGGAGCACTTTCTTAAAGCCCGCGGCTTCGACGGCCACGTTGTAGGTGCCGGGCTCGAGATAGTTGAACTCGTAGTAGCCGGTGGGGTTGGTTTCGGCGCGGCGCGTTTGGTTGGTGGCGGTGTTGGTGACGGCGACCTTGGCGCCGGGGATAACGGCGGCTTGGGCATCGGAGACGCGGCCGGTGATGGCGCCGCGAGATTCCTGTGCGGAGAGATGAGAGGCGAACAAAATAGAAAACAGAGCGGCGAGCGCGATGTTTTGACGAAGCATGATAAGCACCCTGAAAGCCTAGCTGGCTTTGGTGATTCTATCGCGGATTCGTGAGGGCTGCGTTACGGCAAGGGGGGCGGGCCGCCGGCGTGGGGAGCGGGCGTGGACTTTACCACCGTCATGGCGGCGGCGATCATGGAGCTGATGTCGGTGAGATTGGCGGGGATCACCAGCGAGTTGCCGTCTTGGCCAGGTGGCCGAACTGCTCGATGTACTGTTCGGCGACGCGCAGTTGCACGGCTTCCATGCCGCCGGGCTCCTGAATGGTGCGCGCGACGGAGCGGATGCCTTCGGCGGTGGCGTTGGCGACCGCCATGATGGCCGAGGCCTGGCCCTCGGCTTCGTTGATCTGCTGCTGGCGCTTGGCTTCGGAAGCCTTGATGACCATTTGCTTTTCGCCTTCGGCGTTGTTGATGGCCGAATCGCGGGCGCCTTCGGAGGTGAGGATCACGGCGCGCTTTTCGCGCTCGGCGCGCATCTGCTTTTCCATGGCGGCCAGCACGTCGCGCGGCGGGGTGATGTTTTTGATTTCGTAGCGGAGCACCTTCACGCCCCAGGGCTCGGTGGCTTTGTCGAGTTCGCTGACGACGGCGGTGTTGATGTTGGTGCGTTCCTCGAAGGAACGATCGAGTTCGATCTTGCCGACCTCGCTGCGCAGGGTGGTTTGCGCCAGTTGGGTGATGGCGAAGATGTAATTCGAGATGCCGTAAGAGGCGCGCTCCGGGTTGAGGATCTTCATGTAGAGCACGCCGTCGACGCCGACTTGCACGTTGTCCTTGGTGATGCAGATCTGCTCGGGAATGTCGATGGCCTGTTCTTTGAGGCTTAGCCGGTAGGCAATGCGGTCGACGAAGGGGGTGAGGATGTGGAAGCCGGCGTCGATGGTGCCGGAGAATTTGCCCAGGCGTTCGATGACGTAGGCGCTTTGTTGGGGCACGACGACGGCGGTGCGCGAGAGGACGATGATGATGAGCAGGGCGAGTCCGATGACGACGATGAGGGCGGGTGTCATAAGGGGCGTATCTCCAAGACGAGTCCATCGAGGCGGGCAACGGCGCAGCGTTGGCCGGCGGTGACGGGGGAGGAGCCGACGTTGCGGGCGGTCCAACTGGCGCCGCGGAGTTCGGCTTTGCCTTGCGCGCCGGGGGCGATGGTTTCGGCGGCGACGGCGATTTCGGTATCGAGCTGATCGACAGGGATGCTGGGCGGCCGGATATTGAAGCGTTCGAGGAGCTGGCGGCGGAAGGCGGCCAGCACAACCATGACGACGCTGAAGCAAAGGATTTGGAACCAGAGTTCACTTGTGGGGCTGATCCACGCGATGACGGCCACCACGCAGGCCGATACGCCCAGGAAAGCGAAGTAGAACAGGCCGGGCGTTAAGAGTTCGCCCGCCAGGCAAGCAAAGCCAGCGATGAGCCAGATCCACCAGGTCATTCGGCGTTATGGTACCGCAACGCGACTGGCGAGGTTGCGGATATACTCAGACGGATGCGATTCCCCGCCCTGCTTCTGCTTGCTTTTTGCGCCTATGCTCAGACGACGCCCGCCGATGGGAGCGGGGTCCGTTCGGAGTGGAAACAGCTCTTCAATGGCAAGGACCTGACAGGCTGGACACCGAAGATCCGCGGCTACGCCTCGGGTGAGAATTTCGCCAATACGTTCCGGGTGGAGAACGGGAATCTGGTGGTGCGCTACGACGGCTATGACCAGTTCAATGAGCGTTTCGGCCATCTCTTCTACAAGGACAAATTTTCGTACTACATCATTGCGGCCGAGTATCGCTTTGTGGGCGAGCAGGCCAAGGGCGGCCCGGGCTGGGCGACGCGCAACAGCGGCATCATGGTGCACGGGCAGACGCCCGAATCGATGGGGAAGGATCAGGATTTCCCGATCTCAATCGAAGTGCAACTGCTAGGCGGGCTGGGCAAAGGCAATCGCACGACGGCGAATTTGTGTTCGCCGGGCACGAACGTCGAGATCGACGGCAAGCTCTTCACCACGCACTGCAAGACTTCTGATTCGCGCACGTTCAATGGCGACCAGTGGGTGCGCGTCGAAGTGGAGGTGTGGGGCGGCGAGCGCGTGCGGCACGTGATCGATGGCAAGATTGTGCTGGATTACGACAAGCCGCAGATGGGCGGCGGGAATGTAAGCGGCCATGATCCGGCGGTGAAGAAA
>JAZKJV010002148.1:600000-896529 GCA_037367405.1 Ottelia alismoides
TACAATAAAAAATGAATGTTAATTTGTAAAAATTAATGGGTATTTACATGCATTAGCTAGGGTTTTTGAGGCCAAAATGATAGGATAAAGGTGATGAAATGAGGATTCATCCATCCTAAAATACAATTGTTGGGCAAAAATAATTAGGATTTTCTGTATGCTTTTTATATAGTTATTCTGTCCTATCTCACCATACTTTATTCCTTGTCAACAACTCATCATGATGACTGGGTCTCGGGGTCTAGGGTCACTTAGTGTCTTTGACACTTCATTCTTTTCCTTTTCTTTACTTTATAATTTTATTTTGGAACTAAGTACAGTATTTATACAATTTTTTGTACAGTATTTTGTATGATTTATTAGGTGTTTATTTTCACAAGCTAATGATATATATATGCATTTATCTAGGGATTGGGGTCAAAATGGAAGAATAAAGGCGATGAAACGTGGATCGATCATTATCTTACACGTAACTTATATTTTCCCTCTTGACAACATTTATAAGGTATTTATATAAAAAATCTCAACGACACTGAAAACACCACCCGATCACTGGTCTCTCCTGAACTTGTAAAAGGAGCAAAGAAAATGTCGCGGTCGTTGTGCCGACCAGGTGAGTTTACCAGAAAAGATTAATGTTCAGTTAATCTTCTTTTTATTTTTATTTATACTCCTAAACTTAAGTGTATAGCGGTTAAGCACGAGAGTGTCGAACTCAGGGAGGCAAACTGTTGATAACTAGGGTTAATCTATAGACGAACTAAGGTAAATGATTTCCTATTTTTTATTTTTTATATTATTTTTATGGTTTTATTTTTATTTTCTATTTTTATGGATTTTTAGAAGGTCCTTAGAATTTTTAAGGATTTTGAATTATTTTTGATGTGAAAAACTAAGTGTATATTGAAAACTGTGATGTATTTTGAATTTTTAAGGTTGAAAATTGTGAGAAACTTTTATTTAATTTTTATCTAAAAGTAGATGAAATTACCTTCAAAATGATATATTGTGTGTTTTTAGGTGATTTTTATTTATTTAGTTATGATATTTTGAAGTTTTGTGTATTTTATTTTTTTATTGATTTTAATATTTGATTTTTATTTTATTCTTGGGTTTAAATATAAAATATGGTAAAATATAATAAAGGTAATTTTTATTAAATTTTTAAAAGTGTTTTTATATTATTTTTTTATTTTAGAGTTTGTTATAAATTTTTGTATTCTTAAAGGATTTATTAAAATAGAAAATATTTTTTTATTTCAAAAATTTTTTAATACTATGTATAGTAGAATATAAGGTATATTTGTATTTTTATTATGTATTATAATACTATATTGTATTATATAAACAATATAAGTGTCTAGGTGTAATTTCTGGAAAGTAGGGGTATATGCGCGTAAAATAGAAGAAATACTGGAATCAATGTGCAAAAAGCCCAATATGCACGTGTTCGGTCACGTGAGATCAACGTGGAAAGGGCTTGTTTGTCAATTCATGTAATTCCTGGGGCGTCGAAGCAAAAGTTTCCAGAATCACGTGGTCGCGCACTTGGGCCAACCTATATGGAATAAAAGAATCTCCTAGGCGTTTATACGCAAATTTGTCGTACCTGATCACACGGGGCACGTGCGTTGCTAAATGGTTAAGCAGTGGGGTGAAACTGAGTTCGACACGTGGCTTTATCTATACACTGGAGATTAAACGGCATGGGTTTCAGATTAGTCCACGTCCGCTCGATCTATACCATCCGATAATGAAAATCGGACGACATATGCTATGTGAGTTCGTCCTCAAAACGAGAACCACATCCAGGGGGCGTTGTTCTTCCTTCGTGAACAACGATCAAATCGGCTCGGATCTGAGCTGCGAAGGATACCTATGATTGAATCAGATCGTCCGGATGTACATGTGGTATCTCCAAGTGCCGATGTTCTGATGCCTTTCCTTGATTCAGATTATATTGCGCAGGTGACGAATGAGTTAATCGCCATGGATCGACGAAGCTTCAAATGCAAATCCTGCTTCGAATACACAAGTGCAAATTGTAATGATTGGCTTAAAACTATGTATGAGATGAAATGCCTTGTTTTACGATCTAGATTATCAATGATCCTTTGTATTGCTTCGGCTCTTCACAATTTGGATGATGCTTTAGAATGGACAGTTTTTTTATTATTTACGTAAGGCTCGAATGGAGGATATCTGCTCCTGGAGGCTTCGAGCTGGAAATCCGAATGTGCTAGAGGTTTTGTTCTTACTCGATGCGAATCCAAGGTATTAATCAATTGCAGACTTTCGATCCGATCATCTCAACAACTTGACTAAGCTCTACTGTGTTTGTGCTGTAGGAAGACGAAGACGGCTCGAGGCTCGGCCCAAAACTCAATGCCCGTAAGTGAATGGGGATGATTCTGGTAACTACAATGAACAGAACCTCAAAATCCGGTCACAGTACGTGGCTGGAGGTTTTCAGATGTGAAAATAGAACAGGAAGTGGATAAAGGTAGCGATGAAATCGGAGGGGTTGAGAATAGAAGAGAAGCGGAGGGAGGAAGGAGAATAGAGTGGATAGAGACCTACTTGGATTAATGTCTCGTCTATGAAATTAGAGCGCGAAGCTCAAGGGATAATACCCTACTACGCAACGGCGATGCTCGCGGGGGCTGAATCACGGCGGAACAGTCCACACGCCGGCGATGGAGATCACGCCGTGCCTCACCTCTGCCCTCTCACTCGACGGGGAGGAAGCCAGAGCCCTGTCACAACTCACTATCTCGATCTCGCACCGGAACTCGAGGGGGTGGCGAGGAAAAAATGGCGGATACCTTTCGGCAAAAGGGGTCGACGACTATGGTCGACGACTATAAATAGGGAAGGAGCGAGCCAGTCACCGTCGACGGTGACGGGATGTAAGGGTGGTTGGGCAAACGGCCGGGTCATTAGGCCGTTGGCCGGTGAAGAAGAAGAAGAGGAAGGGTGGCGGAAGAAGAAGGTGACGATGGGGAAGAAGATGAGATTCGGGAAAGTAGGAGAGAGAGAAAATGGAAGAGAGAGAAAAAATAAAAAGAGAGATAAAATGAAATTAATTAAATTTAAAATCATTAAATTAATAAATTAATAATAATAATAATAAAATAAATAAAAAATACAACAACAAAGCATTTTCTCACAATTAAGTAGGGTCGGCTACATGAATTCTTCGCCTCCATTCAGATCTATATTGGGTCAATCTCGGGCTTATATCCACAAAACAAAGATCCATTCGTATGCTCTCCTTCCAACACTTCTTGGGTCGTCCCCACCCTCTCCTAGTCGGCTCAACATTCCAACACCCGCATCTCATAACTGGTGCATCAGATGATCTTCTTTGCAAATGACCAAACCATCTTAAGCGGTTTTCTCGCATTTTAATAATAATAACTTATTAATTTATTTAATTTATTCAATTTATTTTTTTTTTAATTTTTTTCAACATGGATTTAAAAAATAAAAATAAAAAAATGAATGAATAAATTAAATAAATAAGTAAGTTATTATTATAATATTAATATAGATTACGGTACATTGTACAATATACCAATATAGACCTGAAAACCGTATTTTTCGTATTAACATCGATTTTAGCGAAGCTAATGTCATTTTGTAGATAATTGAAAAATATAATTTATGGAACTGAGTTCGCTTAATTCGGAGTTCATACGGCCGAGTCATGAGGTCCGGAAGAAAAAAGTAGCGGCTTCAAGGCTTTGGATTTTATTGATATTTTGGCTTATTTATATTTTTATATTTTTCTATACAATTTTATAAGATTTTAGGAAAAAGAATTAAGTTAATCGGGTTTACATTTATTTAATTTAAAACCGAGAAGTTTCTACATATAGTACATATATACAACGGGACCAAAAAATAGAAACTCACCGGTTTTATCTGAATATTTTTTTGATATTTTTAATAAATAGTAATAATATAAAATATATTTTAAAAGTGAGTTTGGTCCGTTTGGAGTTTTCTATAAATAATTATAAACCTTGAAAGTCGGCTTTTGCGGCTTTTACGGTTCATTGCGGTTATTTTATTTTTATGCCAAAATATTTTTCTGATATTCTTATAAAATAATATATATTTTTGTGAATAATTTTTACAAAAGGAGTGTTTTGATTTGAGATGGTTTTGATGATAAATAAATTAAGTGAAGTATTTACAAGGTGAAAATGGATAAATTATATTTTTGGTCTTGATTTTCTGGAAATTTTGCGTAGTTAAGATCCTTATCTCCCCCTACTTATTCCTTTGGTCGACCCGGTCAATATTGACTTAGTCTCCGGGTTAGAATCAGTCTGTATCTATTTCATATTTACAGCCTTCTTTTTCTTTTATTTTTCTTTTTATCTTTATTCTTTAATTTTAGGTAAAATAAATGTTAATTATATAATATTAACAATTGTGATTATAGTGATAATTAATTGAAATTAGTGGATATTTACATGTATTTTTACCAAGGATTTTAGCCAAAATGAAAGAATAAAGGCGATGAATCACAGATTCATCAGACACATCGATTTATATTTACAAGCCATATTTTAAAATGTAGCAAATAGGGACCGAATATATTTTTTTCCTCAAATTACAACAATGATCCCTTTTTGTCGATGTTAAATCTTAAGGTTAAAATAAGTTTGATCCCATCTCTGTCACATTTTAGAAATAAGGCATGTTATATTGGTTGCGTGTGTGTGTGCGTGTGTGTGGAAAAAATGGGGCTGCCCCAAGGGGTAGTCAATATGGCAACCTCGGCCTCATTTTCTCGTATTTTTTCTTTTTCGCAAAATATCACCATGTATATTCATCTATACATCCCTCTTATATGTTATTCGAATTTCGTCAAAAACAGAGACTCCTATATCCTCCATCTAGAAAGGTAATTTTAACGGTCTGAACATTGCTGTAATCGACATGTTTTAGATGGAGGGCATTGGAGTCTTTGTTTCTGACGAAATTTGAATGACATACAAGAGGGACATATAGATGAATATATATAATGATACTTTTGAAAAAAAATAAAAAATACTCGTTAATTGGGCGAGGCAGTCATGTCGGTCGCTCCTTGGGGCAGTCCCATTTAACCCTATATATATATATTGTATTGTATTCTTTGATTTTGTAAGAATAGTTGAATTTATATTATGAATGAAATTTAATCGTTCTCAATGAAAGTTTAATTCATATTGACTTATGTCACAGTCTTAAACGAATGTTATTTTTCTAGAAAAGATCAGGATTTATTCATCTAATATTGGGAAAAATTACAGTAGACCCTGATCCAAAAAAACATCCCAAGGAGCCGTCCAAGCCATTAGTGCACAATGCACATTAATGGAAAAAAAATATATACCTTCACAGTTTATTAAACAAACCTAATTTCTAACGCATGACAATCTTTATATATAGTTTATTAAAATAAACCTAGTTTCTTACACTATAATGTCCCAATGCCCACCTAATATCGGCAGCCACCACTGTGATATACGTTGAATACGAATGAAGCAACCTTCTTCCGTGGATGTCCTGAAAAACCCTAAAAATGATTGTTCGTCAATAGCATCTGCCAGTAATCAGCCCATCCGAACACAGACACCGCAGCTCTCCTCCTCACTGCCGTGCATTTTCCACGGAGCCGGCGCCCCCGGAATCTCTCCGTTCTCCCCCGGGCTATGCCACGGCATCTTCGTGATCGAGAAGAGATCCGCATCTCCCGACGTACCGGGGAGATCATTGGCCAGAGCGTGGAGAAGTCGGCGTGCACCGGGTGGTTTGCGGGGAGTGGGGAGTGCTGGTTTTCCATGGTGACAGCCTCTTGTGCTTTTGGATACGAAGGAGAGTGGGCCGTTCTTCATGTAGATCCTGCAGAGGACCCAATCGTCCAGCTGCCCGTGCATTCACGTACACATATATGTTAGATGGTTTGATAAAATCAGATTTGACTCCCACCTCGGTGGATGGACTTTGTTGTGGTTTGCAATCGAAGTGCTTACCCTCATGGGGGAGTTAGGAGGCCGCGGGGGCCTCGTCGTGACGTTGGCCTCGGCAAGCCGGTACTCGTGCATGATCCAATCCGTCTTGGTGCCCTTAGGCGGCTTCCCCACGTAGAACACCAACGCCTTCTTCAACCCGATGATCCTCCTCCTCCCGGTAGCCGAGCTCACGATGATCTGCTTGTCGATCCCCGTGGCCTTCCAGTACCCTGATCCTGCCGCACGGTTAGGCCGGACTCCGTTGGGGTACTTGCGGTCCCTCGGCGTGAAGAAGTACCACTCCCTATCTCCAAAAACGGCCTTAGCTGCATCCAAGATCACACACACGTTAAAGTCTGCAAACAGAGAGGACTCGTGATGCCAATAACAGCAAGTAGGCATGGTGTGGATCCTCTGTATAACCCAAGCTACAGCAGAATCCAACCTCATTGATTGGATTTTTGATTAATCCTCTAAGTATCCACCAAATTTGGCAAAAATCTAACGTCATTTGTTATTCTATATTGATGGTCGAAGATATCCTTCTTAAATGGGATTGAAGTTGCTTAACGCCTTAGCTGCATCCAAGATCACACACACGTTAAAGTCTGCAAACAGAGAGGACTCGTGATGCCAATAACAGCAAGTAGGCATGGTGTGGATCCTCTGTATAACCCAAGCTACAGCAGAATCCAACCTCATTGATTGGATTTTTGATTAATCCTCTAAGTATCCACCAAATTTGGCAAAAATCTAACGTCATTTGTTATTCTATATTGATGGTCGAAGATATCCTTTTTAAATGGGATTGAAGTTGTTTAAATATTGACTATACATTTGACCGTGGAGATAAAACAGTAAATCACATCAGATTTTTGCCAAAATCTTGTAGATATGTATATAATTAATCACATATTCAATCTATACGTTAACTTGGGTTACAGCAAGCGATCCACTCCACATGCATAGACAAACCTGGGAGGTCCCATGGATCGCACTTGTAGATGTCGAGCTCCGCGATGACGTCGACGGGGCACGGAAGGCATGCGTCTCTATTCTTGAGGTAGTGGAGGATGAGCTCCTCGTCGGTGGGATGGAAACGGAACCCCGGCGGCAGTAGAGCTTCGTAGCTCGACATGTTGTAGGTAGATAGATAGTTGGATGGACGGATATGGAAGATCGGAGAGGTGGGAAGGAGAAGACAAGCTTCACATCTGATATATATTATATAGAGCTCGAAACCCCACGTGGCAATCACGTTTTAAGGGAAGATTGCGTGCACTAACATGTTGAATTTCGCTCTCGTAGTCGTACCTGTATCTTTTTATGTTTCTTAATACCGAGATAAAATCAACCTCGATCGCAGTTGTTTTCTTCGTGTTTAGTGAGATATTGAGGCATTATTTGTTAATTTATTTTGCTATTATTTGTTATTTTAGTTGTTCTGTTTGTTGAATTTTCACTGGTTGCACACTTTAGGAGAAAATAATTCCAAACTATTTGTCACTGATATTTATAAATAATTTTTACAAAAATACTTCTTTGTAACTTATGATTTAACATTAATATTCCAAAAAATAATGTATGCTTAAACAAAACATCCCTACGAATTTTTACAAAAATGATTTCATGATTGTCATCAATGTTATGTCTGTAATGTTGTCAATTTAACATTTCTTTGTAAGTTATAACATTATGCAATGCTCTGTTTAAAGGTGTTGATATATCTATATTAAAGTTCTTACCAAATCATTATACTTTCATAATTGCTATAAATGTTAATTACGTCAGGTAATAGTACTGTCAATTTAACATTTCTTTGTAAGTTATAACATTATACACTACTCTGTGTTTCGAAATACAAAAAGGTGCTGATATATCTATTTTATATTTCTTCCGGTAGGGATTCACAATCGGCTTAGAAGATCATGCGAAGGTTCTTTTTGGGCAAGAATAGCGGGGATGGTCATGCTCTGCATCTTGTGGATTGGGAGAAGATTACTTTACCTAAGGAGTTGGGTGGGCTAGGTATGCCGAAATTGAAGTTGATGAACCAGTTGCCACTGCTGCTGAAGTGGGCGAGGAGAAATTGGTGTGATAAGGAAGATATGTGTAGCAGACTCCTACGAGGTCTATATGGGGTCGATGTGCACTCTACTAGTGCTTTGTGTAACCTGCGGTTCGAATCGGCTTTGTAGGAGGGTATTCGTGTGATTCTTCCGGATCTTCCACATCTCTTCTGTCCGCACTTGGGTGATGGCTGCAATTTTTTCTTCTGAACTGATGATTGGTTGAATGGCGGGTCGCTAGCATCCCCGCTTCCTGCGCTTATTTGCACTGACAGCTGACAAAAATGTCCATGTTGCGGATTGCTGGGCTGACGATGTTTGGAGATCTGCTTTCACCGGAGCGTTCTCTGACCACCATAGACAAGAGCTTCTTGATTTGTTGGAATCTTTATCTAGGACTGAAGGCCCTGCCGCTGGAAAAGACCATTGGGTTTGGAGAGAAGGTGATTTCTCCATTAAGAAAGCTTACACTTTGATGATCAAAAGAACTGAACCACTTCCATGAGGACCTTATCAGAGACTGCAGGATATTCTGGGAACTGAGGGTTCCAACATTTGTTAAAATATTCCTATGGCTCCTTAGGCATGAGAAGCTGTTCACAAAGGAAAGGTGTGCCCGCATCTTGCGCACTGAGGATCACTCTTGCACTCTTTGCAGTTCAGCGTTGGAATCCGTGGAACACCTATTTCTAGGCCATGAGAAGGCGAAAGAATTCTGGCGAATGGTGGATGTGGGTGGGTGGACCACAACAACTTGACGTTGTTCTGGAAATCTCTCCTAAACTCTCGATTACGTCCAAATATAGAGAGATTGACGCCAATCGCGGGTCTTTGGGCTATTTGGATTACTAGAAATGGTGTAATTTTTTTGTGCTGAGAGGTTCTATGTGGAAAATGTAGTTCACCTTGCTCGGACTCTCCTCGAGACTTGGCTCTTCTGATCCTTTTATTAATATATTTGGGGTGGACACCATCACGTGATTTACCCTTTTTTGATTAAAAAAGTCCTATATTATATTTCTTACCAAATCATTTTCATAAGGGATATTTACACCCATAACCCGAAGTAATCTCGTAATTACCCCAGAAACCCTAGTAACCATGAATTACATGAGAAACCTTGAATACTTACTCCGTCTTACACCCATACCTTGCGTTAGTTTCAACCATTAACTCAACCACATCATCGAGTTAATCTAACCTAACATCGACCAAATGGTTAATATTAAATCAAAAGAAAAAGAAAAAGAAAATGATCATCGAAGGAGGGCAGGTGGATGCGTGCGGATGAGTGCGATGGTGGAGGTCTTCGTCGGGGATTGCAGGCACGGGGGAGGGGGGTCGGGGTGGTGTGCGCATGGGTGAGGACGACACAAGGCTTGCTGGAGGGTGGCACAGTGGGCAGGGGAGGGGGGGGGGGCTTCATCGGGATGCAGACGGGGGTAAGGGGGTTTGCTGGAGGGCAGCACGGTGGGTGGGTGCTTAAGGGGGATGCAGGGGGCAACGAAGGTGTGGGGGCTTGCTGGAGGGCACGACGGGATGGCGGGGGGGGGGGGGGGGATGCAGGGGGGCGACGGGGGGTGGGGGTGCTTGCTGGGTGGGGAGATGCAGGGGGCCACCGAGGGGGCGTGTGGGTGGGGGGGGGGGTGTCATCAGGACTGGGAGGTCTTGCTGGAGCTGGAGGGATCACAGGAGGTCTTGCTGGAACCGGAATGGAGCGCAGCGGCGGGGGTGGTGGGCCAGCAGTTGGGGGGGGCTTGCTGGAGTGCAGCACGGTGGGTGGGTGTTTCAGGGGATGCAGGGGGCGACGGAGGTGTGGGGTCTTGCTGGAGGGCACGGGAGGGGGGATGCAGGGGGCGACGGGGTGGGTGAGGTGGGTGAGCGGGGGGGGGGGGGGGGGGGCTTCATCGGGTTGCATCGGGACTGGGAGGTCTTGTTGGAGCTGGAGGGATCATAGGAGGTCTTGCTAGAGCCGGAGGGAGTGCAGCGGCGGAGGTGGTGGGCCAGCAGTTGGGGGGGGGGGGGCTTCATCAGGTTGCATCGAGACTGGGAGGTCTTGCTGGAGCTGGAGGGAGCACAGGAGGTCTTCCTAGAGCCAGAGGGGAGCGCGGCGGTGGGGGTGGTGGGGCAATAGCGGCGCGACGCCGGGGGGTTGGGGGGGGCTTTAAGGGATACGGCGGGCGGGCGGGGGGAGGGGGGTCTAACAGGAGGAGAAGGAAGAGGAGGTCGGCAGAAGTTAGTTATTTGGAGGAGGAAGGAAGATGGGGTATCTTTTGAGAATGTGATTTTATTCTAGGGGTAAAATTGTCTAAAATGGATGGAATCTGTCAAAGTTTAACGACATAAACAGATGGAAGTTAACACAGGGTTTATGTAATGTAAGGGTTAAACATTATTCGAGGTCCTGGGTGTAATTCGTGATTACGTAGGGTTCTTGGGGTAATTACGAGATTACTCAAGGTCATGGGGTGTAAATATCCCTTTTCATAAATGTTTTAACATTTGTATCAATATCGATTTTAAAATGGCTACGGAGAGAAATGCCAATTTATTATATGCATATATTGTCTGTGTATTTGTATCTCTATTATAATATATTGGTAGATTTCTTTATGATTATATTTAACAAATTTGATATAATTTGTATGAAATATCTACATTTAGAGTATTTGTGTGATGAAAAGCCATTCAATTGTTATATATTAATGTTAACCTATAAAGGAATTCTGCTATTTTATTTATTTGACTCACATATTTTATATCCATAGTCTTTTTTAATGCCACGGTAACATATTTTTCTTATCGAGATATAAAGAAACGGTAACTAGGTATGAAAATAGATTGGACATGGATTTAAGTGTTATCATATCCAGATTTATTTTATAATCTAGATGCAGATATGAAAATCAATATCTTGCTGATGTGGAAAATTTAAAATATTATCCTTAAACAAGAATACAAATATAGAAACATATAAGCATGATTTAGACACAAATAACAAATGGATACATATAATCTTGTGAATAATAAAATGCATCTTAACACTTGCAACAAGAAGAATGGTTAAGGTGAAGTTAAAATTAATGGCTGACTAAATCAAATTTACATAAACTACAAGTACAATTGAACAAAAAGAAAAAAAAGTATAGTTATAGATTAAATAGCGTGTATTAAAATATTTGTAATCATGTAAAGAATTTTTCTTGCAATGACTCCAAAATACAACGTTATGTAATTATGTAGCATATTTTAATATATGTTTGTACATACATATATATATATATATATACACACACAAAAAAAGGGGCTGACCTTCCTTAACTATGAAAGGATTGCGTTCTATTTGAAAGAAATCCTATATATGTATGTATGTCTATGCAGTATACATACGATTATTCAATAATATGAACATCCTTATCAATATTGAAAACATATAACAATATCTATATCCTCAATTGAAAATAGCTATCAAATACATATTCATATTAGTAACATATAGTTGTCAATATCCATCTGTCAATTCAAAAGCACAATATCCATGCTCACTTGAAACGAATACCATAGTGGGAGGATATAAATTTATCATTATCTTGTTGTATACCTAAATTGTTGGCACTTTTAAGCCTATCAGAGACCTGACCACTTTTCTCCGTGTTTTGTATCTTATGGAACGTAATTTATCTCTATATTATAGATTTTGATGATTGTTTTATTAACCGTACATTATAAATCATGTTTGAGATGATAGTACTTCAAAACACATAAAAATAAGTATCTGGAACATGAAAGTTTTAATAAAAAAATATGTACATCTTTTAAATGGATTTAAATTGTCGTACTAATAGGTCCAAGCTCCAATGTCTCCATCCCTGCGGACGCTAATATATGAATATATCAAACTCAGACAAACTATCAATATCCAACGACAATGATTGTAGATCTTGAAATAATAATTGAATCAAATAATGTGGCAATAATTTTGAATTTTACAATAATAACTAAAGCAAAACAAGATGGTATGCTTTCTAGATTTGTTTTGGTTCATCAAATTCTAAATATAATTCGACGATGTTAAAAAATGGGTTGGGTAACTACTGTATAGGTTTACTGTCGGCTGATACAGGGACGATATCAAAATATATAGCTGTGGCTATAAACTCATTTTGTTCTTGGAATTTTAGTTACTCGAGTATGTTTATGTGCTGATCATTTATAACTGTATATAAATAGGGATATTTACACTCATAACCCTGACTAATATGGTAATTACCCCAGAAACCCACTAAAAACACGAATTATCCTCAGGACCCTGAATAACCATGCCGTTTTACACCCATAACCTTCCGTTAGTTTTGTTCGTTAACTCAACCAGATAGTTGATTAATCTAACCCATTTCATGATCCTACGGTGGAGGTTAATCAAAAAAAAATAAAGAAGGACCGCAGGCAGCGACGCGTACGTGCACGCTCTTCCCACCGCGCCCCTCACCGCCCCCGCCACCGCCACGCACTCCGCCACCGCCTTCTCCTCCGCCGCACCTCCCATGATCGGCGGGTACAGCAGTAGCATCGCCGTCGCCGTCACGAAGCCCACCGTCAGCGGCGCCGCGACGGCCCTCGACAGCGATCCCCACCCCCTCCTGCTCAGCCTCATCTTCGTCTCTATCTCCGCCACCACGCACAGCCCCTGCAGCAGAAAGAAGCAGGTCGCCTCCCCCGACTGCCTCTCCAGCGGCCCGCAATAGAACATCGCCTCGTGCGCGATCCCGGAGACGAAGAACGACGCCACGATCCTCGCGTACGCACTGAACCTCGCACGCACGGGCTCGTACAGGACAGCATACGGCTAACCATAACGTTCCACCGGCCGCTCCAGAAGTCCTGCAGGGATGAGCTGAGATACGGCTCTGGGCTTCTCTGGGGGGATGGGCGGTGCGGTAGCGAGGGTCTGGGGGTTTGGGGGGGGGGTGTCATCGGCTCCTGTCGGAGGAAGCAGGGGGCTCTTGGGCAGGAGGGCCTTGGACGGATTCGGAGGAGGCAGGGGGCGGCTCCTGTCAGAGGAGGCAAGGGGGCCTTGGCGGGATTCGGAGGAGGCAGGGGGCTCTCGGGGGGGGAGCGACGGGAGGGATTTGCGGGGGAGGGGGGGTACGTCGGGAGGGATTTGCAGGCGGGTGTCGGTACGGGCGAGGGGCGGAGGTGCGAGCGTGGGTGGGTGGGCGGTGGGGTGTCGGGGAAGGGGGGCTTTGCAGGCGGAGGAGTGGAGGTCCGTATTTGCACCAGGCGGTGGGAGTGTCAGGGGGGCGAGGGGCTCCAAGGCGGTGGGGCTCGAGGAAGGGGGGGGCTCCGAAAGGGCGGTAGCAGGGGGAGCGGGCGGTGGGGGTGTCGGGGAAGGGGGAGCTGGGCTGGAGGGGGGTGGCAGAGTTCTTTGAGCAGCCGCGGGGGATCCGAGGTGGCAGAGCTCGAGGATGGGGGGCTTCGAGTGGGCGCCAACGTGAACTCGAGAGGGAGGTGGTCTTTGAGCAGCCACGAGGGCCTCCGAGGACGGGGCTTCGAGCGGGCGCCAGCTTGAACTCGGGGGGGAGAGGGAGGTAGCAAGAGCAGGACGTGGGGCTCCTCGGGGGCGGAGGCACATGGAGGGAGGAAGGCTGGAGCTTGCATGCGGGAGAGCGCAGGGCAGTGGGGGCAGCTTGCCGGGGACGAGTGAGAGGACATGAAGCTTGCTGGGGTGGAGGGAGGGAAGGCACGGTGAGGGGAAGAGCTGGAATTGCCGGAGGAGGGGAGACCGGGTTGGACAACGACACGCGACGGGGACGGAGTCTCACCGAGATGGAGAGGGGCATGCTACGGGGACGGGAGGTCTTCACCGGGATGGAGAGCGGCACGCGACGGGGACGGAAGGTCTTCTCCGGGATGGACAGCGGCACGCGATGCGGACGAGAGGTCTTCACGAGGATGCAGGGGGGTGACGGGGGTATTTTTTGAGAATGTGATTTTGTTTTAGGGGTAAAATTGTCATTAATGGATGGAACCTGTTAAAGTTAACGGCTTAAATGGATGGAAGTTGACTCAGGGTTATGTAATGTAATGGTTAAACATTATTCGGGGTTCTGGGTGTAATTCGTGCTTGCGCAGGGTTCCTGGGGTAATTACGAGATTACTCAGGGTTATGGGTGTAAATATCCCATATAAATATGATAATTGCTGCAAGAAATTCGAAGAAATATGAATACAATTGTAATCGCATTTTAGTATCACAATAGTGGCGCTATAGTCAAATATTTTTTTGGTGACATGTGAATGCAAAGGCCATGGATGAAGCCAGAAAATTCTTCTTGAGGGGGCTGAATTATTTAGATATTATTTATCAAATTTATCTTATCATTTTAGTTGTTAATATTTGGGGAGGAGTTCCTCTGTTATAACATGAGTTACAAAAGAGGCATTGTAATTATTTATTTCAAATTTGTTTCTTAAAAACCAATCTTATAGATGGAATCTTCAAATAATGTTTTACACATTCTTGAAATTTTGCTCAAATCCAAGGTCATTTGCTATTTTATATCAATAGCAAAAAGTCTGGTTCTCTTTTAAACGGGATTTAAGTTTCTTAAATATTTATTGAACTTTTAACCACAGAGATAGATTAGGAAACAATATCAGATTTAAGAGAAATTTAGAAAATATGTAAAAAAAATAATGGAAGTTTTAATTTATAAGGTCGGATGCGTGAAAACGAATTCAATCTATAAGGCGAGCTTCCAATAATTGCATAACTGATTGAAACTAATATTGGGATGAGATTTTTACAAAAATACCCATATAAACTTATAATCGGACATAAATAATATCTACACATATCGTATTGACAAAAAGATCCCTACAAAACTCTTCATATCATCGAAATAAACATTTATTAGTGTGATATTTAGTAATGGGTTAAATGGGGCTGCCCCCTCGGGGGGGGGGCTAACTTGGCTCCCCCGGCCCATTTTTCCTATTTTTTATTTTTTTGAAAAATTCTTCCATGAATTTTCATCAATATATATCTCTATGCAAATGACATATACAGATATGGATATAGACGGTGAAGACACAGATTACGATAGGTCGAGACGTGTAAATAATTATTACAATTGTCGTTGTTCTCAATCACTCGAATCGGTCAACGAAAAAAATGTATTTCAACCACTTAATGAAAAGATAAATCAATCAAAGCAAATGTAAGCAGTTTCTCTATTCTATTTACCTGGTATAGCGACCAGGGTCGAACACAAGGAGCACGATTTAAAAACTATGTAGTCAGTTTTCGAAATTATTTTTTTTGTGGTTTTTATTTTTTATATATATTTTTTTAAATTTTCAAAATTAGCACAAAGGATAAAAACACACACACACCACACTCTTTTTCTATTTTTCAGAATAGTCAAAAATGTACAAAAAAGTACGAAGAAAATCTTTTTTATTTTATATGTTTTAAAATATTTTTGGTATTTTTTTTCGAATTTTCTAGTATTTTTGTAATTTTCTAAAAATCAAACAGTGAAAAATAAAGAGAACAATGCAAAGCCAAGAGTATTTTGCAACATAAAAATACTTTAAGTGCCTAATACTTCTGGAAATTATTTTTAAGATAAACTACAATTAAACATCTACAAAAAGGGACTGAAATCAGATTTTTTTGGATTTTTCTACAGTTTTCTATTTTTTTTAAAGATTTTTAGTTTTTCACAATTTTTTTAGTTTTTATAAAGAGTTAGTGCACGAAAATTGGACAAAATTTAAAAGGCAATAAAACACACCGATAGTGTTTTTTTGGAATTTTCAGACAAGTTTTTGAATTTTAATGAATTTTCTAATTCCAGACAGGAAAAAGTCATTGTTTTTATTTTTTTATATAAATGGCGACAAAATTTGATGAAAAGTTTATACAGTGATAAAAACTACAGCAAGAACATATACAATTTTTTCAGAATTTTTAAAATAATGAAAATATTTATTTCATCTAAAGAGAGCAAGCAAATTATTGTCTAGAAGCACATGGACAGAACTGTAAATAATCAAAGTTTTTGCATCATGATATAATAATAAATAAACAAAAGGGAGAAAGTGGAAATTACCCAATTTTTTATTTTAAAAAAACACAGGGTTCTTCGTTCATGTTTCCTTCGTCTTCAATCCAAAAGAGGGGCGGGCCGCCGCCTACGCGGCTTGGAGAGCGCGGAAGAGGAGCACGTGCGCCCAGGTCGGACAGGTGGAGGAGACGATGGTGCCTTGGCGGGGCTCACGTGGCCTGGTGGGATCGGTGGAGCCTCCGGGCAAACTGGAGGTGCGTAACGCCATAGCGGAGGCGAGGTCGCAGCGGGGCACGACCTGGTGGTTGCGGTCGAGGGGGTGATGAATACCCATTCATCACTCTTTATTCTTATATTTTAGCTACAAAAACCTTTGCAAATGCATGTAGATATGTGTAAATAGGAATAATTAGCAAAAGCATGCATTGTGTAAAAACCTATAATTAGCATGTTTTTGTGCAAAAATAAAAGAATAAAGATTAAAAAGAAAAAGAGGGAAATATTTAGAATAAATATTGAGCAACCTAACCCAAGGGAGGGCTCAGCATGGGCCTGACCGCATAAAAGCCAAGTAGAGGGAGATAGGGGCTCATGTGTATATATTTATGTAAATAAAATAAGAATGTTTTCCTCACCCAAAAATATGCTTGTAAATACTTGTATATATTTATAAAAGATAAAAACAAAATAAAAAGTTAAAAATCAAAAAGAGTAAAAAGACCCCTTCATCATGTACATATATCACATCTATGTATTTATTTAACCTTGTAAATAAATAAAGTTATTTTCCAAACTTTTTGTAAATATTTTATGTTATATATTGTAAATAAACAAAATAAAAAGAATCAAAACCAAAACAAAATAAAAATAGAAAAATTAAAAATACAAAAATACATTGTACATATACCTTGTATATAGTTGTACATAACTATTGATTTTACATATGTATATAAATAATAAAAATAAAATAAAAACACCCTTTTTATTCCTTATTTTATTCTATAAATAAATAAAATATAAAATAAGGATAAAATTATACAAAAGTAATAATTAAAAATCAAAAATCAAAAGCCTACATATTGTATATATACCTATATATAGCTATATAATGTAAATACTTTATTTTTATTTCCAAAAATTAATTAAAAATCACCAAAAAATAGAAAAAAATAAAATAAAAATAGTTTGTGTTTTGAGTTTTTACAAAATCGGACCATAACTACCTTAATTTTGAGCTTTAAAATCCTGCCACGTGGCCTGACCCCATTGGGTCCTGGGGATGTTGACCGCCCGGTCAACTGGCCTCCCCAGGACCACTTCTCACAGACTCGAGCATCAGAACCATCTTCTCGGATTTATACCCGCTCGACCCGATCACCAATCCACCAAGCCCCAGGTCCGAATCGTTTCCCTTGCATCCGGCATCCTCGCCGGAGCCGCTCCCTCGGGATCCGCGCGCTCCTGAGCTTGCCCGGACCCCCTCTTCTCGGACCCCTAGCCATATAAAGCTGGAGCTCAGCCGCCTTCCCGCGACATCTTTGGCCATTTGCTTCATTCTCCAGTGAGCTCCAGAGAGAGAGAGGTGACAGCTCACGCCTCGACCTGTTGCAACGAGGAGAGGAGGTGAAAACCATCGATCCAGCGATACATCCGCCGCAGCTCCGCCGCCTGAGCGAGCTCCGAGCCTCGGGCCGAGACGACCCTTGAGGCCACGACTGGGAGCATCGCCAACTCCAGCACAGTCTCATCGATCATCCAGGTAGTCCCTTAGCTCCACCTTTCCGTTCAATTTCCATTTTTCCCCAAATCGCACCTCCGACGTCTTTCTCCGATTCGCCCCGGTTCCGACGACCGTTCGACCATCGGACCCGACCCACATCTCCGCCTTCCTCCGCCGCACCTTCTGCACCCACTCACACAACCCAACTCGCACAGGAGCTGGGAACCGGGCTCCACCGTCTTCCACCTTCATCGGAGCCCGTCGCCCCGACGCACCAGTCACCTCCACGACGCCTAACGGGGTCGAGGCACTTTGCCCTCGACCCGCGAGTCTCCTGGTTTACTTTGCAGGTACTTCCCAGCCCATCTGAGGGCTTGGATCATTCGGGCCAGGAGCTTCATCTCCGCCGACCTCGCCGGAGCCCTCCAGGGCTCGGCTGGGTCATCGGAACCCACCATCAGTTGCGGAGCATCATCGCAGAGCTTCTCCGATCTCCAGAGGCAGCAGGGGAGGATCCCAGCGCACGCACGAGGCCGACGAAACTCGCCGGCCAACTGTTCTTCCAGCATCTTCCCCGACCGTCCGATCATCCTCGACCTCCAGTTCTTATCCTGACCGTCCACTTGAGGAGATCCAGCCACCGTCAGATCTTGGAGAGGCGATCTGGACCGTCCGTTGCACGAGGTTTAGCCACCGAGAGCCGCACCCGTTCGATTACCCACGTGGCGTACCCTCGACCGTCCGATCGCTGCGAGGACCTCAGCGTTGGAGTGCCACATGATCCACACCGTCAGATGCACCACGTGGCGCGCATCCATCGCCCACATTAATAAAGGGTAATTTACCCTTAGGCCCTCCTGTTTATTTTATTTTGCATTTAGTCCTGTAATTATTTAGTGTAGTTGTTTAGTTCTTGGATATTTGCATAGAGGACCCCGCTCTTTATTTAGTTTGCACTTATGCCCCTGTGTGTTATGTAGCACGTGCTTCGACACGTGTTCTTTTGGTGTATTTGCAGTAGATGCCCTTGTAGTTCTGGTTGTTATGAGATGAATCAAATCTTTTTGATATTTGCATTTATTCCCCTGTGAATGGTTTAATTCCACATGTGCGTTTATCTTTGGGTTATTTGCAACATAGCCCCCTGGACTTTTGGTACGAGTTACCAATAGGTCCTCGGGACTTATTTTCTTTACAAATAGGTCCCTGAGTGCCCCAGACACGCGCTTGGCGCGTGATTGGCTGGGTTAATTGCACCTGGACCCCCAGAACTTTGGGTATTTGCATTCCAGTCCCTGTGCACAGTACCCTCTTGTCATTTTTGAATAAAATATCAAATCACCTCCAAATTCGACGAAAATTTGACACATGGCTCCTGCCATGGTGTAGGATTTTTGTGAATTTTTGAGGACATTTTTGATTTCGTTTGTTATTTTTAAAAATTCAAAAACCTTAATTTTTGTTACTGTCTAGATTGAAAAATCACAAAAAAATATAAAAACTCCCCTAAAGATTCTATAAAAATTAGCCACTGTTTAGTTTGTGTTACTTTATTTTCTAGCCAATTTTGGCTATTTTTCACCACTGGAAAACCTTAAAAACTTAAAAACACTTAAAAACCCATAAAAATTCTAATAAATACATTAAAAATCCAAAACAATAAATCTGGTACCTAAATTTTCCTTATTTCATCTATTTTATAGGAAAATTACCTCCAGGCCTTTTTAATGTCCTTAGGTATTTTATTTAGGGACTTTAGGCTTGGCTGGACAGTACCCCTTGTTTTTCTTACTGTTTGATTTTTAGAAATTAAAATAAATATCAGAAAATTCCCAAAAATTAACCAAAAACATAAAAAAATTATAAAACACATAAAAATATTTTTGTTTTAGTTTTTGGTTGATTTTTGTTGCATTAAATAAATTGTTGAAGTGTGCTTATTTGTGTTTCTTTTATTTTCTTCACATATTAAAAATCCAAAAAATATAAAAATAATTAAAAACCACTAAAAAAATATTTTGCCTTTTATTTTATTTATTTTTACTACTTCGTAGGCGTTCGGCCAATCCGTGCTCCTTGAGTTCGACCCTGGGTGCTATACCAGGTTAAACACATAGCATGACCGCTTCTTCTTTGCTTTGATTTGTTTTATTTATATCGAGTGGTTCATTTTTCTTGATTTAGCGCATCTGAGCGACCGAGGTCGCAATGACCATTTTTGTACCTTTACCTTAGTCGTTTGGACCGCTGATCAGAATGGCGCCGTTGCCAGGGAGCACGGCTTAGTAGTTTTTCTTTTCTTTTCATTTTGATTTTCGCGGCTTTTCGCGGCTCTTTCAGAGCTCGCGGCTCTTCGCGGCTTTTGTTTATATTTTCTTTTTGTTTTATTTTGCCTTATTTCCTTTTTCTTTTATTTTTGTTTTTGTCTTCTTTTGTGTGTTTATTTTAGTTCACATTTTTGCATATATACCCTTTTTATTTTTATTTTTATTTTCACTTATTTTTCCTTTATTATATTATTGGTTCTGACCACTCTGTTGTCTCTTGCGAGGGCCCGAGGACCGAGGCGGCTGATTTCGAGAAGCCGGCGCAACCGCGGGATTCGGAGGTGGCTCCTTTCTTCGTGGAGCCGCAGGAGAGAGTGAGAGAGAGTTGAGTGGGCGAGGTTTTTATTTTATTTCCATTATTATTGTAATAATACAGGACCATTCTCTGGACTTGGACTCTTCTACCGTAGCGGGTCTGTTTCACCGAGCACCGGCGTGCTCGGGGGACCCTTAGGACCTTCGCGGTTTTTCGCGGTTTTTACGCGGCTTTCTTTTTCTTTTATTTCTGCCTTTTCCGGTTTTTCGCGGTTTTTGCTCGAGCCCCTAGACTTAGGAATTTCTGGTGACTGTGCCGTACTTAGTAGGATCCACACACCTAACTGCTTATCTGTTCCTATAGATCGTTAATTGTACCTACTTAAAAATCCTTAATAAAAATAACCGATTCACTTACCTTCGTAGCCTACGTGCCGCAGCCCGTCCTGTAAAGCGCTTACTCCTACCCCCGATTTGTCGGACAGAGGAGGGACGGGCCAAGACCGGACTCTTTGGCTTGGAGGTCGGTGACCGGTTAGACGGTTCATCGCTAGAATTGCTCATCTAGGACTCGGCTTTACCGCTGCATCATTTAGGTTAGTTTCTTTTCAGTCTTTAAATTCTGCGCGGATCATCTTGCATGTAGAGTGCTGTAGACAGGTACGCATTTCTTTGTAGAGTGCTGTAGACAGGTACGCATTTCTTACTCAGCATGCATCATTGATTTATCGCGCATCGGCTTTTTCGTCTTCTCCCCCCTGTTTTGGACTTAATAATCAGGAGAACCGAAAAATTCGTTAGGCCATTTGTTTGCTTTGAAAAAGACTAAAAAGTGAAACCATAAAATTGGGACTGGTTAATTCTATTGATCTTAAAAACCGCTCACCCAAAAAAATTCTGTCTTGGGGAGAGCAACCCCCTCATTGTATGGTTTGGATGCGCGAGAGAGTGAACCGCACCCTAGGTAGAGCCCCCCGGTGCTAGTCCCGACTGATTACCGACTTTTCCGTGCGGGCCAGTCGGTTGGGTTAGCATTGGATATCCTAACAGGTCACGTAAGCGCTCTGATATTTTGTGTGTTCACCAAATAAAATTGACAAGATAATTTGACCGAACTTTCACGGTCTTCAGCTCGCGTTGCGTTGGTGAACCGGGGGTTTGTTTTCTGATCATAATTTTTCCAGATCTCATCCGCCTTACTCGCCAGATCAAGATGATGGGTAGACGGTCTCTTAGGCAGCCTCTGGCTGCACCGCTTTCGGGCACGTCTACCTCATCATCTAGGTTGGCTCGCGAGAGCTCAGACCCGCTCTCCGAGCCCGAGTACGACTCCACCCTGTTCCCCCTCGACCCCCTTTCTATTCTACCTGAGAGACACGAGCCCGAGGAGAGACTGATTGATTTGACAGCACCTGAGTTGGGCTCGTTTGATTTTGCAGACGTCGCTATGGCCGGAGCCGGCAGTTCCGATGATCACTCCCGTCAGCCTGAGCATTTTGTACTTGACCAGGAGCGATCAACTCCACCCTGATCGCATCACTTGAGACAGTCCAACAGCAGTTACGCGATCAGGGGGCATTCATGATAGAGATGAGGCGAGAGTTGGAGAGGCTCAGAGCAGAGCGAGATGAGCAGAGCGAGCCTGAGGAGATACCTGATGCAGAGGCACGAGCCGCAGCAGCCGCAGCCGCAGCAGCAGCAGCAGCCGCCGCAGCGGGAGGCGCTGCGGCAGGAGGACCACCACGACCGATGCGGGATTTATACAATCCCGGATCTACTCTGATGCATCACTGGGTAGTGGTGCCGGCGATCGTGGGGGACTTCAAGTTCCCCCCGAACACCTTGCAGATGCTACCCCGCTTCCACGGACTTGCCACTGAAGAGCCCCACCTCCACCTCCAGGAGTTCCTGATGATCTGCAGCACTGTCCACGATCGCCATGTGGACCAGGACACGATCCGGATGACAGCCTTCCCGTTTTCACTGGCAGATAGAGAAGCCACCTGGCTGAAGCATCGTGGGAGGTTTGTCTACACCTGGGAGCAGCTCCGCACCGAGTACTTGAACAAGTACTATCCACTCGGGCGGACGAATGCAGCGAGGGCCCTGATCAGCAACTTCTCCATGTTCCCCAACGAGCAGTTTCACGAGGCATGGGAGAGGTTTCGAGAGCTTCTAGATCGATGCCCGCACCACGACATCACGAAGCCGAACCTTGTGCAGAGCTTCTTCAG
The DNA here is from genome assembly GCA_037367405.1 of Ottelia alismoides. Lineage (NCBI taxonomy): Eukaryota > Viridiplantae > Streptophyta > Magnoliopsida > Alismatales > Hydrocharitaceae > Ottelia > Ottelia alismoides. The sequence continues at coordinate 622,689 of JAZKJV010002148.1, forward strand.
CGGGTTGACACCAGAGCTTCAGGGCCTGGTGAATGCTTCTTGTGGCGGGTCCTATTTCGCCAAGGACCACGACCAGGTCTGGGCCATCTTTGAGGAGATGGCTGAGAACGATGTCTCAGACCAGGTTGTATACTCAGAAGACCCAGCCACAGCAGCCAGGACCCGTGCAGTACCAGCGGATAGCACGGGTAGATGCAGGTCCATCCAGTTCGTCCGCAGCCGCAGCAACACAGGCAGAGTCGACAGCTGCGGACATGGGCATTATCAGCGAGAAGTTGGACCGCATGGAGCTGATAGAGAAGAAGCATTGCCAGAGCATCACTCAGATGGAACAGATGGCACAGGTTCTGAGCGACATGAAGACACAGCTCATGTGTCTCCAGGAGGCACAGACGGCTCCTCAGCCCCGTCTTCAGTCGCGAGGCGACTCCGGCAGCAGCGGCAGCTCGTCCCAGTGCTCCAGCACCCCTGTGTAGCCTAGACAGGTTCACCTTGTACAGGCGGAGCCGTACCAGCAGCAGCAGCCCACCTACCAGTCCCCACCATCTCTAGAGATGCAGATGGTGGTCTACCAGCCGGACCAGCCTCCGGCAGTACTCCCGCCAGCCCCCTACGATGCCGAGCCGTTGATGGATGTCAACGGGATTTGGTATGACCGCCCCCAGCCTGGGATCCGACGAGACCATCCCGGATTCAGGTGGGGGAGTGGTGGTGCCCAACCCCAGCAGCAGCCGTCAGGACAGGGAGGGCAGTACTCCCAGCAGAGAGATCACCACCAGCCGCAGCAGCAGCCCCCAGCATACCAGCAGCACCAGCCATCATCCTTCGTTCCTTGTCCCTATCAGCAGCAGGGACAGTCGTGGAGACGTGAGCAGCAGGCTCACCTAGTTCAGCAGCAGCACCCTTCCTCATACCCCTCTTACCACCAGCAGCAGTTCCAGCAGCCTCACCCCCAGAGAGGCTACCCGTCAGGTTCCCACGAGATCCCTGCTTTGGATGACATCGCCCGCCTCCTCACGGACCAGCAGGCCACATTCAGACGGGAGATGGACGAGTTCCGCCAAGAGATGCGGGACTTGGTGAGAGGGAAGGCCGCCATTCCAGCCCAGATTGAGCCGAATCCGAATAACCTCAAGAGGAAATCTGAGCAGGTATTACACACTGAGTCCGCCACTCCTAGTGACCCATTTATTGATACATCTTCGGATTTATTTGATGCTGATTTTGTCACACTTAGGAGCGGTAGGACCCCAGCAGGCGGCGGCGCCTCATCTGAGCTTCACCACGAGGATACTTCAGAGGCGCCACATGAGGAGGAGGAGAGCAGTACTGAGGCCGCTCCAGATGATGACGGTGGCACTGAGTCCACCAAGGATGCTGATCTCGCCGTCAGTACTGAGGCCGCCGCTTCACCAGATCGAGGAGGTGGTACTGACGCCACCAGGATAGCCGAGCCAGCCCGCGGTACTGAGGCCGCGAGACGTCTACCAGCAGCAGATGCAGAGCCAGCCCATGGTGGTACTGAGGCCACCGGTGTTTATACAGAGAGAGATGTTGTTTTTCCCCGCCTTGATGTATCTCAGGACTTTGGTTTGAATAAAGGAAAAGGTTTAGTTTCTTCTGGTCTCACTGTGGTGCATGATGTATGTGTGGATCCGGTCATCGAACCGTCTAGGCCTTTTCCTAGTCCTTCATCTGCGAAGGACCCTGTGATCCCCTTCCCTAGAGCCCTTCAGATGGGGAAGGGGAAGAAAAAAGAAAAAGATCCAAAAAAGAGAGAGCTTGAGGAGTTCAACCAGAGCATGATCGACCGATTCCACATCCAGCTGACCCTCCAGGAGGCTTTGCAGCACATCCCCCTTCTCCAGCGTTCTTTGAGAGATAGGACTACAGTCAGGAGAAGGAGGAGGAACCACACTTCAGAGATACATGTGCTGACGAGAGCCACGTGTTTTGCGATCCAGAACCAACTGCCAGCCAAGAGGCCAGATTCAGGGGCCCTGTATGTCAAATGCCAGATTAGTGAGAAGAGGTTCGACCGTACTCTACTAGATAGCGGATCATCGATTAACCTTCTTCCGGCAGCCCTTCTCGACCGCTTCGAGTTGGGCACTCTTCGACAGAGCAGGACAGTCCTTCAGTTCGCTGATCGATCTGTCAAGAGGCCGAAGGGGTTATTACGAGATGTTATCGTCACGATTCAGGGCCTGAAATTCCCCGTGGACTTCGTAGTGTTGGACATGGAGATCCTTGAGTCAGTGGCCAATACCCCCATCATCCTCGGTCATCCATTCTTGGCCACAGCCAAGGCGGTGACTGATCATGATAGCGGGAAGGTGTACTTTTGCGTCGAGGGTGAGAGTATACAAATAGAGACGGTCGAGGACTACAGAGCTAGAGAGAGAGCCCACTCAGATGCGAGTACAGATTCAGAGCAGCTGACAGACGTAGAGCCAGACATCCACCAGGACTGTGATTTTGTGATCACAGACAATGAGGCAGCTTGGGCAGATCCGGTAGCACAGACCATCCTCTCATATTCTGATACAGCTGATGCCGAGATGTTAGCAGAGGAGAGTCTGGAGAGCACAACCCTGGTTCAGGATACTACAGAGGTAGCAGAGCCGGTCCTTGATCGCTACACGGATTCCAGTGATGGTGGTGCTGAGGCCACCTTGCTTTACGGTGGTACTGATGCCACCGTGGTTGATACAGATCCCTCGGATTTAGAGTCTGACAGGGCCGATTGTGATGATCAGATGCCAGACCTGATTCCACCTGAGCCTACAGATGAGGAGGAGGCAGATGCAGAGCAGACCAGAGACAGTGCAGTTGAGCAGCCTTCTCCTGATCCAGTTTGCGAGAGTACGCTTTCACTTTCCCAGGCAGATTTGGCAGATTTAGCAGCTTTCACTCAGTTTCTTCCACAGCTAGATTTGCCAGCACCGAGCATTCCAGAGCTGAAGCCGCTCCCTACTTCGCTGAAGTATCGATTCCTTGCGGGCGAGCCAGAGATGTACCCAGTCATCATCTCCGCCGAGTTGACTGGAGAGCAGGAATCCCGTTTGATGGGGGTTCTTGAAAAGAACCGCAAGACGATCGGATGGAGCGTAGCAGATCTCCATGGGATTAGTCCATCAGTGTGCTCCCACCATATTTATCTCGAGGAAGGGGCGAAGCCGTCGCGTGAGTTCCAGCGGCGTCTGAACCCCAACCTGAGAGAGGTTGTGATGAAGGAAATATCGAAATGGTGGAGCGCAGATTTTATTTATCCCATTTCCGACTCCAAGTGGGTCAGCCCCTTGCATGTGGTGCCCAAGAAGACGGGCATCACGACTGTGATCAGTGAGTCAGGAGAGGAGATTGCTACACGAGTACCCACCTCTTGGAGGGTCTGTGTTGACTATAGGAGACTCAACCAGGCCACCAAGAAGGACCATTTCCCCCTGCCTTTTATTGACCAGATCATTGAGAGACTGGCAGGGAAGAGCCATTATTGCTTCCTGGATGGGTACTCGGGCTACAACCAAGTGGCCATCGCTCCTGAGGATCAGGAGAAGACCACCTTTACCTGTCCCTTCGGCACATATGCTTTTCGACGCATGCCATTTGGGCTATGCAATGCCCCTGCGACTTTTCAGAGGTGCATGCTGTCGATCTTCTCGGACATGGTAGGGGAGTGTTTGGAGGTCTTCATGGACGATTTCTCGGTCTACGGCGACGGATTCGATTCTTGTCTTGACTGCCTAGACCGGGTACTCCAGCGATGTATTGAGTATCATTTGGTGTTATCTTGGGAGAAGAGTCACTTCATGGTGACTCAAGGGACGGTGCTTGGCCACATCATCTCCAACAGGGGCATGGAGGTTGATCCGGCCAAGGTTGATGTCATTAGGAAACTCGCACCGCCGTCCAATCTGAGGCAGCTACGGTCATTCCTGGGGCACGTTGGATTTTATAGGAGATTCATTCAGGATTTCAGCAGGATTGCCCGACCGTTGACTGATCTCTTTACGAAAGACACTGAGTTCCTTGTCGATGACAAGTGTCTTTTGTCGTTCGTGACTCTCCAGCAGTGCGTTATTGAGGCTCTTGTCCTCCAGCCGCCTGATTGGTCTCTCCCATTCGAGATCATGACGGATGCCTCCGATTTTGCCGTAGGGGCAGTGCTGGGACAGAGGAGGGATGGAGTTCCATTTGCCATACACTACGCTAGCCGCACATTGGATTCCGCCCAGCGGAATTACACGGTTACAGAGAAGGAGATGCTAGCCGTAGTGTTCGCCCTAGATAAGTTCAGATCGTATATCATTGGATCTAGAGTGACTTTGTTTACAGATCACACCGCCATCAGGTACCTCATGGCAAAGAAGGATGCCAAGGCCAGACTGACTAGATGGATCCTTCTACTCTAGGAGTTCGACATTGAGATCAAGGATAAGCCTGGAGTCAAGAATGTGGTGGCGGATCATCTCTCCCGACTAGAGCAGCCTGAGAATTCTGAGCAGATTGACCCTATTAGAGATACCTTCCCAGATGAGGCGATCCTTGCTATCGCCTCACTCCCATGGTACGCCGATATTGTGAACTTTCTCGTTGCTGGGAAAGTCCCACAAGATTGGCCCAGGCAGAGGCTTGAGACCTTCCTTGCGAAGGCCAAGTCCTACCATTGGGAGGATCCCATCCTTTACCACGAAGGAGGGGATAGCGTCTGGCGTCGGTGTATTCCTCAGGAGGAACACCATAGCGTCCTCACCTACTGCCACAAGCTTGAGGCAGGAGGACATCATTCTGGGAGGAGAACGGCACAGAAAGTGCTCCAATCCGGCTTGTGGTGGCCTACCCTCTTCAAGGACTCAGATGAGTTCATGAAGAGGTGTACTGACTGTCAGAGGATGGGCACTTGTGGACAGCGTGATATGATGCCGATGCAGCCCATTCACTTCTGTGAGGTTTTTGACGCATGGGGCATCGATTTCATGGGTCCATTCCCTAAGAGTTAGGGATTTGAGTACATTCTGTTGGCTGTTGATTATGTGAGTCGTTGGGTGGAGGCTATCCCCGCCCGAGCCGCTGATGCGAGGACCGTTTGCAGATTTTTGAGGAAGCATATCATCACGCGGTTCGGGGTTCCACGAGTTCTGATTTCTGATGGGGGGTCTCACTTCATCAACGACCAGGTGAAGGCACTTGCTAGCGAGTTCGGCATAGATCATCGTGTTGCTACACCTTACCATCCACAGACGAATGGTCTAGCCGAAGTGTCGAATAGGGAGATCAAGACTATTCTGCAGAAAGTCATCCGCCCTGACCGAAAGGATTGGTCACAGCTTTTGGACTCGGTCTTGTGGGCATATAGGACGTCTTTCAAGACACCTTTGGGCACATCTCCCTTTCGCCTCGTGTATGGCAAGCCATGCCATTTACCTGTTGAGCTGAGGCACAAGTCACTTTGGGCAGTCACAGATATTTTGATGGATCCAGATGGTATGGGAGACCAGAGAAGGGCAGAGCTAGCTGCCCTGGAGGAGCTTAGAGATGCAGCTTTCTCAAGCAGCCTACATTATAAGGAGAAAGTCAGGGAGTGGCATGATTCTCATATCAGCCACAAACATTTTGAGCTTGGACAGAGAGTATGGCTGTTTGATACGAGGCTACGATTATTTCCAGGGAAGCTTCAGAGCAAATGGAAAGGACCTTATCTGGTTAGAAAGGTACACGACAACAGTAGCATCGACATATCTGAGTTGTCTTCTGAGAGTACCTTTCGAGTGAACGGCCAGCGGCTCAAGCCATTTCTAGATCACGAGCCGCGGGTCGTTGATCTTGCCCCTATTCATTTTGCGTGAGATGTGGTCTTTGACTCACATCTAATGCATCTCACGCCTGAGTTTCACTGATCTTCCGCTCTATATAGATCCAGATGTCCATATCACTACATTCCTTAGTCCCACATCCCTTCCTTCATCTTGTGATTATGCTATACTTAGGGTGCACTTTACCCTAAGTATAGGGGGGATGTGAGGCCTTTCGGGTATTTCTTTTGTTTCTGTCTACCCCTGTCTTTGCTGCCTATACTTAGGGATATTTCACCCTAAGTATAGGGGGGGTAGACCCTGTACATTCTGCACTCAGGTTTTCCCTTAGTATACAACCTGCTATACTTAGGATTACTTGATCCTAAGTATAGGGGGGAGACCTGAGTCCCTCTTGACTTCTTTTCATTTCCTTTTTGTATAGCCTTTCTTTTCACTTTCCTATACCTAGCACGAGTTATGTCTTCTCCATCGCTCTTGACTATGAGGACATGATGAATCTACGTTTCATCATCTTTATTCTATCATTTTGGCCTCAAAAAACCCTAGTAAATGCGTATAAATAGCATTAATTCATGCATTTTAGCATTCATGCATATGTGTGTAAATATTGTATAAAATGCGGTTTTTAAAGCCAAAATTATAGAATAAAGAAAAGAAAAGAAAAAGAATAAAATATTGTAAATATTTTATGACCCGAAACCCCGAGACCTAGGCATCTTGATGAATAGGTCGACAAGGAATAAAGTAGGGGGAGATAAGGGCCAAAACACAGATAAAATACCTATACATTTTTATTCATTCTTTATTCATTTTGGGACCTATTTTTGGTTCTACTTTTTATACATCAAATAAAGAAACTTTGTACATGAAAGTTGTAGATAATTTAATAAAGAAAAATACAAAATTTACTTCACTCAAAAATAATACACAGATAAAAAGTTATGGTCTGAATAAAAATCCAGAATGCCAACTTCCCAGACCCGTATCTCACAAATAAAAACTCCAAATGCAGCGTACTCACATTTAATTGTATATAGAAGAAAATAAGCTAATTAATGGTGGTGGTTTCGCATATTGCGGAGCTACGGTTTAAAAGTTGACTTTTGGACCCACATTGTATACTTGTACATATTAAAATATTCAATTTATTAATTATTTATTATTTTTATAATTTTATATTTTTATAATGTTGTAAATAATACTTATAATAATTATGTATCTTTAAATCAGAATAAAAACATAAATAAAATACAAATAAAAATACTTGTATATATTATAAAACATAGGTATAATACATGTAGCTATACCTATACAAATAACACTTTCATTTTATTAAGTGTATAAAATATATCAGAAAATTAAAATAAAAATATATTTGTGTATATAAAAGTATTTTATAATTTTAGAAAATAAAAACCAAAATAAATTAAATTAAAAATACCTAAATAAAAATAAAATACTTAAATATATAGATATAGATACCTATAGGGGTATAAATGCAAACTTGTAAAAATAAGTCTCATAAAAATAAATAAAAATCACTATAAAATACTTTATAAAAAAATAAATATTTTTCATTTTATAATAAAAAATCAATAAAATCGTTTTCTATTTTAATTTGATTTTACAAATCTTTTTCCCTAGGTTTTTCCTGGTTGGTCCACGTGGACCAACCAGGGGGCTAGGAGAGTTGACCTCGGTCAACTCTCTGCCCAACACCTGGGCTGTGTCAGAACATGATATTTCTTGGACTTCGAGGATTTTTGGAGGCCGTTCCTTTCATCGAATCAGGTCGGCCTCTTCACGAAACTTGTAGCCCTATGACTGCTCTTCCACGCCTAGCCATTGGTTGGGCGTTTGAATCGTTGTGCCGCCCGTGATACCTCCTCGAAGATCGCCCGTCGACCAACTTTCAAAAACCCCCCAAACACTTCCTCCAACTTTTGAACCCCATTTGGACCAAACCATAGCCTCGCCAAGCCCTGTTCAGGACCGGAGTCGTGACAGGACTCCTCCAGCAGCTTGCGCGGCGCTCCGGTGAAGTCGAGTGGTCGGCTCCACCATCTCCGGCCGACCTCGGCCGTGAGGTTCAATCTCCTTCGCCCCGGCAAGTTGAGGTGTTTCGACCCATTTCTTTTAGTCTTTAGATAGCCTTAAGCCCCAGCTCCACCCTTCTGCTTTTAGATCAATTTTTCTTTAAGTATTTGGCATAATCCCGCAATCAAACACCCTCGCCGGAGCCCCTCGAGCTCCGGCCAACCTCTCCTTTCCATTCCGCCATATCCGCACGTTTATTTTTGCACCTAAATAGACCTGGGACCGTCTACTGTGGTTATACGTGTTCATTGCAGGTTCCAGGTCTTCAAGGACCCCCTCCTGGGGTCGAGTTTTGCTCGGACCGGCAGCACCTGGAGCTCGGTGCTGCTCCGTGCTCGCCGGCCGTCACCGCCGCTCCCCCACACCCACTGAAGCCATCAATCGCTGGGGAGCGGCCGCGGGGATCTGCCAGGGGTGTCGGGGAAGCCGCAGGTGCGGGGGCGCTCGAGCTTCGGCCGATTGAAGCTCGCCAAGCCCGGGTTCGTCGCCGTTCTTGGCGGTTGCTCCGCATCCGTTGGATTGCGGCGTGTTCTTGGTGCGCTACAGGCGTCGTTGGATGAAAGATCTTCTCAGCCGTCCGATTTCTCAATTCCAATCTAATCTGGACCGCGCATTCGAAGGGGTATCGGCCCCCCCATACGCGCCACGTGTGTTAAGTGGATGATCGCGCACCGTCGGATTCGCCCAGCTTGGGTAATTTTGCATCTTACCCAGGCTCTTTTTGTAATTACTGACCACCTTTAAAACTTTCAACTGCTGTTAATTTGTTTTTGTAATATTTGCAATTCAGCCCCACAATTTTGTACATTGAAATTCCAGCCCTCCCCAGGCGCGTGCATTGCGCGTGCTTGGGTGGGCATTTTGCGTGGATAGTGATCGCACGAAAATCACACTAACAACTGAGGTAGAAAATAAATCACAATGTCGTTGTCCTCAATCGCTCAGAACGTGTCAATCAAGAAAATTGAACCACAGATAAAAATAAAGTCAATGAATCACAAAGAAGTGGTCCTGCTATAAGATTAACCTGGTATAGCTCCCAGGGTCGAACTCAAGGAGCACAGATTGGCCTTGCGGCCTACGATGTAGTCAGAAATCCAAGAAAGTCTTTTTTTTTATGGTTTTTATTTGTTTTTATATTTTTTTAGATTTTTTTTAAAAGATGAGAAAATGAGAGAAAGTAAATACAAGGCAACTTCAGCAATTTATACAACACACAAAAATGAAGCAAAAATTCCAGAAAATTGGTTTTTAGGTTTTTCAAGTTTTTTACTGTTTTTGGTGAATTTTTGGAAATTTTCTAATGGGTAAATTATTTATTAAAAATCAAACAATGCGACAAAAATAGGGTACTGTCCAGCAAGGCTTAAGACCCAAAAATAAAATAATTTTGGATCTCAAAAAGCCCTAAAGGTAATTTTCCTATAATCTACAAAGAATAAGGAAAATTTAGGCACCCTAATTATTGTTTTTGGATTTTTAATTTAATTATTACAATTTTTATGGGTTTTTAGGGGTTTTTCAATTTTTAAGGTTTTTAAGCGATGAAAAGTCACCAAAAATGGCTGGAAAATCAAACAACCAGCAAACAACAAATCCTAAATTTTTTAGAATTTTTAAAGGTGATTTCATATTTTTTTGGTATTTTTAAAGTCAAACAGTGGCAAAAATAAGGGTTTTTGAATTTTTAAAAATAATAAATGAAATCAAAAATGTCCCCAAAAATCATAGAAATTCCTACACCATGGCAGGAGCCATGTGTCAAAATTTCATTGGATTTGGAGGTCGTTTGATATTTTATTCAAAAATAAAGGTGGGGCACTGTGCACAGGGACCTAAGTGCAAATACCCAAAGATCTGGGGGCCTTGGTGCAAAATACCCAAGAAGTCACGTGCCAAGCACGTGTCTGGGGCACAAAGGGACCAAATGGTAATAAAAATAAGTTCCGAGGGCTTATTGGTAACAAGTACCAAAAGTCCAGGGACTTATATGCAAATAACCCAAAATAATTCGCACATGTGCAAAATCAATGCTCACAGGGGCATAAATGCAATTTCACAAAAAGATTCATTCATTGCATAACATTCCAGAATTACAGGGCTAAAGATGCAAAAATCCCCACAAAACACGTGACGAAGCACGTGGGTCTCTACTGGCAGGGGTATAAGTGCAATTAAAATAAAGCGCGAGGTCCTTGATGCAAATAACCCAGAAAATAAACAACTTGACTTGAAAGTTACAGGACTAAAATGAAATTGACAAACTACGAGGGGGGCCTACGATATTTACCCCTTTATTAATAGCGACAGTCGGATAGGCGCCACGTGTAGGCTCGAACGGTCTGGATGTGCTGCGCCTCTCTTCTCTTCTCCTCTTCGGCTCGATCGACGGTGGGGAGAGGCCCACGTGGATGATCTGACGTCTGAAACGCTGGCGCCTCTCTCCTCTGCTGTCAATGGTCCAGATGCGCTCCTCGGGTGGATCGACGGCTGCTGCTCCTCAACAGATGGACGCTCACGATCAGAACTGGAGCTGGAGCGTCATCGGATGGCTCTGGATGATGGAGGAAGAACTCGACGCCGGCGAACTTCGCCGACGTCCTGCGTGAACTCCGGTCCTCCTCCGCTGCGCCTGAAGGTCGAAGAAGGTCCGGCGTGAAGTTGCGCAGCTGCTGCGGGTGGCCAAGGGCCCAACCGAGCCCTGGAGGGGCTCCGGCGAGGCCTGGCGGCTGGAAGCTCCGGTCTGAACTGTAGGGGGCTCAGATGCCTCCCTTTGGACCTGCAAAGTAGACACGAAGGTTCGCGGGTCGAGGGCAAAATGCCTCGACCCAAGAAGGCGGGGTGAAGGTGGACGGTGCTGTGGGGCGGACGAGCTCCGGCGAGGCGGAGGCGATGGAACTCGACTCCCAGATCCTGTGCGATCTGGGTTGAGTGAGTGGGTGTAGAAGGTGCGCGGGGTTACGGCGGAGGTGATGACGGTGTCGGAATGGAAGATGGGTTATCGGAGTGGCCGGAATCGAAGAAATGCGGCGGAGATAAGATTTGGGCGAAATCGGAAATTGGAAGAAACTAGAGGGATCTAAGGTTACCTGATGGATGCTGGAGACTGTGCTGGAGCGTGGCTATCTCCGGGTCGTAGCTTCGAAGGGCGTCAAGGCCTGAAGCTCGATGCTCAACGCCGGCGGCGGAGCAAGAACGGCGGAGTTCGCCGGATCAAAGGATACGCCTCCTCACCTCACTGCAACAAGGGCTGACGCTCGCTGTCACTCTTGCGGAGCCGATGGAGGTCATTGGGAAGAAGGAGAGGGTCCAAAGATGGTGCGCGGAGGCGGCGGAGATGATGGTTATATAGAGTGACAGGGGCGTTTAGGGTTGAGGGCTGACAGCAAAGGAAGGCGTGGATTTGATGGCGAAGGATCCGTCGAGGGAGAGGGATGAACGGCGAAGAGTCCGGGCACGGGGGTTGAGCGGGGGACAGCCTGGAGTCGCGTGGGAAAATCGGCGAAGGAGGCGCGGCACGCGTGGTCCAGAAAAGGAAGGAGGTCGCGGGGGAGTTGACCGGGGTCAACATTCCCCCGTGGACCAATCAGGAGCGGCCACGTGTGCCCGATTTTTGTTTATTTATTTTAGGGTAGAAATAGGCCGAATTAAAGAAAACTCAAAACATGAAATATTTTTCTTTTATTTTTTTTCTATTTTTTGGTGATTTTTAATTAATTTTTGGGAATAAAAATAGGGTAGCTCTATATATAGGTATATGTACACTATATGGATTTTTATTTTTGATTTTTTTTATTTGTTATTTTTATGTATTTTTATGCTCATTTTGTATTTTATTTAATTACAAGATAAAATGAGGAATAAAAGAATATTTTTATTTTATTTTTATCACTTATATACAAGGGTGAAATAATTGGTTGAATACATTTATACACATGGTATTTATACAATGTATTTTGGTATTTTTCATTTTGTAATTTTTATTTGATTTTTGTTTTGTTTCTTTTTATTTATTATATTTACAAAATATAACATAGAATATTTACAAAAAGTTTAGAAAATAGTTGAATTTATTTATAGGGTTAAATAAATACAAAGGTGTGGTTTATGCACATGGTGAAAGGGTGTCTTTTTGCTTTTTAATTTTTATTTTGTTTTTGATATTTTCTAAATATACACAATATAGACAAGGATATTTACAACATATTTTTGGGTGAGGAAAATATGTAGTTTTATTTACAGAAGTATATACACATATGTGAGCCCTATCTCCCTCTACATTGGCTTTTATGCGGTCAGGCCCATGCTGAGCCCTCCCTTGGGTTAGGTTGCTCAATATTTATTCTAAATATTTCCCTCTTTTTCTTTTTGCTCTTTATTCTTTTTATTTTTGCACAAAAACATGCTAATTATAGGTTTTTACACAATGCATGCTTTTGGTAATTATTTGTATTTACACATATCTACATGTATTTGCAAAGGTTTTTGTAGCTAAAATAATAGAATAAAGAGTGATGAATGGGTATTCATCACCCCCTATGCTTTAACTTTGCTAGTCCCTTAGCAAACACTTATTTGAAAAAGAAGTGAAAAAGAAAGAAAAAGAAAAAGAAAAAGAGGATGTACATGGATCAAGGTTGACTTATTAAATTTTCCTTCATTAAATTGAAATATGGAGCTTGATCAGATCTTTGGATTATTAATGTGTCGGAACCTTATTTGGACTTAAGCCTAAAACTCAACAGCCTCTAAGTTCCACCAGTCTATAGACAAGACTCCTCAATAAACCAGATCAGAACAAGTCTTCATACACAAACTCTAATGACCATGAATCTTTCCATGCAGTGTAAGTGATATGTGGCTCCCCACCTCAGAAGTAACAAAGAAACAACCTCCCTCAACCTGGTAACTCTAATGCCTCAGTCTAGCAACTCTTTCCTCGAGAAGCGGGGTATTCCCTTCTAAGTTCAAGTGCAACCGGCTCAAGGAGAGGGGATAGAAGTATAGAGTTTTGGAAGCTTAGCCAGTGTAGCTAAGTCTCCCGCTGCAAGCTTCATGAGATGTAACATGATACCATAAGCTTTTGCTTTTCTCTCCGGTGGGGTTATTAAATTTTCAATCCGACCCACCACTTTTTTGGAGTTCTTTTTGCATTTTTTTTTTCAAGACTTCTGTACACATATCTACATGGTGCAGCATATATAAGAAATTTCTCCTTGAGCCAGTAGACTATCCCTCTTTTGAAGCTTTATTGCAACCCACAGCTTCTGTCTTTAGCTTTCAACACCACTAGACCAAGTTGAGGTGCACTTCCTTCACTATAAGAAGAAGAGAGGTTCCGCCTAGAAGTACTACCCTCATATGCTACCCCAAGCCAAAGGAAACTGCCTCCTCACCACCTCATCCATGGAGAGCCATGTGTAAAGTGCAGGTGCAAGTGAAGCCATTGTCTCTGAGAGTCATGCGTGTGTTGTTAAGTGCTCTACTTAGGCTCATCAAGATGACATATGCTCATAGCCTAGTGGACTCAAAGAATTAAGTCCTTATGGACCTGAAAAGCCTTAACCCTAAGTCCCATAAGGTTCCTCTTGAAGTTAAGTGAATTAAGATCTTTTCAAGCTCCATTTCTCAATTTAATTCCAGGCTTAATTTGAATGTCAACTCTCATCCAGGAAAAAACTATATACACATATGTACAAAAGATGCTATTTACAAATATTTTACAATCATGCAAAAATCTTTGAAAAAATGTTTTGAAATCATGAATGAATGATGCATGAAGTGCAAGTTTTGCAAAATGATATTTACACACATTTACACAAGATTTTTGCAAACTTTTGATTTTCAAAACATTTTGAAAAAAATTTGTACTATATACATAATTTTGATACAAAATATTTACACAAGCTTTACACAAAAGATTTTTGAAATCATTTTTACAAAAATACTTTGTACACTAGCTATGTATGTGCAAGAATAGAAGAGGTTTATGCTCATGAAAAATTTTTAATTTTTGTGATTTTTAGCCATTTTATTTATTAACACACTCACACAAAGTACGAGTTATGGCTAAAGTATATATGAAATATATACACACCCCCCCTATACTTAGCTCGAACGATGTCCTCAGAGTGATCAAGAGCGATGAAGAAGACATAACTCGTGCTTAGTAAAAGGGAAGTGAAAAGGAATGGCTAAGTACAGGAACGAACAAATGAATAGAATGTGAGGAACTCGGTGGTTTCCCCCTATACTTAGGATTAACTAATCCTAAGTATAGAAAGCTGTACATGAAGGGAAAGCCGAGTGAAGAATATACAGAATCTGCCCCCCCTATACTTAGGGTAAAATATCCCTAAGTATAGGCAGCAAAAACAAGAGCAGAAAGAATGAAAAGAATACTCACCGGTCCGACATCCCCCCTATACTTAGGGTAAAGTACACCCTAAGTATAGCATAATCATAAGATGAGAGATGGGATGTGGAACTAAAGAATAGAATGATATGGACAACTGGATCTATACAGGCGGAGGAACAGTGAAAATTAGGCGTGAGATGTAAAAGATGTGAGTCAACAGACCACATCTCACGCAAAATGAATAGCAGCAATAATAACGTCCCGCGGCTCATGATCTAGAAATGGTTTGAGCCGCTGGCCGTTCACTCGGAAGGTACTCTCAGAAGATAATTCAGATATATCAATGCTACCGTTATCGTGTACCTTTCTGACCAAATAGGGTCCTTTCCATTTGCTCTGTAGCTTCCCTGGAAATAATCTAAGCCTTGCATCAAACAGCCATACTTTCTGTCCAATCTCAAAATGCTTGTGGCTGATATGAGAATCATGCCACTCCTTGATTTTCTCCTTATAATGTAGGCTGCTTGAGAATGCTGCATCTCTAAGCTCTTCCAAGGCGGCTAACTCTGCCCTTCTCTGGTCTCCTATACCATTTGGATCCATCAATATGTCTGTAACTGCCCAGAGTGACTTGTGTCTCAGCTCGACAGGTAGATGGCATGGCTTGCCATAAACGAGGCGAAAGGGAGATGTACCCAATGGAGTCTTGAAAGACGTCCGATATGCCCACAAGACCGAGTCCAAAAGCTGTGACCAATTCTTTCGGTCAGGGCGGACGACTTTCTGCAAAATATTCTTGATCTCCCTATTCGACACTTCGGCTAGACCATTTGTCTGTGGATGGTATGGTGTAGCAACACGATGGTCTATGCCGAACTCGGTAGCAAGTGCCTTCACCTGGTCGTTGATGAAATGAGATCCCCCATCTGAAATCAGAACTCGTGGAACCCCGAACCGCATGATGATGTGTTTCTTCAAGAATCTGCAAACTGTCTTTGCATCTGCGGCTCGGGCGGGGATAGCCTCAACCCAACGACTAACATAATCTACGGCTAACAGAATGTACTCAAATCCCTGACTCTTAGGGAATGGACCCATGAAATCGATGCCCCATGCGTCAAAAACCTCACAGAAATGAATGGGCTGCATCGGCATCATATCACGCTGTCCACAAGTGCCCATCCTCTGACAGTCAGTACACCTCTTCACGAACTCATCTGAGTCCTTGAAGAGTGTAGGCCACCACAAGCCGGATTGGAGCACTTTCTGTGCCGTTCTCCTCCCAGAATGATGTCCTCCTGCCTCAAGCTTGTGGCAGTAAGTGAGGACACTATGATGCTCCTCCTGAGGAATACACCGACGCCAGATGCTATCCCCTCCTTCGTGGTAAAGGATGGGATCCTCCCAGTGGTAGGACTTGGCCTTCGCAAGGAAGGTCTCAATCTTCTGCTTGGGCCAATCTTGTGGGACTTTCCCAGTAACGAGAAAGTTCACAATATCAGCATACCACGGGAGTGAGGCGATAGCAAGGATCGCCTCATCTGGGAAGGTATCACAAATGGGATCAATCTGCTCAGAATCCTCAGGCTGCTCTAGTCGGGATAAATGGTCCGCCACCACATTCTTGACTCCAGGCTTATCCTTGATCTCAATGTCGAACTCCTGGAGTAGAAGGATCCATCTAGTAAGTCTGGCCTTGGCATCCTTCTTTGTCATGAGGTACCTGATGGCGGTGTGGTCGGTATACAAGGTCACTCGGGATCCAATGATATACGATCTGAACTTATCTAGGGCAAACACTACTGCTAGCATCTCCTTCTCTGTGACTGTGTAATTCCGCTGGGCGGAATCCAATGTGCGGCTAGCATAGTGTATCGCAAATGGTACTCCATCCCTCCTCTGTCCTAGCACGGCCCCTACGGCAAAATCAGAGGCGTCCGTCATGATCTCGAATGGGAGAGACCAATCGGGTGGCTGAAGGACAGGAGCCTCAATAACACACTGCTGGAGAGTCTCAAAGGACGAAATACACTTGTCATCGACAAGGAACTCGGTGTCTTTCGTCAAGAGATCAGTCAACGGTCGGGCAATCTTGCTGAAGTCATGTATGAATCTCCTATAAAAACCAACGTGCCCCAGAAATGACCGTAACTGCTTCAGATTGGACGGCGGTGTGAGTTTCCTAATGACATCGACCTTGGCCGGATCAACCTCCATGCCTCTGTTGGAGATGATGTGGCCAAGCACCGTCCCTTGAGTCACCATGAAGTGACTCTTCTCCCAAGATAGAACTAACCGGGTAGCAATACATCGCTGAAGCACTCGGTCTAGGCAGTCAAGACAGGAATCGAATCCGTCGCCGTAAACCGAGAAGTCATCCATGAAGACCTCTAAACACTCCCCTACCATGTCCGAAAATATTGACAGCATGCATCTCTGAAAAGTCACAGGGGCGTTACATAGCCCAAATGGCATGCGTCGAAAGGCGTATGTACCGAAGGGACAGGTAAAGGTGGTCTTCTCCTGATCCTCAGGAGCGATGGCCACCTGATTGTAGCCCGAGTACCCATCTAGGAAGCAATAATGGCTCTTCCCTGCCAGTCTCTCAATGATCTGATCTATAAAGGGCAGGGGGAAATGGTCCTTCTTGGTGGCCTGGTTGAGTCTCCTGTAGTCAACGCAGACCCGCCAAGAGGTGGGTACTCGTGTAGCAATCTCCTCTCCTGACTCACTGATCACAGTAGTGATGCCCGTCTTCTTGGGCACTACATGCAAGGGGCTGACCCACTTGGAGTCGGAAATGGGATAAATAAAATCTGCACTCCACCATTTTGATATTTCCTTCATAACAACCTCTCTTAGGTTGGGGTTCAGTCGCCGCTGGAACTCACGCGACGGCTTCGCCCCTTCCTCGAGATAGATATGGTGGGAGCACAATGAGGGACTAATCCCATGGAGATCTGCTACACTCCATCCAATTGCCTTGCGGTTCTTTTCAAGAACCTCCATCAGACGGGATTCTTGCTCTCCAGTCAGATCGGCAGAGATGATGACTGGGTACATTTCAGACTCTCCCGCAAGGAATCGATACTTCAGCGAAGTAGGGAGCGGCTTTAGCTCTGGACAGCTGGGTGCTGGCAAATCTGGCTTCTGAAGAAGATGTGTGTATGCGGACAATTCTGCCAAATTTGCCTGGGAAAATGATAAAGAACTCTCACAAACTGGATCTGGAGAAGGCGGGTCCTCTACATTGTCTCTGGTCTGCTCTGCCTCTACCTCCTCCTCATCTGTAGGCTCAGGTGGATCCAGATCTGGCATCTGATCATCACAATCTGCCCAATCAGATTCTGAATCCGAGGGATCTATATCAGATTCGGTGGTATCAGTACCACCGGAGAACAAGGTGGCATCAGCACCACCATACAGCATGGTGACCTCAGTACCACCATCACTGGAAATCGTGTCGCGATCAAGGTCCGACTCTGCTGACTCAACAGTATCCTGAACCAAGGCTGTGCTCTCCAGACTATCCTCTGCTATCATCTCTGCATCAGCTGTATCTGAATATGAGAGAATGGTCTGTGCTGCGGGATCTGCCCAAACTGCCTCATCATCTGTGATCACAAAATCACAGTCCTGGTGGATGTCTGGCTCTATGTCTGTCAGCTGCTCTGAATCTGTACTGCCATGTGAGCGGGATCTAGCTCTGGCTCTGTGGTCCTTAACCGTCTCTATTTGTATACTCTCGCCCTGGACGCGAAAGAATACCTTCCCACTGTCATGGTCAGTCACTGCTTTGGCTGTGGCCAGAAACGGGCGACCGAGGATAATGGGGGATTCGGTCAACGAGTCAGGGATCTCCATGTCCAACACTACGAAGTCCACGGGGAATTGCAAACCCTGAATCGTGACGACAACGTCTCGCAACAACCCCTTTGGCCTCTTGACAGACCGATCAGCAAACTGAAGGTATGTCCTGCTCTGTACAAGAGTGCCCAACTCTAAGTGGTCGAGAAGGACTGCCGGAAGAAGATTGATCGACGATCCGCTATCTAATAGAGTACGGTTGAACCTCTGCTCACTAATCTGACATCTGACATACGGGGCCCCTAAATCTGGCTTCTTAGTCGGCAGATGGTTCTGGATCGCGTAACACGTGGCTTTGGTCAACACATGAATTTCTGCTGTCTTGTTCCTCTTCGTCCTTCTGACTGTGGTCTTATCTCTCAAGGATCGCTGAAGAAGAGGGATGTGTTTCAAAGCCTCATTGAGGGTCAGCTGGATGTGAAATCTGTCTATCATGCTCTGGCTGAACTCCTCCTGCTCTCTCTTTTTTGGATCTTTTTCTTTTTTCTTCCCCTTCCCCAACTCAAGGGCTCTAGGAAAGGGGATCACAGGGTCCTTCTCAGATGAAGGACTAGGAATAGGCCTAGATGATTTGATGACCGGATCCTCACAAACATCATTCATCACAGTGGGATCAGAAGAAACTAAACCTTTTCCTTTATTCAAATCAGAGTTCTGAGATACATTCATGCGAGGAAAGACAACATCAGAATAAATGTTGGTGGCATCAGTACCACCTCTAGTCGGCTCTACAACTAGACGTCTTGCGGCCTCAGTACCGCTGGCTGGTTCGGCTCTGCTGGTGGCGTCAGTACCACCTCCTCTATGTGGTGAAACGGCGGCCTCAGTACCGCCGGTGGAATCAGCATCTCGGGTGGCGTCAGTACCACCGTCATCATGATGTGCGGCTTCAGTACCGCTCTCCTCCTCCTCATCTGGCGCTCTAGAGGGATCCTCGTGTGGTCGCTCAGATGAGGCGCCGCCTGCTGGTCTTCTACCGCTCCTAAGTGTGACAAAATCAGCATCAAATAAATCTGAAGATGTATCATCAAATGGGTCACTAGGAGTGGCAAATTCAGTGTGAACTACCTGCTCAGATTTCCTCTTCAAGTTATTCGGATTCGGCTCGATCTGTGCAGGGATGGCGGCCTTCCCTCTCATCAGGTCCCGCATCTCCTGGCGGAACTCGTCCATCTCCCGTCTAAATGTAGCCTGCTGCTCTGTGAAGAGGCGGGCTAGATCATCCATGGCGGGGCTCTCGTGGGAACCCGACGGGTTGCCTCTCTGGTATTGAGGCTGCTGGACCTGGTGCTGCTGTGGCTGAGAGGGGTAAGAGGAATGATGCTGCTGCTGGTGAGTCTGCTGCTCACGTCTCCAATTCTGTCCCTGCTGCTGGTAGGGACGAGATACGAAGGATGATGGCTGGTGTGGCTGGTATGCAGAGGGCTGCTGGTATGCAGAGGGCTGCTGGTGATCTCTCTGCTGGGAGTACTGCCCTCCATGACCGGCTGGCTGCTGTTGGGACTGGTTACCCCCATTCCCCCACCTGAATCCGGGATGGTCTCGTCGGATTCCAGGTTGAGGACGGTCATACCAAATCCCGTTGACATCCATCAACGGCTCAGCATCAAAGGGGTCTGGTGGCAGTGCTGCCAGAGGCTGATCCGGCTGATATACCACCATCTGTAAGTCTGGAGATGGTGGTGACTGGTAAGAGGGCTGCTGCTGCTGGTATGGCTCCGCCTGTACAAGGTGAACTTGTCTAGGCTGCTGCAAGGAGCTGGAGCGCTGGGACGAGCTGCGGCTGCCGCCGGAATCGCCTCGCGACAGAAGACGGGGCTGAGGAGCCGTCTGTGCCTCCTGAAGACACAAGAGCTGGGTCTTCATGTCGCTCAGAGTTTGTGCCATTTGCTCCATCTGAGTTATGCCCTGGCACTGCTTCTTCTCTATGATTTCCATGCGGTCCAACTTCTCGCTGATAATCCCCATGTCCGCAGTGGCCGACTCTGCCTGTGCGGCCGCAACTGTAGACGAACTGGATGGACCTGCATCAACCCGTGCTATCCGCTGATACTGCACGGGTCCTGGCGGCTGCTGAGATCTCTGTGTATACAACCGAGTCTGAGACATCACCATGTAATTTTCTGCCATCTCCTCGTAGATGGCCCAGACTTGGTTGTGGTCCTTGGCAAAGTAGGACCCGCCGCAAGAAGCATTCACCAGACCCTGAAGCTCTGGTGTCATCCCACTAAAGAAGCTCTGAACTAGGTTCGGCTTCGAGATGTCGTGGTGTGGGCATCTATCCAGAAGCTCTCTGAACCTCTCCCATGCTTCGTGGAATTGCTCATTAGGGAGCATGGAGAAGTTGTTGATCAGGGCCCTCGCTGCATTCGTCCGCCCGAGTGGATAGTACTTGTTCAAGTACTCGGTGCGGAGCTGATCCCAGGTGTAAACAAACTTCCCTAAATGTTTCAGCCAGGCGGCTGCTCTATCTGCCAGTGAAAAAGGGAAGGCCATCATTCGAATCGTATCTTGGTCCACATGACGGTCGTGGACGGTACTGCAGATCATCAGAAACTCCTGGAGATGGAGATGGGGTTCCTCAGTAGCAAGCCCGTGAAAATGAGGGAGCATCTGCAGGGTGTTCGGAGGGAACTTGAAATCCCCCACGATAGCAGGTACCCCCACCCAATGATGCATCAGTGTAGATCCGGGGTTGTGTAGCTCCCGCATCGTTCTCGGTGGTCCTCCTCCCGCGGCGGCTGCCGCTGCGGCAGCTGCTGCTGCGGCTGCTGCCTCTGCATCAGCGTCAGGAATGTCCTCCGGCTCGCTCGGCTCTTCTCGCTCTCTTCGGAGTCGCTCCATCTCCCTTCTCATCTCTATCATGAATGCCCCCTGATCGCGTAACTGCTGCTGAACCGTCTCTAATGATGCGATCAGGGTGGAGTTGATCGCTCCCTGGTCTAAGACAAAGTGTTCGGGCTGGCGATCATCTGAACTGCCGGCTCCAGCCATAGTGACGTCTGCAAAATCAGATGAGCCCAACTCAGGTTCTGTTAAATCAATTCGTCTTTCCTCGGGCTCATGTCTCTCAGTGGCAAAAGAAAGGGGGTCGAGGGGGAACAGGATGGAATCGTACTCGGGCCCGGAGAATTGGTCTCGACTCTCACGGGCCAACCTAGATGATGGAGTAGCCGCGCCTGAAAGCGGTGCAGCCAGAGGCTGCCTAAGAGATCGTCTACCCATCATCTTGATCTTGGCGAGTAAGGCGGATGAGATCTGGAGAAAATATGATAGCAAAGCAAACCCCTTGTTCACCAACTCAACACAATCTGAAGACCGTGAAAGCTCGGTCAATTTATCTTGTCAGTTTTATTTGGTGAACACACAAGATATCAGAGCGATTACGTGACCTGCTGGGATACCCGATACTCTCTCAACCGACTGTCCCGCACAGAAGAGTCGGTAATCAGTCGAGATGAGCACCGGAGGGCTTTACCTAGTGTTCGGGTCACTCTCTCGCACAATCAAACCAAACAATGAGGGGGTTGCTCTCCCCAAGACAGATTGTGAGTGTCTTTTAGGGTCAATAGTGTTATCCAGTCCCAATTTTTGTTGTTTTTCTTTTTAATTTTTTCAAAAATAAATACAAGCGGCCTAACGGTTTTTCCGATTCTCCTGATGATTAAGCCAAAAACAGAGGGAGAAGACGAAAAAGCCGATGCGCGAAGAAATCAATGATGCATGCAGAGAAAGAAATGCGTACCTTGTCTCCAGCACTCTACATGCAAGTGATCCGCGCAGAATTTAAATACAGAATTAAACTACCTAAATGATGCAACGAGGAAAAACCGAGTCCTAAATGAGCAACTTCTATTGATCGTGAAGAACCATAGTTAGCTAACCGAATCGAGTCCGGAGTCCGATCTTGGGAGTCACTCGGTGCCCGCCACAACGGGTCCTGCCAGCGCTGTATGTGACTCCTCACGGCACGTGGTCTCAAATCCAATTAAACTAACTTTTTCAGTGAATTTTATCAAGGTCCAATTACGTTCTATAGGAACAGATATTCTATTAAGTATTGGGCCTTAGATATCTACGTCACAATCAACAGAAATTCCTAAATCTAGGGGCTCGAGAAAACCGCGTAAACACCGGAAAAGGCAGCTAGCTATGAAAACCACGATAAAAGCCG
This sequence comes from Ottelia alismoides, assembly GCA_037367405.1. Lineage (NCBI taxonomy): Eukaryota > Viridiplantae > Streptophyta > Magnoliopsida > Alismatales > Hydrocharitaceae > Ottelia > Ottelia alismoides. Next base: position 645,004 of record JAZKJV010002148.1, read on the forward strand.
CGAAAATCCGAATGGGTCCCCCGAGCACACCGGTGCTCAGCGAAACAGACCCGCAAAATTACAAGTGTCCACAGATCAATGTTCAAGTCCTAAATTATTACAACAAGCATAATGTTCTCTCTCTCTCTCTGAAATAAAAATTTCTTCTCTTCTCTCTCTTCCTCCTGCACGGGTCCTCTAAATAGTAGCTCCAAGCAGTCCAAGCAGTACCTCGCACAAAAATCCAAGAGAGAATGTCAGACAACAATTATAATATAGAGAGACAAAAATAAAAGAATGAAAACTGACTACAAAGCCGTGCTCCCCGGCAACGGCGCCATTCTGATCGCACGAAAATCACACTAACAACTGAGGTAGAAAATAAATCACAATGTCGTTGTCCTCAATCGCTCAGAACGTGTCAATCAAGAAAATTGAACCACAGATAAAAATAAAGTCAATGAATCACAAAGAAGTGGTCCTGCTATAAGATTAACCTGGTATAGCTCCCAGGGTCGAACTCAAGGAGCACAGATTGGCCTTGCGGCCTACGATGTAGTCAGAAATCCAAGAAAGTCTTTTTTTTATGGTTTTTATTTGTTTTTATATTTTTTTAGATTTTTTTTAAAAGATGAGAAAATGAGAGAAAGTAAATACAAGGCAACTTCAGCAATTTATACAACACACAAAAATGAAGCAAAAATTCCAGAAAATTGGTTTTTAGGTTTTTCAAGTTTTTTACTGTTTTTGGTGAATTTTTGGAAATTTTCTAATGGGTAAATTATTTATTAAAAATCAAACAATGCGACAAAAATAGGGTACTGTCCAGCAAGGCTTAAGACCCAAAAATAAAATAATTTTGGATCTCAAAAAGCCCTAAAGGTAATTTTCCTATAATCTACAAAGAATAAGGAAAATTTAGGCACCCTAATTATTGTTTTTGGATTTTTAATTTAATTATTACAATTTTTATGGGTTTTTAGGGGTTTTTCAATTTTTAAGGTTTTTAAGCGATGAAAAGTCACCAAAAATGGCTGGAAAATCAAACAACCAGCAAACAACAAATCCTAAATTTTTTAGAATTTTTAAAGGTGATTTCATATTTTTTTGGTATTTTTAAAGTCAAACAGTGGCAAAAATAAGGGTTTTTGAATTTTTAAAAATAATAAATGAAATCAAAAATGTCCCCAAAAATCATAGAAATTCCTACACCATGGCAGGAGCCATGTGTCAAAATTTCATTGGATTTGGAGGTCGTTTGATATTTTATTCAAAAATAAAGGTGGGGCACTGTGCACAGGGACCTAAGTGCAAATACCCAAAGATCTGGGGGCCTTGGTGCAAAATACCCAAGAAGTCACGTGCCAAGCACGTGTCTGGGGCACAAAGGGACCAAATGGTAATAAAAATAAGTTCCGAGGGCTTATTGGTAACAAGTACCAAAAGTCCAGGGACTTATATGCAAATAACCCAAAATAATTCGCACATGTGCAAAATCAATGCTCACAGGGGCATAAATGCAATTTCACAAAAAGATTCATTCATTGCATAACATTCCAGAATTACAGGGCTAAAGATGCAAAAATCCCCACAAAACACGTGACGAAGCACGTGGGTCTCTACTGGCAGGGGTATAAGTGCAATTAAAATAAAGCGCGAGGTCCTTGATGCAAATAACCCAGAAAATAAACAACTTGACTTGAAAGTTACAGGACTAAAATGAAATTGACAAACTACGAGGGGGGCCTACGATATTTACCCCTTTATTAATAGCGACAGTCGGATAGGCGCCACGTGTAGGCTCGAACGGTCTGGATGTGCTGCGCCTCTCTTCTCTTCTCCTCTTCGGCTCGATCGACGGTGGGGAGAGGCCCACGTGGATGATCTGACGTCTGAAACGCTGGCGCCTCTCTCCTCTGCTGTCAATGGTCCAGATGTGCTCCTCGGGTGGATCGACGGCTGCTGCTCCTCAACAGATGGACGCTCACGATCAGAACTGGAGCTGGAGCGTCATCGGACGGCTCTGGATGATGGAGGAAGAACTCGACGCCGGCGAACTTCGCCGACGTCCTGCGTGAACTCCGGTCCTCCTCCGCTGCGCCTGAAGGTCGAAGAAGGTCCGGCGTGAAGTTGCGCAGCTGCTGCGGGTGGCCAAGGGCCCAACCGAGCCCTGGAGGGGCTCCGGCGAGGCCTGGCGGCTGGAAGCTCCGGTCTGAACTGTAGGGGGCTCAGATGCCTCCCTTTGGACCTGCAAAGTAGACACGAAGGTTCGCGGGTCGAGGGCAAAATGCCTCGACCCAAGAAGGCGGGGTGAAGGTGGACGGTGCTGTGGGGCGGACGAGCTCCGGCGAGGCGGAGGCGATGGAACTCGACTCCCAGATCCTGTGCGATCTGGGTTGAGTGAGTGGGTGTAGAAGGTGCGCGGGGTTACGGCGGAGGTGATGACGGTGTCGGAATGGAAGATGGGTTATCGGAGTGGCCGGAATCGAAGAAATGCGGCGGAGATAAGATTTGGGCGAAATCGGAAATTGGAAGAAACTAGAGGGATCTAAGGTTACCTGATGGATGCTGGAGACTGTGCTGGAGCGTGGCTATCTCCGGGTCGTAGCTTCGAAGGGCGTCAAGGCCTGAAGCTCGATGCTCAACGCCGGCGGCGGAGCAAGAACGGCGGAGTTCGCCGGATCAAAGGATACGCCTCCTCACCTCACTGCAACAAGGGCTGACGCTCGCTGTCACTCTTGCGGAGCCGATGGAGGTCATTGGGAAGAAGGAGAGGGTCCAAAGATGGTGCGCGGAGGCGGCGGAGATGATGGTTATATAGAGTGACAGGGGCGTTTAGGGTTGAGGGCTGACAGCAAAGGAAGGCGTGGATTTGATGGCGAAGGATCCGTCGAGGGAGAGGGATGAACGGCGAAGAGTCCGGGCACGGGGGTTGAGCGGGGGACAGCCTGGAGTCGCGTGGGAAAATCGGCGAAGGAGGCGCGGCACGCGTGGTCCAGAAAAGGAAGGAGGTCGCGGGGGAGTTGACCGGGGTCAACATTCCCCCGTGGACCAATCAGGAGCGGCCACGTGTGCCCGATTTTTGTTTATTTATTTTAGGGTAGAAATAGGCCGAATTAAAGAAAACTCAAAACATGAAATATTTTTCTTTTATTTTTTTCTATTTTTTGGTGATTTTTAATTAATTTTTGGGAATAAAAATAGGGTAGCTCTATATATAGGTATATGTACACTATATGGATTTTTATTTTTGATTTTTTTTATTTGTTATTTTTATGTATTTTTATGCTCATTTTGTATTTTATTTAATTACAAGATAAAATGAGGAATAAAAGAATATTTTTATTTTATTTTTATCACTTATATACAAGGGTGAAATAATTGGTTGAATACATTTATACACATGGTATTTATACAATGTATTTTGGTATTTTTCATTTTGTAATTTTTATTTGATTTTTGTTTTGTTTTTTTTTATTTATTATATTTACAAAATATAACATAGAATATTTACAAAAAGTTTAGAAAATAGTTGAATTTATTTATAGGGTTAAATAAATACAAAGGTGTGGTTTATGCACATGGTGAAAGGGTGTCTTTTTGCTTTTTAATTTTTATTTTGTTTTTGATATTTTCTAAATATACACAATATAGACAAGGATATTTACAACATATTTTTGGGTGAGGAAAATATGTAGTTTTATTTACAGAAGTATATACACATATGTGAGCCCTATCTCCCTCTACTTTGGCTTTTATGCGGTCAGGCCCATGCTGAGCCCTCCCTTGGGTTAGGTTGCTCAATATTTATTCTAAATATTTCCCTCTTTTTCTTTTTGCTCTTTATTCTTTTTATTTTTGCACAAAAACATGCTAATTATAGGTTTTTACACAATGCATGCTTTTGGTAATTATTTGTATTTACACATATCTACATGTATTTGCAAAGGTTTTTGTAGCTAAAATAATAGAATAAAGAGTGATGAATGGGTATTCATCAGATAGCCTCGTCACTTTTCCCATTAATATTCAGTCCACGAGTTTTCTATTGAGTTATAAATTTTGTTGGAAATTTACACATCAGCCCCCTGCACTTTTTGAATATTGCGAAAAAGCCCCTGTCAGAGTGTAGTTTCCTTATGTTTCTACTAATTATTGCATGCATCTATTAAACCCTAAAAAATCTACAAAAATTAACTTGAGTTTTTGTTGCATTGTAGATTTATGCCATATTTTTATTTTTCGTAATTATTGCATTTTATTAATTATTAAAAATCAAAATAGCCATTTTTAGTACTGTTTGCATTAAAAAACCCCTAAAAAATATAAAAACCCTTCAGAAAAATCTCAAAAAAATATATTTTGTTCCTTTTAGTGTGTTTTAATTTCAGACCAAAAATCATTAAAAAATACAAAACCAAACCCCTAAAAATCACAAAACTCTAAAAATCTCTATAAAAATCCTAAAAATTCTACAAAAATCCTAAAAATACAAACTTTGCTTCTAAATTTTCCTTATTCCATTATCTTTCATTGAAAATTAAAGCGGAGAATTTTTGTTACTGTTTGCTATTTTATTTCTCCATTTTAGCTTCAGCCTTGCAATTTATTCACTGTTTGCTTTATTTTGCTAATTAAAAATACCAAAAACATTCTAAAAATTACACAAAAATCACAAAAACAGTAAAAAAGTATAAAAAGACCAAAAAGACTTTATTTCTTTATTTTTGAGTATTTTTATACATTTTTATAAATACTTTAGTTTCCCTTTTATTACATTGTTCTTATTTTCCAATATTAAAAAAAAAGAAAAAGAAAATATAAAAATATAAAATACAAAAAGAAAATATAAAATCAGTAAATTAAAAATCAAAATACAAAATTATAAAATTAAAAATTAAATAAAAAAATATAAAATTAAAAACCCACAAAAAATATATAGCATAGATAGACACTTGATCACAACTCACACATTTTTGTGCACTTGTGCCCCGTTCTACCTGTCTGCTCCCTGTGTTCGACCTCTACAATACTTGTACCTATACACATCTTTTTTGTAGAGTTATAATAAATTTTAACTCCGCACATTTACTTTCATTGCTTGATTTACTTGTCGTGGGTTAATTGTTGTTTGAATTAGGATTTCTCGCGGGTCGCCTCAGCGACATTGTGATCCCGCCTTGTGTGGATTACTTTAGACCTGTGAAAATTCTCGTTCAACAAATGGCGCCGTTGCCGGGGAGCAACAGCGCGTAGTTCGGGTCTTGTTTGTGATTGTGATTTATCGTCTATTTCGCGGCTTTTATTTTTCGCTGTTTTATTTTCTTTATTTTTGATATATCTCTTGAGCTGTCTAACCTTCTCCTTTGTTGACTTTGTGCGAGGAACCGCGGATCGAGGGAGGCGCTCCACCCTAGGCGCCTACGCACCCACGTGAAGCCGGCATCTGCCAGCCGAGCACCGAAGAGACGAAGAGGAAATTTTGAAGACCGAGCTCTATTTTAGTTGTAGAATTTATTTCTTGCATTTATTTTGTAAATCGTAGTGAGAGAGAGACTCCTATATTTGTAATAATACAGGTACCCCCGAACTTGGACATTCGAGCCTAATTTCCAAGTGTTTGTTCACTTGGGGGCTCATCGCGGTTTTTACGGCTTTTCATCGCATTTTTTTTATTTTGTTTTGTTTTTCGATTTTATTTATTTTGTGTGATTGAGCCCTTAGCTTTTAGGATTGCTTGCGTAGCATTAGGTCCAAACACCTTAATCAACATTGCATGTACCTATAGTATCGTTTGGACTTAGTCAAATTTAAACAGTTGATTCAACATCTTCAATCCGTCGCGCCGCGAGCTCTCCCCGCAAAGCGCTTTCTCCTACCCTCAATTTGTTGAGCAGAGGAGGGGTGAGCCTAGACCGGACTCTAGGGTTGAGGATTGGTGGTCGGCTTGTGGAGCTTCCCGCTAATAGCAATTTTTGAACTTAGGGCGATTTCATCGATTTGCATTTGCATATAGATAGGTTTCAATTCTGCTGAGCATCCTTGCATGTAGAGTGCTGGAGGCAAGGTGAGCATTTCTCTTTAGCATTCATCATCGATTGCCGCTTGCATTGCTTTTCCGCCTCTCTACCTCTGACTTTGCCAACTTAGGTGCTCAAAGGAATTGAATCCCCGATAGGCGCGTGCATTTCTTATTAAAAATCCAAAAAAAGTGATAATCAATAAAATTGGGACTGTTAATTTTACTTGACCCTAAAACCGATCAAAAAGAAACATCTTGTATTGGGGCGAGTAATCCCCTCATTGTCTTCGCTTCTACTTGCTCGCGCACACACTAAGGATTAGTGCCCAAATCCCATATTCAGCCCCCTAAGTGTTTGTGCAAATATTTTGACTTCTCACCTAACTCTAAAACAGACAAGATAAAAAGACCGCTCTTTGCGGTCTCTACCGAGTTGAGTAGGTGAATTGAGGGTTTGACTTGTTTTTCATTTTTGCTTGTGATTGTTTTGTGTGCGTCCTAGATCATCCCTGCGCACTTGCGCCTTCTTCTTCACTCTCTTGACTTGACCATCGTGCTCTCCCGATCATTTTCTTTTGTTTCGAGATGGCCGACTGGAGCGTATTCTATCCGGACTTTGCGGATCACTCCTTCCCTCCAGCCGGTCCACTTCACTTTTTCCAGGAGGACTTTGCTCCTGACTTTTGTACATATCCGCCTCAGCCACAGTATCAGGACTCGGATTTCTACCCACACCCACCTCTATCTCCACCTGTGTATTATCCGCCTCCACCTTCACATCCACCCGAGACTGAGCTGATGGAGTCACCTTTCATGGAGTCCACCCTTGAGCACTTGACCCAGATGATGGATCATATGAGACAGAGGATTGACCACCTCACTAGTACCAATAAGAGCGACCATGATATTCCACCATTTGATGATATGGGTTCATTCGAGGATTTCCATGAGAGCTTGTAATCGCCCAAAATACAAAAAAATGAGAAATATTTAAAAACACAAAATGATTTCGGGAGACACACGATCGGGTCGGACTGCGAGGAGAGCGCCCACTTGCCAGACCTTTTGACCACACATGCATTCACACCCGGTCCCTCCTTTGACCCCGAGGATGCCGCTGTACAGACTGCTCTTGGCATGCCTCGTGTACACGCTGATTCCGACTTCCTCCCTTGTATGGAGGAAGTCCAAAAATTCAAAAAAATGTTATCTAAACCCGAAGTGGTGGCCACCATTCATGAGATCATCCGTGCCCCACTTCAGCAGGCCATGACCAATTTATCTGCTCCTCTTCCCAAGAAGAGAAAGCGGAGGAGCAGATCTGAGCGCCATATCTTGACCATGGCCACTGCCCACGCCATCACACACCGTCCCATTCCCAAGAAGAGGAACACTGCCACACCTTTCATTAGCTGCACCATCTCTGACTTCACATGTGATCGCACTCTCCTAGACGGCGGTGCTTCGATTAGCATCATACCCTTCTCGCTGGTACAGTCTCTTCACTTAGGGCCTCTCAAGAAGACCAGGATGATCGTTCAGTTTGCTGATGGATCAATAAAGAGGCCGAAGGGTATCCTTGAAAACGCCGTCATATCGATTCAGGGCACGAGCCACAATGTTGATTTTGTCGTGTTGCCCATGGAGAACTCCACAGGGGAGCATTCTCCAATCATCCTGGGACGACCTTTCCTCGCCTCTGCGAGGGTCGTTATTGACTACGGATCAGGAGAGATTCGCTTCCGTCCTGCTGACGAGGGCGAAGCAGTGATCACCACACCCACTGCTGACCAGAGACCCGCACCTGATGTGACCACACCTGTCCTGGCTGACTCTGAGGCCTGTGACAAACCTGATGATACTAGAGATACTTCCTTAGCGACCATTGATGAGACCCAACGGATCCCCCGAAAGGGGAGAAAGTCGGAAAGCATGGACCTCACTAATCCTCCTCCTGGTGTGTGGCGATGTGTTGATGAGATTCAGAGTATTTATGTGATTGAACCATTTGATCAGGGGGCAGATACCAAGATAATTGAGGATGTTTATGATGTTGCCCATTACTTTGAGAGACCTCATAAGGCAACAAATGACTTGAGTAAGACTAGACAGAACAGACCCGTTTTGACTACTTCCACTAATAAATCCGTTCCTGGCCCTTCACAAGTGAAGATGATTGAGGTCGGTTATGATGCTGCCATTTATTTTGATAAATTCAGACCTCTTGTTGAAGACAAGGATTCAGGTGAGAATCTTGAGGACGATCTGAGTTCGTATACTTCTACAGATGATTTCGTTCCTTTTGATTTTGACCTAGACGAGGACTCGCAGGACGACTCCGATTACACTTCTTCTGAGGATGATGAGTTTGTCCCATTCCACTTTGACATCTGCGAGACTTCCAAGGCCGGACCTAGTCGTACTTCTTCCACTCACCCGTCTGTGCCTTCACATCATAGGACCACCAAGGGAGAACCTAGCCATACTGCTTCCATCGATCAGTTCGTCCCTTTCTGTTTTGATTCCACTGAGGGCCTTCACCGTGTCGACCCTGATCGGCCTCCGTCCACTGTGGACCCCGATGACGACATACACCATATCCGATCTATCCCTCAGCGGTCCCGCAAGAAGGTTTGCTTTCCACCTTCTGATGATCACCCATTTATGTTGTAGATTCTATCCTGTGACTCTCTTTCCATCTCCCGTTTTTGCTCGTCTACCCATTTCTCGTGTTTGCCTTGCTTAGGACATACTTTGTCCTACGTATAGGAGGGGTAGATGAGTTGAGTGTTCTTTCTTCGTCCGTCTGATCACTCCTGTTGTTGCCTATACTTAGGGCTTCTTTTACCCTAAGTATAGGGGGAGTGACGTGTACATCCTCACGATCTCTTCTTCCATCTTCATCTCTTTTCTTCTTTTCTTCTTTTCTTCTTTTCCTCTTCTATCTTCTTCATCTACCGAAAAGGTGCCGCCCTTGTAGACAGTTTTCCATACTTAGGACGTACTTTGTCCTAAGTATAGGGGGGTGTGCACCCCGAGTCTTTCTATTCTTTTTGATCCTCTCCATTGTCTCCTCTTCTTGTCTATACTTAGGGATATCTTACCCTAAGTATATGGGGAGACAATCTGAGTACGGTCTGTTCATTCCCACCCTTGACCCTCCCTGCGTTGTGTACAGTCTGCTATACTTAGGATTATTTGATCCTAAGTATAGGGGGGACGGTCTACTTCTCATTCATTGATTCATTGATTTATTCCTTTATTCTTTAGACTTGTCTATACTTAGTACGAGTTATGTCTTCTCTTTTCTCTCTGATCTATGAGGACATAGCTCAAGCTAAGTATAGGGGGGTCGTATATACTACGTATATACTTTAGCCATAACTCGTACTTTCGTATTTCCCTAATAATATGGCTAATAATTCTTTAAAATTCATAAAATCCTTAATAAAAAGATGTGGTTATTCCTCAAATTCTTTTTGTAGTCACTGATTAATAAATCAGGTGAAAATGTTTTTTGCAAAATGTTTGAAAAATAGTTTGAAAATCTTTGTGAACATTTATTGAAAACTATTTTGAAAAATATTTTGTTTCGTGTTTTCAACCTGTGTGGTTTGCAAAACTTCTTTTCTTTGTGTGAAATAAAATGTTTGAAAAATGATTTGCAAAAGGTTTGAAAAATGTTTGCAAAAATGATGTGAAAAATCTATATATACTGTTTCGAAAACCTTTGCAAAATGATTTTCAAATGTGTGTAAAATGTTTGTAAAAACTATTTTGGACTATAGTTTTCAAAAATTGTGTGTAAATTGTTTTCAAATAAATTTGAGGAATACACACATCACACCAAAATCCACTATAAGTATATATGTATAAAATTGATCACTTACCTTGTAAATTCTTAAAATCCACTTCTTGTATATATAAAGAAGCACTCCCGTGTACATATTTTCACCTAGTTTTTAACCAAAAGCTTTTTGTTTTCAAAAATTCCCAAAAACATTTGCAAAACTAAAAATCCAAAAACATTTGAAAAATCTTTTTGAAAAATACAAAAAATGCATCTGCATATGCATGCATCATATTTTCAAAAACCCATAAAAAGTTCAAAATCCTTGAAAATTGCATCACAAAAATATTTTCTGCATCGCATTGCATAGCATGAGCATTTTTCGGATTGAGTTTGATAGTTGAACAAGTCTAAGTAAAATCCGAAGATTGGAGCTTGATTGGACCTTATATTCTACCTAATAACAGGAACCTTATAGGAACTGAGTTTGAGGTACTTCAGGTCTAGTTGACTTAATTCTTTGAGGATCACGGGACTTGGTTCAATGGATTCTTGACTGCCTAAGTAGAGTATTTCGGAGCACACGCACGACTCTTGTTGATAATGACCTAACTTGGACACCTGCACTTTTCACATGGCTCGACTCAGTTGGAGTGGTGCGGGGATTGGATTTGCCGGTATGAGACGCACACAAGTGGAAACACTTGTCCTCCTCTAGGGAGGGAAGTGCACCCCAACCCGTCCAGTAATTAGGAAGTCTAAAGACAGGAGGCTGTGGGTTGCGATAAAGCTTCAAAAGAGGGATAGTCTACTGGCTCAAGAGGAAAAACTCCTTATGTAAATGCTGCTGTGAATAGTATTTAAAAAAAAAAAAAGTTCAGGCATGTACAAAAATAAAAAGCCTGCAAAGTATGTACATATGTTGTAAAGTCAATAAGCAACCTTGAGTTCCAAAGTCATATCATGTGAGCCTGCAGCAGGATGACTTGACTACACTGGTCTTGCATCTAAGGATAGGTAGTTACACTGGCTACCGTCCATTCTTCTCTTCACCCCCTCCTCTTGAGCTGGTTGCCACTTGAACTTAGAAGGGAATACCCCGCTCCTCGAGGATGGAGTTGCTGGATTGGGGAATCATTGGGTTGTCGTACTGGAGAAGCCAGTTTCTTTGTCATTCTAGTTGGGGAGAGCCACCATCACTTACACTGTACAAGTCAGATTCATAGTCGTAAGAGTTTGCGTTTGAGTTGAAGTATTTCTGACCTGGCTATTGAGTAGACTTGGGCAGAGTTTTGGGATTCTCAAGGACTGTTGGATTTCAAATCCGGTTCTCAATAAGGTTCCGCCCGCACTAAAATTCTAAAGGTCCGACTTAAGCTCCAAACTTTGATTTCGTGAAGACAAGTTCGACAATTAAATTTAGTCCATCTTTCTTCTTTTTCTTTTCTTTGTTTTTCTTTTCTGCACTTATTGCATAAGTGTTTGCTAGGGACTAGCAAAGGCAAGTATAGGGGGATGATGAATCTACGTTTCATCATCTTTATTCTATCATTTTGGCCTCAAAAAACCCTAGTAAATGCGTATAAATAGCATTAATTCATGCATTTTAGCATTCATGCATATGTGTGTAAATATTGTATAAAATGCGGTTTTTAAAGCCAAAATTATAGAATAAAGAAAAGAAAAGAAAAAGAATAAAATAATGTAAATATTTTATGACCCGAAACCCCGAGACCTAGGCATCTTGATGAATAGGTCGACAAGGAATAAAGTAGGGGGAGATAAGGGCCAAAACACAGATAAAATACCTATACATTTTTATTCATTCTTTATTCATTTTGGGACCTATTTTTGGTTCTACTTTTTATACATCAAATAAAGAAACTTTGTACATGAAAGTTGTAGATAATTTAATAAAGAAAAATACAAAATTTACTTCACTCAAAAATAATACACAGATAAAAAGTTATGGTCTGAATAAAAATCCAGAATGCCAACTTCCCAGACCCATATCTCACAAATAAAAACTCCAAATGCAGCGTACTCACCTTTAATTGTATATAGAAGAAAATAAGCTAATTAATGGTGGTGGTTTCGCATATTGCGGAGCTACGGTTTAAAAGTTGACTTTTGGACCCACATTGTATACTTGTACATATTAAAATATTCAATTTATTAATTATTTATTATTTTTATAATTTTATATTTTTATAATGTTGTAAATAATACTTATAATAATTATGTATCTTTAAATCAGAATAAAAACATAAATAAAATACAAATAAAAATACTTGTATATATTATAAAACATAGGTATAATACATGTAGCTATACCTATACAAATAACACTTTCATTTTATTAAGTGTATAAAATATATCAGAAAATTAAAATAAAAATATATTTGTGTATATAAAAGTATTTTATAATTTTAGAAAATAAAAACCAAAATAAATTAAATTAAAAATACCTAAATAAAAATAAAATACTTAAATATATAGATATAGATACCTATAGGGGTATAAATGCAAACTTGTAAAAATAAGTCTCATAAAAATAAATAAAAATCACTATAAAATACTTTATAAAAAAATAAATATTTTTCATTTTATAATAAAAAATCAATAAAATCGTTTTCTATTTTAATTTGATTTTACAAATCTTTTTCCCTAGGTTTTTCCTGGTTGGTCCACGTGGACCAACCAGGGGGCTAGGAGAGTTGACCTCGGTCAACTCTCTGCCCAACACCTGGGCTGTGTCAGAACATGATATTTCTTGGACTTCGAGGATTTTTGGAGGCCGTTCCTTTCATCGAATCAGGTCGGCCTCTTCACGAAACTTGTAGCCCTATGACTGCTCTTCCACGCCTAGCCATTGGTTGGGCGTTTGAATCGTTGTGCCGCCCGTGATACCTCCTCGAAGATCGCCCATCGACCAACTTTCAAAAACCCCCCAAACACTTCCTCCAACTTTTGAACCCCATTTGGACCAAACCATAGCCTCGCCAAGCCCTGTTCAGGACCGGAGTCGTGACAGGACTCCTCCAGCAGCTTGTGCGGCGCTCCGGTGAAGTCGAGTGGTCGGCTCCACCATCTCCGGCCGACCTCGGCCGTGAGGTTCAATCTCCTTCGCCCCGGCAAGTTGAGGTGTTTCGACCCATTTCTTTTAGTCTTTAGATAGCCTTAAGCCCCAGCTCCACCCTTCTGCTTTTAGATCGATTTTTCGTTAAGTATTTGGCATAATCCAGCAATCAAACACCCTCGCCGGAGCCCCTCAAGCTCCGGCCAACCTCTCCTTTCCATTCCGCCATATCCGCACGTTTATTTTTGCACCTAAATAGACCTGGGACCATCTACTGTGGTTATACGTGTTCATTGCAGGTTCCAGGTCTTCAAGGACCCCCTCCTGGGGTCGAGTTTTGCTCGGACCGGCAGCACCTGGAGCTCGGTGCTGCTCCGTGCTCGCCGGCCGTCACCGCCGCTCCCCCACACCCACTGAAGCCATCAATCGCTGGGGAGCGGCCGCGGGGATCTGCCAGGGGTGTCGGGGAAGCCGCAGGTGCGGGGGCGCTCGAGCTTCGGCCGATTGAAGCTCGCCAAGCCCGGGTTCGTCGCCGTTCTTGGCGGTTGCTCCGCATCCGTTGGATTGCGGCGTGTTCTTGGTGCGCTACAGGCGTCGTTGGATGAAAGATCTTCTCAGCCGTCCGATTTCTCAATTCCAATCTAATCTGGACCGCGCATTCGAAGGGGTATCGGCCCCCCCATACGCGCCACGTGTGTTAAGTGGATGATCGCGCACCGTCGGATTCGCCCAGCTTGGGTAATTTTGCATCTTACCCAGGCTCTTTTTGTAATTACTGACCAACTTTCAAACTTTCAACTGCTGGTAATTTGTTTTTGTAATATTTGCAATTCAGCCCCACAATTTTGTACATTGACATTCCAGCCCTCCTCAGGCGCGTGCATTGCGCGTGCTTGGGTGGGCATTTTGCGTGGATAGCCTCGTCACTTTTCCCATTAATATTCAGTCCACGAGTTTTCTATTGAGTTATAAATTTTGTTGGAAATTTACACATCAGCCCCCTGCACTTTTTGAATATTGCGAAAAAGCCCCTGTCAGAGTGTAGTTTCCTTATGTTTCTACTAATTATTGCATGCATCTATTAAACCCTAAAAAATCTACAAAAATTAACTTGAGTTCCTGTTGCATTGTAGATTTATGCCATATTTTTATTTTTCGTAATTATTGCTTTTTATTAATTATTAAAAATAAAAAATAGCCATTTTTAGTACTGTTTGCATTAAAAAACCCCTAAAAAATATAAAAACCCTTCAGAAAAATCTCAAAAAAATATATTTTGTTCCTTTTAGTGTGTTTTAATTTCAGACCAAAAATCATTAAAAAATACAAAACCAAACCCCTAAAAATCACAAAACTCTAAAAATCTCTATAAAAATCCTAAAAATTCTACAAAAATCCTAAAAATACAAACTTTGCTTCTAAATTTTCCTTATTCCATTATCTTTCATTGAAAATTAAAGCGGAGAATTTTTGTTACTGTTTGCTATTTTATTTCTCCATTTTAGCTTCAGCCTTGCATTTTATTCACTGTTTGCTTTATTTTGCTAATTAAAAATACCAAAAACATTCTAAAAATTACACAAAAATCACAAAAACAGTAAAAAAGTATAAAAAGACCAAAAAGACTTTATTTACTTATTTTTGAGTATTTTTATCCATTTTTATAAATACTTTAGTTTCCCTTTTATTACATTGTTCTTATTTTCCAATATTAAAAAAAAGAAAAAGAAAATATAAAAATATAAAATACAAAAAGAAAATATAAAATCAGTAAATTAAAAATCAAAATACAAAATTATAAAATTAAAAATTAAATAAAAAAAATATAAAATTAAAAACCCACAAAAAATATATAGCATAGATAGACACTTGATCACAACTCACACATTTTTGTGCACTTGTGCCCCGTTCTACCTGTCTGCTCCCTGTGTTCGACCTCTACAATACTTGCACCTATACACATCTTTGTTGTAGAGTTATAATAAATTTTAACTCCGCACATTTACTTTCATTGCTTGATTTACTTGTCGTGGGTTAATTGTTGTTTGAATTAGGATTTCTCGCGGGTCGCCTCAGCGACATTGTGATCCCGCCTTGTGTGGATTACTTTAGACCTGTGAAAATTCTCGTTCAACAGGACATCGTTCGAGCTAAGTACAGGGGGGTGTGTATATATTTCATATATACTTTAGCCATAACTCGTACTTTGTGTGAGTGTGTTAATAAATAAAATGGCTAAAAACCACAAAAATTAAAAAAAAATTCTTCATGTACATAATCTTCTTTTATTTGCACATACATAGCTAGTGTACAAATTATTTTTGTAAAAATGATTTCAAAATCTTTTGTGTAAAGCTTGTGTAAATATTTTCTTATCAAAATTATGTATATAGTACAAAATTTTTTCAAAATGTTTTGAAAATCAAAAGTTTGCAAAAATCTTGTGTAAATGTGTGTAAATATCTTTTTGCAAAACTTGCACTTCATGCATCATCATTTCATGATTTCAAAACATTTTTCAAAAATTTTGCATGATTGTAAAATGTTGTGTAAATAAGCATCTTTTTGTACATATGTATATAGTTTTTCTGGATGATAGTTGATTTAAACTAGCCTGGAATCAAATTGAGAAATGGAGCTTGATTAAGATCTTAATCCACCTAATTTCTAAGAGGAACCTTATAGGACTTAGGTTTAAGGCTTTTCAGGTCCATGGTGACTTAATTCTTTGAGTCCACTAGGCTATGATCACATGTCATCTCAATGAGCCTAAGTAGAGCACTTAACAACAACACATGACTCATATAGATTATGGCTTTACTTGGACACCAGCACTATGCACCGAGCTCTCTACGGATGAGGTGGTGAGGAGGCAGTCTTCCTTGACTTGGGGTAGCATATGAGGGTAGTACTTCTAGGCGGAACCTCTCTTCTTCTTATAGTGAAGGAAGTGCGTCTCAACTTGGTCTGGTTGCCATGAGGTCTAACGACGGGAGTTGTGGGTTGCAATAAAGCTTCAAAAGAGGGATAGTCTACTGGCTCAAGAGGAAAAAATCCTTGTATATATGTTGCACATGTATATGTTGTACAGATGCACTTGATAAAAAAAATGTGCAAAAAGAAAAGAACTCCAAAAAAGTGGTGGGTCTGAGAGAAAATGATAATCCCACCAGAGTATGTATATAAGCGCAATAAGCAAAGCTTGGTTTCATGATCCACCTGTTGTAGCTTGCAGCAGGGAGACTTGGCTACACTGGTCAAGCTCCCAAGGGTACTTGGCTACACTGGCCTTGACCCATTCTCTTCTTCCCCCTCTTCTTGAGCCGGTTGAACTTGAACTTAGAAGGGAATACCCCGCTCCTCGAGGAAAGAGTGGCCAGATTGAGGTCATAGAGTTACCTTGTTGGGGAGGGTTGTCAAGTTGCCATTTCTGAGGTGGAGAGCTTAGACTTCACATTCACAGGACAAGAAAAGATTCATGGTCTTCAGGGTTTGTGATTGATGACTTGTTCTGACCTGGAGCATTGAGGAGTCTTGGTTATAGATTAGTGGAACTTAGAGGCTGTTAGGTTTTAAGCTTAAGTCTAAATAAGGTTCCGACACATTAATAATCCAAAGATCTGATCGAGCTCCATACCCCAATTTAATGAAGGCAAGTTTAATAATCAACCTTGATCCATGTACATCCTCTTTTTCTTTTTCTTTCTTTCTTTTTCACTTCTTTTTCAAATAAGTGTTTGCTAAGGGACTAGCAAAGTTAAGTATAGGGGGGTGATGAATACCCATTCATCACTCTTTATTCTTATATTTTAGCTACAAAAACCTTTGCAAATGCATGTAGATATGTGTAAATAGGAATAATTAGCAAAAGCATGCATTGTGTAAAAACCTATAATTAGCATGTTTTTGTGCAAAAATAAAAGAATAAAGATTAAAAAGAAAAAGAGGGAAATATTTAGAATAAATATTGAGCAACCTAACCCAAGGGAGGGCTCAACATGGGCCTGACCGCATAAAAGCCAAGTAGAGGGAGATAGGGGCTCATGTGTATATATTTATGTAAATAAAATAAGAATGTTTTCCTCACCCAAAAATATTCTTGTAAATACTTGTATATATTTATAAAAGATAAAAACAAAATAAAAAGTTAAAAATCAAAAAGAGTAAAAAGACCCCTTCATCATGTACATATATCACATCTATGTATTTATTTAACCTTGCAAATAAATAAAGTTATTTTCCAAACTTTTTGTAAATATTCTATGTTATATATTGTAAATAAATAAAATAAAAAGAATCAAAACCAAAACAAAATAAAAATAGAAAAATTAAAAATACAAAAATACATTGTACATATACCTTGTATATAGTTGTACATAACTATTTATTTTACATATGTATATAAATAATAAAAATAAAATAAAAACACCCTTTTATTCCTTATTTTATTCTATAAATAAATAAAATATAAAATAAGGATAAAATTATACAAAAATAATAATTAAAAATAAAAAATCAAAAGCCTACATATTGTATATATACCTATATATAGCTATATAATGTAAATACTTTATTTTTATTTCCAAAAATTAATTAAAAATCACCAAAAAATAGAAAAAAATAAAATAAAAATAGTTTGTGTTTTGAGTTTTTACAAAATCGGGCCATAACTACCTTAATTTTGAGCTTTAAAATCCTGCCACGTGGCCTGACCCCATTGGGTCCTGGGGATGTTGACCGCCCGGTCAACTGGCCCCCCCAGGACCACTTCTCACGGACTCGAGCATCGGACCCATCTTCTCGGATTTATACCCACTCGACCCGATCACCAATCCACCAAGCCCCGGGTCCGAATCGTTTCCCTTGCATCCGACATCCTCGCCGGAACCGCTCCCTCGGGATCCGCGCGCTCCTGAGCTTGCCCGGACCGCCTCTTCTCGGACCCCTAGCCATATAAAGCTGGAGCTCAGCCGCCTTCCCGCGACATCTTTGGCCATTTGCTTCATTCTCCAGTAAGCTCCAGAGAGAGAGAGAGGTGACAGCTCGCGCCTCGACCTGTTGCAGCGAGGAGAGGAGGTGAAAACCATCGATCCGGCGATACATCCGCCGCAGCTCCGTCGCCTGAGCGAGCTCCGAGCCTCGGGCCGAGACGACCCTTGAGGCCATGACCGGGAGCATCCCCAGCTCCAGCACAGTCTCATCGATCATCCAGGTAGTCCCTTAGCTCCACCTTTCCGTTCAATTTCCATTTTTCCCCAAATCGCACCTCCGACGTCTTTCTCCGATTCGCCCCGGTTCCGACCACCGTTCGACCATCGGACCCGACCCACATCTCCGCCTTCCTCCGCCGCACCTTCTGCACCCACTCACACAACCCAGCTCGCACAGGAGCTAGGAACCGGGCTCCACCGTCTTCCACCTTCGCCGGAGCCCGTCGCCCCGACGCACCAGTCACCTCCACGACGCCTAACGGGGTCGAGGCACTTTGCCCTCGACCCGCGAGTCTCCTGGTTTACTTTGCAGGTACTTCCCAGCCCATCTGAGGGCTTGGATCATTCGGGCCAGGAGCTTCATCTCCGCCGACCTCGCCGGAGCCCTCCAGGGCTCGGCTGGGTCATCGGAACCCACCATCAGCTGCGGAGCATCATCGTGGAGCTTCTCCGATCTCCAGAGGCAGCAGGGGAGGATCCCAGCGCACGCACGAGGCCGGCGAAACTCGCCGGCCAACTGTTCTTCCAGCATCTTCCCCGACCGTCCGATCATCCTCGACCTCCAGTTCTCATCCTGATCGTCCACTTGAGGAGATCCAGCCACCGTCAGATCTTGGAGAGGCGATCTGGACCGTCCGTTGCACGAGGTTTAGCCACCGAGAGCCGCACCCGTTCGATTACCCACGTGGCGTACCCTCGACCGTCCGATCGCTGCGAGGACCTCAACGTTGGAGCGCCACCTGATCCACACCGTCAGATGCACCACGTGGCGCGCATCCATCGCCCGCATTAATAAAGGGTAATTTACCCTTAGGCCCTCCTGTTTATTTTATTTCGCATTTAGTCCTGTAATTATTTAGTGTAGTTGTTTAGTTCTTGGATATTTGCATAGAGGACCCCGCTCTTTATTTAGTTTGCACTTATGCCCCTGTGTGTTATGTAGCACGTGCTTCGACACGTGTTCTTTTGGTGTATTTGCAGTAGATGCCCTTGTAGTTCTGGTTGTTATGAGATGAATGAAATCTTTTTGATATTTGCATTTATGCCCCTGTGAATGGTTTAATTCCGCATGTGCGTTTATCTTTGGGTTATTTGCAACATAGCCCCCTGGACTTTTGGTACGAGTTACCAATAGGTCCTCGGGACTTATTTTCTTTACAAATAGGTCCCTGAGTGCCCCAGACACGCGCTTGGCGCGTGATTGGTTGGGTTAAATGCACCTGGACCCCCAGAACTTTGGGTATTTGCATTCCAGTCCCTGTGCACAGTACCCTCTTGTCATTTTTGAATAAAATATCAAATCACCTCCAAATTCGACGAAAATTTGACACATAGCTCCTGCCTTGGTGTAGGATTTTTGTGAATTTTTAAGGACATTTTTGATTTCGTTTGTTATTTTTAAAAATTCAAAAACCTTAATTTTTGTTACTGTTTAGTTTAAAAAATCAGAAAAAATATAAAAACTCCCCTAAAAATTCGATAAAAATTAGCCACTGTTTAGTTTGTGTTCCTTTATTTTCTAGCCAATTTTGGCTATTTTTCACCACTGGAAAACCTTAAAAACTTAAAAACCCTTAAAAACCCATAAAAATTCTAATAAATACATTAAAAATCCAAAAACAATAAATCTGGTACCTAAATTTTCCTTATTTCATCTATTTTATAGGAAAATTACCTCCAGGCCTTTTTGAGGTCCTTAGGTATTTTATTTAGGGACTTTAGGCTTGGCTGGACAGCACCCCTTGTTTTTCTTACTGTTTGATTTTTAGAAATTAAAATAAATATCAGAAAAATCCCAAAAATTCACCAAAAACATAAAAAAATTGTAAAACACATAAAAATATTTTTGTTTTAGTTTTTGGTTGATTTTTGTTGCATTAAATAAATTGTTGAAGTGTGCTTATTTGTGTTTCTTTTATTTTCTTCACATATTAAAAATCCAAAAAAATATAAAAATAATTAAAAACCACTAAAAAAATATTTTGCCTTTTATTTTATCTATTTTTACTACTTCGTAGGCCTTCGGCCAATCCGTGCTCCTTGAGTTCGACCCTGGGTGCTATACCAGGTTAAACACATAGCAGGACCGCTTCTTCTTTGCTTTGATTTGTTTTATTTATATCGAGTGGTTCATTTTTCTTGATTTAGCGCATCTGAGAGACCGAGGTCGCAACAACCATTTTTGTACCTTTACCTTAGTCGTTTGGACCGCTGATCAGGGGCCGGTGGTTGGCTCCCCGCGGCTGGGATGACACGGGCATCCGGACATCGCATGGGTCGGAGGTCAGGCGAGGGCGGTTGAGCCTCGCGGGGCGGAGGCACCGCCTGGTGGAGGGCGCCGCTGATTGCGGTGGCGCGGTGACACCGCGATGGAGAACCGCGCGTAGGGAGGTGCATGCGCGCAGCCCACGAGGGAGTCCGGTGGTGGGGCCACCGCGTTGTGGAGGAGCAGCGGGAGGTCGCTAGGTGGCGCAGGAGTCGCAGGTGGGCGCGCGACCTGCATTTTTTTTATTTTTTTATTTTTACAGAAAGTATACACAGAAACTTAAGAATTTTTATAAATTTTTTTTGAAACAAAAGTTGTCAATGGAGATAAAAAATTATTATTTTTTTGAATTAATTTTTTTAAGTGATCCTGCAAAACAAAGGTCAGAGAGAAAAAACTATAGTTTTTTATTTTTTTTATTTTTCCTGCAAAAAAATGTGAGATAGAGAAACATGAAAAATAATTATATGATCTTTTTTTTATTTATTTATGCACAAAAATGTGATGTGTGAACGGGCAAATATTGCGATATGATGGAATGGATCCGTGGATCCGATCACCGTCCGTGACCGGAGGTTATAGGTTGTGTGAGGTAGATATGAAAATGTGAGGTTCACGAGATGAGGTGAAAAATCAGTGTCGGATCGGAATCAAAGTGTGATGGAATTTTTTTGATGATTTTGGATATTTAAGATTTAATAAAATCGAAGCAAAGATTTAAACTATGATCTATCTAAGAGAAAAAGACAAGAAATAAAATGGATCTCACCTCGAGGTTCGGAAATGATGTGATGGCCTCGACGAGGGCCGACGCACTGTCACCGGACGGCTCGGAGGCTGGACACCCTTCTTCGACAAGATCGCTCTCAGAGATCGGTCTCCTCTCCACCAAAGATCGATCAACGACTAACGAAGGAGGAGGAGCCCATTAAAAAGAGAAGAAAAATAAAAAAGGAAGATATATACACTTACGGAAGGTGTTTATTAGGGGAATTAATAAAATAAATAAATAAATAATTACAAATTCCGGAATTACATAAATTAAATAAATTAATTAATTAATAGAAATTAATTAGCCACCTCAATAGTTGCTATTAAACGCATTTAATCATATCTTATATACAAGGTAGGTTTTTAAATCAAATAAGTGAATTCAATAATTAAATATAAATACAAAATTCATAATTTAATTAATTAATTAATTAATATTAGATATTTTATTTTTGTGATTTTTTATATAAGGAAATTAGTTGTATACAAATATTATGTACATATAATACAATATACATATGTACAAATAAGGAAATAATTTTTATATTTTTTTAATAATTTTTTATTTACCTTTTTTATTTTGTTTTTAATGAAATTAATATTTACAATTATGTACGTTAAAAATAAATATGAATAATTATACAAAAATATAAGTGGTCAAACTATACAAAACACCCCAGAAAACTGACTTTTTAACCGTAACTCCAAAAATTATGAAACCATAGCTATTTGAAAGATAATTTAATTTAGAGTATAATGGAAGTGATTTTGATTCAATTTGAGTTCGTATGAAGCTAGAATTGGTATTTCAATTATCACTTTACGGCTTTTCTGGGTATGATTATTTGCAATATGCACATTATTTTATTTTACAATTATTTTTATTATTTACAACACATTTTTATTTACAACTTTTGTTTACAAAAATGATTAATTTGAGGTCAATTTATGTACAGATAAAATAATGTAAGTTTTGTACAAATATACAGGAAAAATATTTTTTGAATTTTTGAATTGTAGACCCTATCTCCCCCCTACTTTATTTCTGGTCGATCAGGTCAAGTCTTGACCTTCTCTCGGGGTTCGGATCAGTTTGTATTTATTACATAAATTCATCCTTCATTTTCTTTCCTTTTTCTTTTCTTCTTTATTCTTTTATTTATGTATAAAAAGTGCTAAAAATGCATATTAACAAATGCATGTAAAATGGTAATTTTATGCAATTAGTGGGTTTTTACAAGTGTTTGACTACGGATATGAAGCTAAAATGAAAGAATAAAGGCGATGAATCGTGTATTCATCAAACGGCTAATAAGAAAACCATCTTCCAAAATCAAAACTGCTTATCTTAAAAGGGAATTTGTTTTTTTAATGGCAACAGATTTTCGGAATTTATTAGTCATTGTACTGATTGTATTTTTCCCTATTAAATCTATACATTGATTGTACTTTTCTGCTCATATTGATTGTACTTTTCCTTATTAGGTATTAAATCCACATTAGGTATTAAATCTGTCGTTTTTTGTGTGATTTTGTATTCTTAAACATTAGTTTTGTATAATACTTCAAATATATTGTAAATCAATTTTATCGAATTTAACATAAATCCGTGATCCTCTAGTGATATTATTTCCTTTATAGACATCCCTTAAATTTAGGTATTGTTTGTTAGCATTCCTTTAAAAACAAGGGCTATCTAGTACGGGACTGATTTCTTTTGTATTTCATTATATTATTGTATATCACATACGTACTCCATTTGTATATTTAAATATATATTTTTGGATAATACACATGCCTAATTGTATACTAAATCCCTCCTATTTGAAGCATCTTTTCTAACCTCTCGTATCAAAATTACATTTTTTGATATTCTATCATCTCCTTAGATAGAAATTTCGTCATTAACCTTCCATAAATATAGAAACTAATAGTTAAAGCCTTTCCTAAAAAATAATATCTGATGAAAACTGAAATATTTCATTTGTATATTTTATTACTAACTTCTCAGAATCATGTCTCACTTTTATATTTTAAATTGTGTGTTTGTAGGATACGTACATTATTTTGTACACAAAAATCCACGTTTTTCACTCATTTTTTCATGTTCTCAAATGTGAATTTTCCTTATTAGACATCCCTTAAATTTAGGAATCGATGGTTATTGCTAATCAGTTTTTGTATAATAAGGTGGTTTTAATCACATCTGTTGAAAGTAGATATAATGGTTAGAATGCTTGGCCTTCCTTAGGAATGGAAGGACCATGTCTCATTTGAAAGGCCCCCTATATATATAATGAGACGGGATCTCACTAATATTGTGGTGATCCCTCAATCTCTTCCTTCTATTTTGGTTCTCACGGCTGGATTTAATGATACATTAATTAAATTAATTTAATGGCTGAAAACCCATTTTCGTCATTGTCACATTCTAAATATAGAATGTGACAACCATAGATCCTATTTTATGGTAAGTCATTATGTTATTTCCATTCTCTCTCTCGATTGATTGACGACAACACTCCCTCCCCCTCTCTCGTGATTCGACGATGGTGGCGCACACCCTTTCTCTCTCGATTCGTCTACAACAGTGCCAACCATGTCCACGCAAAGCATTTCGATCGTGAAGAAAGAAGTCATGGAGGAGAAGATCCAGAGGAGGAAGATGCAGAGGACGAGGGTGTACATGACAACACCGTCGGCGACCATAGTCGATGGCCTATTAGAGGGTATCTATACTCTCTGCGAGGACGATGAGGTTGAAGAAAGTAAAGGAGGAGGTGTGGAAGGAGAGTGGATTTGCATTATGATATACTTTTCTTACATAATTGATATTTGATTTTACATACTGATTCACTTTTTTACAAATCTCATTATCGATTTATTATCTTTGCAGAGCTCCTCGTGAAATTTACAAGGTGGTCATGAGTTTTTATAAATGTAGCGAGAATATTACAAAGTAGCGAGATACAATTACCAAGATTCACGTAAAATTTACAAAACAAAATACATATTTATAAAAAAACACGAAAGTTTACAAAGAGGAAAATTACTCTCACAAAAACTCAATGGAATTTACAAAATGCATATACCCATTTACAAAACGGAATACTCATTTACAAAATAAAAATACAATGATGAAACGAAATTATTAATGAAAATACAAAGCAGACAACTACTTTTACAAAAACTCGCTAGAGTTTACTAAGATACGATTGAATTCAAATAATTTAGAATAAATTTGAAAATTGATGATCAATGGTATTGGTGGAAAATACCAAATCTAGAAAACTTAAAATGGCAAATTGGCTATTAAATGCATCTCGAATTTAATAAAATTTAGATGACGAAAATGCTCTTTTGGATAAGCTTTTTGATGCAACCGTCAGATTGGGATCTGACGAATGTGTGGCTCACCACAATATTGGTGAGACGTCACCTCATTTGAAATGGTCCCTATATATATAGGCTAAAATGGGGCTGCCCCCATGGGGGGATCTAACTTGGCTCCCCCCGCAGCATTTTGCCCGTTAATTTTATTTTTTTTTTTTGAAAATTTCTTCCGTAGATTTTCATCAATATATACCTATATTATGTCTTTCAAATTTCGCGTGAAATAAAGATTCCTACAACCTCCATCCAGAATGATCGTTTTTAGCAATTTTGTTACCATTAAAAAATGACTGTCTGGATGGAGGCCGTAGGAGTCTCTGTTACGCACGAAATTTTAATAGTATAATATAGGGATATAGTGATGAATATTCACGGAAGAATTTTTTTTTAAAAAATAAAAAAGCAGGTGAAGTGACGCGGGGGGAGCCAAGTTAGCTCCCCCAAGGGGGCAGCCCCATTTAACCTATATATATAGATATATATATATGAGGCCGGGGAGGCTGTTTTGTGTAACAGCCAAGTTAGCTGTTACGCAGTTTCTCCCATTTTTTTCATTTTTCAAATTTTTTTTAATGTATATTCATCTATATATCCCTCCTACATGTGTTCAAATTTTGTGAGAAACAGAGACTCCTAAGTCCTCCATCTAGAAAAGGTCGATTACAACAAAATTCAGACCGTTAAAATTACTTGTTATAAATGGAGGGCTTAGGAGTCTCTGTTTCTCACGAAATTTGAATGACATTTAAGAGGGATATACAGATGAATATACATGAAAAAAATTTAAAAAAAATAAAAAATGAGGGAAACTGCTCCGTGTAACAGCACAGAACAACTTCCCATATATATATATATAGAGAGAGAGAGATAGAGAGAGAGAGAGGGAGAGAGGGAGGCCGGGGAGGTGCTACATGTAGCAGCCAACGTGGCTGCTACATGTGGCAGTTTCCCAATTTTTTTATTTTTTATTTCAAAACTAAATCATGTATCTTCATATATATATATATATATATATATATATCCCTCCTACATTCTATTAAAATTTTGTAAGAAACAGAGACTCCTATGCCCTCCATCTTGAACAGGTCGATTACAGCCAATTTCAGACTGTTAAAATTACCTAATCTAGATGGAGGGTATAGGAGTCGCCGTTTCTTACGAAATTTTAATAGAATGTGGGAGGGATATAAAGATGAATATACATGATTTAATTTTGAAAAAAAATAAAAAATTGAGGAAACTGCCACATGTAGCAGCCTCCCTTTTCACACACACACAAGGTTAAAATGGGGCTACCCCTGGGGGAGCTAACTTGGCTCCCACTGCGTCATTTCGTCCTATTTTTTTATTTTTTTGAAGTTTTTCCGTGAATATTCATTACTATATCCCTATATTATGTCATTAAAATTTCGTGTGAAACAGAGACTCCTACGACCTCCATCCAGACAATCATTTTTAATGGTAATAGAATTGCTAAAATCGACCCCATCTGGATGGAGGCCGTAGGAGTCTCTGTTTTGCACGAAACTTTAATGACATAATATAGGGATATATTGATGAAAATCCACGGAAGAAATTTTCAAAAAAAATAAAAAATTGGGCGAAATAGCACGGAGAGAGCCAAGTTAGCTCCCCCATGGGGCAGCCTCATTTTGCCCATATATATATATATATATATATATATAGAGAGAGAGAGAGAGAGAGAGAGAGAGAGGAAAGGGAAGCTGCTCCATGGAGCAGCTAAGCTGGCTGCTCCACAGGACATTTTCCCCTCCTTTTTTTATTTTTTTTGAAATTTTTTTATGTATATTCATATATATATATCCCTCCTACATGTCACTCAAATTTATTGAGAAACAGAGACTCCTATGCCCTCCATCTAGAACATGTAATTTTTAACGGTCCGAAATTTGTTGTAAAGTACATGTTCTAGATCAAGGGCATAGGAGTCTCCGTTTCTCACGAAATTTGAATGACATGAAGGAGGGATATATAGATGAATATACATGAAAAAAATTTCAAAAAAAAAAGGAGGGGAAACTGCCCCGTGGAGCAGCCAACTTAGCTGCTCCATGGAGAAGCTTCCTCGTCCTCATATATATATATATATATATATGGTAAAATGGGACTGCCCTCTCGAGGGGGAGCTAACTTGGCTCCCCCACCATATTTTTCCCGTTTTTTTTATTTTTTGTGAAATTGTTTCCGTGGATTTTCATCAATATATCCCTATATTATGCTATTAAAATTTCGTGCGAAACAGAGACCCATACAACCTCCATCTAGACGTGGTCATTTTTAGCAATTCTGTTACCGTTAAAAAATGACTGTCTGGATGGAGGCCGTAGGAGTCTCTGTTTCACACGAAATTTTAATAGCATAATATAGGGATATAGTGATGAATATTCACGGAAGAAATTAAAAAAAGGATGAAATGGTGTGGGAGGAGCCAAGTTAGCTCCCCCTTAGGGGCAGTCACAAGGGGGCAGCCCCATTAATCTCATATATATATATATATATATATATATATATATATATATATATATATATGGAAAAAGGGAGTATGCACCGGCGGGTGCAACTAACTAGCTACACTCGACAATTTTTCTTATTGGTTTTTTATTTTTTTGAAAAATTCTTATGGGGATTTACTTAATTTATTGACAAGAATATGTGTTTCAAATTTCATGCAAAACAAACACTCCTAGCATGCCCGTCTAGATATGGTTAATTTCAATAATTCTGAAACCGTTAAAATGTCATAGCCTTGATGGAGATGATAGAAATGTTGAATTTAGTTGAAATTGGTATGATATCATGGTGATATATGGTTATTTAAATTCCCCTACGTTTCATTTCAAAAACACAAAAAATCAATGAAAAAAATGGTCGGTGCAGCTCCCCCAACCCCTATATATATACAGAGGGAAAAATGGGGCTGCCCCCACCTCATTTTTCGCAATTTTTTTATTTTTTTGGAAAAATATCACAATGTATATTCATCCCTATGTCCCTCCTATATGTCATTAGAATTTCGTTAGAAATAGACACTCCTACGGCCTCCATATATATAGGGGTTGATGGGGCTGCAAACATGGCTGCCCCGCTCCTTTTTTGGTATTTTTTTATTTTTTGAAAAATATTGTCATGTATATTCACCCCTATATCCCTCCTATATGACATTCGAATTTCGTCAGAAACAGAGACTCCTACGGCCTCCATCGAGACATGGTCGATTTAAAAAATCATGCTACCGTTAAAAAAATGAAGTCTGCATGGAGGACGTAGGAGTCTCTGTTTCTGATGAAATTCGAATGACATATAGGAGGGATATAGGGATGAATATACATGGTAATATTTTTCCAAAAAAATAAAAAAATTGCGAAAAATAGGGTGGGGGCAGCCATGTTGGCTGTCCCTAGGGGGCAACCCCATTTTTCCCATATAAACATATAGGAGGGATATAGGGATGAATATACATGGTGATATTTTTCCAAAAAAATAAAAAAAATTGCGAAAAATAGCGTGGGGGCAGCCATGTTGGCTGTCCCTAGGAGGCAGCCCATTTTTCCCATATATATATATATATATATATATATATAAGGATAGGGAGTATGCACCCAGATGCATGTAATTCTACATACACCCGGGCCTATAACTCCCAAATTTTTTACTTTTCTGAAAAATACCGCCATGTATATTCATCTATATATCCCTCCTGTATGTCATTCCAATTTCGTCAGAAACAGAGACCCCTATATCCTCCATTCAGAATAGGTCGATTACAGCAATTCTAAGACCGTTAAAATAATGTGTTCTAGATGGAGGATGTAGGGGTCTCTATTTCTGATGAAATTGGAATGACATATAGGAGGAATATATAGATGAATATACATGGCGGTATTTTTCGGAAAAGTAAAAAAATTTGGGAGTTATAGGCCCGGGTGCATGTAGAATTACATGCACCTGGGTGCTTACTCCCTATCCCCCCTCTCTCTCTCTATATATATATATAGGGAAAATGTGTATGCCCCAAGGGGGAGCTAACTTAGCTCCCCCCGCCCCTTTTTCACAAATTTTTTTATTTTTTTGAAATCTAAAATCGTGTAAATTCATTATTAAATCCCTATATTATGTCATTCAAATTTCATGCGAAACAGAGACTCCTACGACCTCCATCCAAATGGGATCGATTTAAAAAATCCTGTTACCGTTAAAAAAATGACTGTCTGGATGGAGGGCGTAGGAGTCTCTGTTTCGCACGAAATTTGAATAGCATAATATAGGGATATAGTGATGAATATTCATGGAAGAAATTTTCAAAAAAAAAATAAAAAAATGGTGAAAATGGGACGGGGGAGCCAATTTAGCTCCCCCAGAGGACAGCCCCATTTATCCCATATATATATATATATATATATATATATATATATATATATATATATATATATATATATATATATGGCCGATCCTATGAGATGAGATTTTGGTGAGATAATGAGATGAGAAATTCTGGACCACTAGTTTCAGATAGGAGAGAGAAACCAGGAAAAAACTAACGCAACTATGAGTATATGCCACTACAATATACTGCCTTTGTAGTTGCGATTATACTTTCCAGTGAAAAAAAAAGTATTATAGCAACAACTTAGTGCTGAATGAAAATCCACACTTTGTCGTATGCCGCCTCCCTTCAACATGCATATCCACTTTCACATTAAAAAATATATGCATATTCATATTCATGTAATTACGAGCATAATTAATTTCACATCCATTATTCACTCACCTTCAGTACGTATTCAGACACGTCAATACGCAATGGAAGGCATTTTCGAACTTGTAAAATTGAAGACCCCGCAACGGTGCAAAAAATAAAGCTTATATAACTAAGTACCAACATGTGTTGCACACTTGTGCATATGTGTGAATGGAGTTTTGTGCCATTTTTCTTGTAAAATGCTAATATGCATCTTACATGCTAATTCTAGCTAGCAACTACTTACAATAAATATGTGATTATATAATTATCACATTTGTGATTATATAATTGTCACAATAGTGTAGTTGCAAATAATCAAATTTCTTGTTATATAAATTTTTATCAAGGAATACAATATTCATTGTAAATTACAAAGTCAAGGAAGTTCATAATATAGCGATAAATTTGCAAAAGATATAATTTATAAAAGGATGATGCAAAGCAATGAAAGAGTTTCAATTTTTTATTTTTGTTGCTTCGAGTGGGGGAGAGAATGCTCTGCTATTTCGTATTTCTCGTTCATGCATGCTTTCACCTAAGAAGAGAAGATTAATAAAAATATAATACAGATGACTTAAAAAAAAGTACTAGCTCAAATTAAAATATATGATGCATTTCTTAGAAATCACTCTCCTTCTTGAGGAAATCGGTAACCAAGCGATTAACACGAATAACGCCTCCAGCTTTTGGAGATCTGTGGGGGCGGATTGGAGTAGCACAGAAAAGGAGAGATCGAGCTGCCTGACGGTCATTTGGATAATTTGTCTGGCCCGAAATGGAGTAATATTTACATAAGACAGGTTCCATGCGGAGAATGTTGTGACACATGCGAATGCGATGAATGAGAGTTGAACAATGTAAATGTTATTTTCAGTCCAGTTGTAATAGACGCGTAATATTGTTTGGTGCATACCATTTTTTCTTTCGAAAACAAATCATGAGGAAATCTGAAAGTCATCATCAAATCTGACAAAAAAAAGAACGAAGCTTCAGATACTTCCGGGTCATTCTTGGATTATTCTTAATTCTCCGGATAAAAGTCCGGACTAGATACAAGGACAACTGAACGACACTTTCTTCGTCACAAGCTACGATCACCACCCTCGTATAGTAGACAGACAGCGACGCAGACGGAGCTCTACGAAGTCTAAGCACATGGGCGCCACCGCGACAGACGGAGCCGGGCCCAAGGGGCACATTTTGCAGTACCCAGCTGAGAGGTTCCTTGTCCAAATGTGCAATAATCTCCGGTGATTAATGTGTGGGCATGTTCTAATTTTATCATTTGCCGACCAAATACGACACAAGACAATGTTTGTTTTACGTCAACAACCTGCATTTCCATATCAACCAATGGCATGATTATATTATTTCTTATATACATGTGAATCCATTTAATGTGCAAATCTCTCGGGATCTCTTCTACAGATGCTCAAATTATAGAGAATGGTGAAGAACCGTCGCATTGTCCAACAATCAATAGTTTGAAGAACATTGCTATATCAGCTACTGTATAAACTTTATCGAATATTAATTATACTTAGATTATTTGGTACAATCTCAAAATAAAAACTTTTTCCCTCGTCGTATCATAGCCAACTAAGCTTATACCAGCTGTTTGTTTTTTTCTTTTCTCATGATTTCTTAGGATACAGTGTAAAACAGGATCACATCTGTGCATCAATATCCGGTATCCGATCTTTTTTTAAAAAATTTTAAATACATGCTTCTATATGCTTCCGTAACTTTTTTGATAAATCTTAATGTTCAAAGTTAAATATGTTTCAAAAATAAGTATATTGGGAATCATTGCATATATAGATGAAACATTTTTGTGTAATTTACCCTTTCTGGTACAGTCATTTCTTGAAATAATGGTAAATACTTTTCGAAGGAGTGACATAAATAACATTTATTTACAGGGCTGATATTAAGTTTGTAAAGGAGATCTTAAGTGTTTACTTCTACATGAGCTAACAACCAAATGGAGTACGATACCTTAGGGTTGAAGAGCTTCGACCAGAGTTTGATACTGAAAGAAGACTTAAGCCATCCATCGACCAAAAGATACTAGATAGTTTTTGTTTAAGGTATCCAACTTTTTTCGATCATAGGAAGGTATGAGGCAATGACCATCACCAAAATAATTCAAGGAATTGAAAAGGTTTTGCGGAAATTTCTTTAGGATCTTAATTTGGTGAAAGTAGCCAATTGGGTAACTACTAATTAGTTGTTTGAACCACATATTTTTGGTTCGTTGGGTTAACAGCTCTGACTGAACGAAAATATTTTTATTCTGGCATAAGGACCAGATAGACGTGAAGGATGATTTTTAATGGAGGGACATGTTAATAGTCTTTCCATAGGGAAGAACGTTCGCCATATTGAAATGTTCTTGTTGATGGACGACTGGAGAAGATGCGCACCTTTTAAATGAGCCTTCTAGATCGGCGATTGTGAAGACAAGGACTTTTGAGCTACAATTATAGGGCCGCCACGAAAAGAACATGCACTAGTTAGCTTAGATAACCGAGGTTTTTTATGCTCTATTATATCAATGGGTGGTTTGGTAAGAAACACATCATTAAAGTGTGGGGGGGTTAAGAATGCCCCATCCATTATTGAGTTTGGGAAGGTAATCTTCTTTCAAGCCATTTTGGCATGGGCATTATGTTCGGTATTTCCATTCCGCAAAAATTTGCATTAGATGTTGTCTACTTGCTTGATAATCTCGCACAACATTTTTAAACATGACAAGAGGTGGATCACAAAAGGTATCCCAGAAGAGTTTAGAAGGCAAACTCGAGCTGGAAGGGGCATAATTATAGCTTTCCAACCTTGTACTTGGGATGAGAATTGTGTACTGATGAGCGACCCGAGTGACTAAGGTAAAAAGGTATCAATGGTCGTTGCGACCTCAACCTCTCGGATCGGACTCAATCAATAAAATAAAGACCACCAAATAGAAATAAAACAACAAATCAACTTAAATAGCGGTCTCGCTATTTTATTTTACCTGGTATAGCTAACAGGGACAAACACAAGGAACACGGATTGACAAACAACCTACGAAGTAGTTGGGACTCAAAAATAAAACAAATAAAATATTTTTAATGGATTTTATATTTTTAAATTTTTTATGATTTTTAAAATTAATAAAAATGAGTAAAGGAACCTAAAAAGACACAATCAAACAATTATTAAACACAACAAAAAGGATCAGAAAATAAAAATAAAAAATATTTTTGGATTTTATAAATTTTGTAGTGTTTTCGGTAATTTTCTCATATTTTTATGATTTTTAATGAATTTTCTAAAAATGAAACAAGGCTAAAAATGCAAATCAATTTGCAGCCAGAATCTAAAGGCTATTTAAAAATATCTAAATAGCCTATAAAATTCCAGAGATAATTTTATGACAAAGTAAAAATAAAATTCTAACTTATGGAACAGAAATTGCATTTTTTTGAAATTTTAGGAATTTTTATTTTATGAGTTTTCTAGTCTTTTTAGATTTTTAGGGTTTTTATAAATCCAAATCAAACGAAAATTGGACAGAATCAAAAACACAAACAATAATTTTTTTAGAATTTTTGGAGGGTTTTTAATATTTTTAGTTGTTTTTTTAAATTTGAACAGTAGCAAATTTCAAGTTTTTTTTTAATTTTTAAAAATAGAAAATGGAAACAAAATGGGCCCAAAAATTCATGTAAATTTTTACACGGTGGCGTGGGCCACATATCCAAATTTCATGAAATTTGGGTGAGGAATGATGTTTTATTCAAGCCAAACAAAAATGCACAACACAGAGGGACCTAAGTGTAATTATTGAAAACTATTCAGCCAAATAATAACACGTGAAAGAAATCGGGGCTGAAAATGCAAAAAGTCCAAGGTCGCACGAGGGCGGCACGTGAGTCACACAAATAGGGGCATAACTGTCATTCCTATTTATAAAAATGCGAGCAGTAACATCAATAAAGCTCAGGAAGAAATGTGTAGATGACCCACAAAACACGTGACAGACCACGTGAGCTACACTCAGAGGGACTTAAATGCAAATAAAAGAAACTTGAGGTCCTAAGTGCAAATTGTCCACATTACTATATTTATTTTACAGACTAAATAAAAACATAAAGAAACTGCAGGGGTACGGAGGCAAGTTACCCAGCCAACACGTGCGGGTCACGTGGATGACAGGTGACATGCGGTGAGTGGCTGGCGATGAGCGACGATGACGACGACGGTTGACACATCCAACGGCTCTAACAAGATGGCGAACGTGGACTGTAACAGACCGTTAGATATCAGATCTAACGGCCTGACACGATCAGACGTTGGACGCCCCGATGTAGACTAGTGGGTGGCGTCGATCCGACGGTGGAGAAGGCGACTGGATGAACACCTCCTTGGCCAAGTTCGCCGGAGGTCTAGGGGTGCTCCGAGCATTCGATGGATGATCAGGAGGGAGGGCTCGACTGGCGATGCCCCTCCGCGTCGGGTGGCGATGGCGGATGATGTCGTCAACGGTCATATCTCCGAGATGGGCCATGGGATCGATAATATTTATAAATTAGATAAAAAATTGAAAATGATTTTATTTTAAAATATTTACAAAATGAAAAATGTTTATTTATTTTCAAACTATTTTTTAGTGATTTTATTTATTTTTTTGAAAAATAAATTAATGTATGTACATTTAAATTATATTATATAGAGTATAAAATACCTATGTATTTTATACTTTTATTTTTATTTTTTATTTTTGTACAAATACTCTAATTTTATATTTTATTTATTTACAACATAAAATTTAGAGTATAAAATAATTTTTATTAGATATTTACAAGGGTGAAATAAATAGGTATAGGTACATATATACATGGCATTTACAAGGGTGAGAGAAAGAATTTATTTTATTTTTATTTTTATTTTTATTTTATTTTTTTGAATTTTATTTTATTTTTAAAAATATATAAAAGATATTAAAAACTCATTTTTATTTAATTTTTTTGTGAAAATGAAATATGTACAACTAAGAAGGAATATATACACGGATGAATGGCCCTATCTCTCTCTACTTCTTTTATTTGGCGATCAGGCCCAAATTGGGCCTTCTCTTGGGTTCAGGTCACTCAATATTTATTCTAAATATTTCCTTCTTTTTTTATTTCTTTATTCTTTTATTTTTTCACAAATACATGCTAATTATTTATATTTACACAAGCATGCTTATTTGGTAATATATTGTATTTACAACTATCTACATGATGTTTTGCAAAGATAAATAGCTAAAATAAAAGAATAAAGACTGATGAATGAGTATTCATCACCCCCCTATACTTTACTTTTGCTAGTCCCTTAGCAAACACTTATTTGAAAAAGAAGTGAAATGGAAAAGGGAAAGAAAAAGAAGGGAAGAAAGATGAATCAATGCTGATTATTAAACTTGTCTTCATTAAATTGAAGTATGGAGCTCAGTCAGATCTTTGGATTATTAGTTTAAAAAACCTTATTTAGACTTAGGTTTAAAACTTAACAGCCTCTAAGTTCCACTAATCTATAGTCAAGACTCCTCAATAATCCATATTAGAACAAGTCTACATACACAAACTCTGATGACCATGAATCTTTTCTTGTATTGTGTAAGTGATATAGCTCCCCACCTCAGAAATAGCAAAGTGACAACCGTCCCCAACAAGGTAACTCTAATACCCTAGTCTGGAAACTCTTTCCTCGAGGAGTGGGGTATTCCCTTCTAAGTTCAAGTTCAACTGGCACAAGAAGAGGAGGAAGAAAAGAATGGACCATGGCCAGTGTAGCCATGTATCTGATGACCGAAAAATCACCAAGAGACTCGGGTGAATAAAATGGATCAAGGGTCGTTGCGACCCGGATCTCGGAGACAATTCAGTCAATCAAGAAAAAAGAAAGCAGACCACCAAAACAATGTAAAAATCAAAGGAACTCAATAGTGGCCCTGGCTATTAGATTAGCCTGGTATAGCGATTAGGGTCGGACTCAGGGAGCACGTGATGGCCTCGCAGCCTACGAAGTAGTCTAAAATAAAGGAAAATAAAAGACAATGATTTTTGGTGGGTTTTTTTAATAATTATATATTTTTTGGATTTTTAAACTAATTAAGAAAATAAGAAAACAAATAAAAAACAACTTGGATGAATTATTTAACTACTCAAAATACATCCAAAAATTCAAACAAAAATGTTTTTATGTTTTTTTTTTTATAATTTTCTATATTTTTAGTTAATTTTTGGGGTTTTCTGATTTTAATGGAATTTTATAAAAATAAAACAAGACAAGAAAAGAGTGCTGCTATCCAGTCAGACTTGGAGGGCCAAAATAAAATAGATAATGGCCTTATCTAAGCCTGGAGTAATTTTCTTGTAAAGTGTGAAATACAAGGAAAATTTAGGCACTGGTTTTATTAATTTTGGATTTTTCAATTATTTATTAGAATTTTTATGGTGTATTCAATGTTTTTTAATTTTTATAATTTTTATAAATCTAAAAATGACCAAAATTGGTCAGAAAATCAAACACAGCCAAACAAACAATATCTAATTTTTTTTGAAATTTTTAAAGTTGTTTTAATATTTTTTGTGATTTTTATAAGTAGACAGTAACAAAAATGCATGTTTTTGAATTTTTAAAAATACTAAAAAGAGTAAAAAAATGTCTCCAAAATTTAGAGAAAACTTTACACCATGGCAGGAGCCATGTGTCCAATTTTCATCAAATTTGGAGTGGTTTTGCTATTTTATTAAAAACAAATAAAAAGACACAGTGCACAAGGACCTACTTGAAAGGAAAACATGTTCTGGGGCCTTTTAATAACACCCAAGGAAACCCAGGGCACAAAATGTAAAAAGACCTGAGGCCCACACACGATACTCGTGACTCAGGCCTGGGAGGACCTTTTTGTCATTCCTATTTTAAAACATGCAACCAATAACATTGTAGAAACACAGGGTGTGAAATGCAAATATCCCACTAAAACACGTGGCGAAGCACGTGGCCACTACAAACAGGGGCAAAAGTGCAAATCAAGCAAACAACAGGGTCCTCTATGCAATATTTACAAAAATAAAAGAACTACAAAACGTATTTACAGGACTAACTATTAAATGCAGAAAATAAAGGGGCCTAAGAGCAATTACCCCTTATTATATGACAAAGGCCAGATGGGCGCCACGTAGCAGATCATACGGTGGAGGGGGCGCTGCGCACAACAAAGGGACCCTCGATGCGGATCGGATGGCTGGGAACCCCCCACGTGGAAGATCGGGCGGCTGTGAAGCGACGTGGGTAAACGACGGGTCTCCTGCTCTGATCTGACGGAGGAGAGCTAGCCACGTGTATGATCGGATTGCTGGGAAATGTCGTGGCTAACCCTCGTGGATGGAGGGTCCAGATCAATCCTCCCAACGATCAGACGGTGGAGGGCTCCTCAGATGAACGGCTAAGGTCGCGTCTGGAGCAGGAGGAAGATCGAACGGCTTTGGAGGATGCTCGATGAACTCGCCGCCGGCGAGTTTCGCCGGGCTCGTGTGCGTGCAAGAGAGCTCCTCGGAGGCTGCTGGAGATTGGAGAAGATGCACCTGAGCCTCTCGCGTCTGATGAGACCCTCCGATGGTGCAATGGAGCTCCGGAGAGCTCAGGCGGCACCGACGGAGGTGGAGCTGCTGCTCCTGACTGTCCGAGCCCTCAGATGGGCTTGGCTTGACCTGCAAAGCACAGCAACAAGCTCCTGGGTCGAGGGCAAAGTGCCTCGACCCGGTTAGCGGTGGTGTAGGTGGTCGGTGCGTCGAGATGAGGGGGCTCCGGCGAAGCGACGGTGGTGGAGCCCCAATCCCAGTTCCGTGGCGAACTGGGCTGAACAAAGGGGTGGAGAAGGTGCGCGGGGGAAAGGCGAAGGTGTTGGTCGACTCCGATGATCGAACGGTGGGCTAGGGTGGTCGGAATCGGGGTTCGTCGGCGATGGGTCGATTTGGGCGTAAATGAAAATTAGCTAAGGACAGGACGAACTAGCGGTACCTGATGGATGAGATCGACTGGGGAAGAGCTGGGGAAGCTCCAGGTCCTAGCCTCGAGGGCCGTCGGTGCCCGAGGCTCGAGCACCACGTCTGGGCGGCGCACGGCAGCGCAAAGTCGCCAGATCGATGGTCCAGCTGCTCCCTCCTCGCTGCAACACGGCCGAAGGCAAGCTGTCACTCAGGCGGTGGCTATGGAGGTCCTAGGGTGGAGAGAACTGATCCAAAGATGCGTGAAAATGGAGGCAGATCTCAGGCTAAATATCTCTAGGGGTCCGGCTAGATGGGAGTCGGGCGTGAAGCTCGGAGCGCGGATCCTAAGGCTAACGGCCGGGCGAGGATCTAGGTGGACCAGGGAGTGATTAGGACCAGGAGTTAGCGATTTTAGTGTTCGGATCGAGTCGGGAAAATGTTGAGATATCGGGTCGAAAACTCGGATCCGGGGCTCAGTGGTCCAGGGGGGGAGTTGACCGGGGGGTCAACGTCCCCTGTGGACCAATCAGAGACGACCATGTCATAAAGATTTGAAAATTCGATTTAAAATAGGAAATGGCCGAATTATTAAAAACTCAAACATGAAAAATGTTTATTTTATTTTAAACTATTTTTTGTGATTTTTAATTATTTTTTTTGAAATATAAATTAGGTATTTACAATATAGTGCTATATATAGGTATATATACAATATTGATTTTTAATTTGTGATTTTTAATTAATTATTTTTGTGCATTTTTATTCCCATTTTATATTTTATTTATTTATAGAATAAAAGTAGGAATATTTTGATATTTTTATTTTATTTTTATTATTTATGTACAAGGGTTAAATAAATAGGTATATACATTTATATACATGGTATATATACAATATTCTTTTTGGTTTTTATTTTTGTTCTTTTTATTTAATTTTTGTTTTTATGGTTTTTATTTTATTTATTTGCAACATGAAATATAGAATATATACAAGCTTTATGGAATTTTGATTTATTTATTTACAAGGTGAAATAAATATATGTGTGGTCTTATGTACATGGTGAATAGGTACAAGGAAGGTTATTTTTATTTTCTTTTTAATTTTTCTATTTTTATTTTGATTTTGTATTTACAAATATTTACAAATATATACAAGCCCATTTTATTTTATTTTTAGAGGAAAAATATTTTTATTATATTTACAGGTATATGTACACATGAGCTCCCTTATCTCTCTCTACTTGGGCTTTTATGCGGTCAGGCCCATGCTGAGCCCTCCATTGGGATTAGGTTGCTCAATATTTATTCTAAATATCTCCCTCTTTTTCTTTTAATTCTTTATTCTTTTATTTTTGCACAAAAACATGCTAATTATTAGTTTTTACACAATGCATGCTTTTTGGTAATTATTTGTATTTACATATATCTACATGTATTTGCAGAGGTTTTTGTAGCTTAAATATATGAATAAAGAGTGATGAATGAGTATTCATCACCTCCCTATACTTAACTTTGCTAGTCTCTTAGCAAACCCTTATTTGAAAAAGAAGTGAAAAAGAGAAAGAAAAAGAAAAAGAGGAGAATGTTCATGGATCAAGGTTGATTATTAAACTTGCCTTCATTAAATTGAGTTATGGAGCTCGATCAGATCTTTGGATTATTAATGTGTCAGAACCTTATTTGGACTTAAGTTTAAAACTCAACAGCCTCTAAGTTCCACCAATCTATAATCAATACTCCTCAATAATCCAGGTCAGAACAAGTCTACAAACACAAACCCTGAAGACCATGAATCTTTCCTTGTACTGTGAATGTGAAGTATATGCTCTCCACCTCAGAAATGGCAACTTGACAACCCTCCCCAACAAGGTAACTCTATGACCCCAATCTGGCCACTCTTTCCTCGAGGAGCGGGGTATTCCCTTCTAAGTTCAAGTTCAACCGGCTCAAGAAGAGGGGGAAGAAGAGAATGGACCATGGCCAGTGTAGCCATGTATCCTTGGGAGCTCGACCAGTGTAGCCAAGTCTCCCTGCTGCAAGCTACATAAGGTGGGACATGAATCTCAAGCTTTGCTTATTGCACTATATACATACTCCGGTGGGATTATCATTTTCTATCAGACCCACCACTTTTTTGGAGTTATTTTCTTTTTGCATTTTTTTCAAGTGCATCTGTACAACATATACATGTGCAGCATATATACAAGGAGTTTTTCCTCTTGAGCCAGTAGACTATCCCTCTTTTGAAGCATTATTGCAACCCATAACTCCCGTCGTTAGACCTCATGGAAACCAGACCAAGTTGAAACGCACTTCCTTCACTAAAAGAAGAAGAGAGGTTCCGCCTAGAAGTACTACCCTCATATGCTACCCCAAGTCATAGAAGACTGCCTCCTCACCACCTCATCCGTAGAGAGCTCGGTCCAAAGTGTTGGTCCAAGTAAAGCCATTGTCCATATGAGTCATGTGTGTGTTGTTAAGTACTCTACTTAGGCTCATTGAGATGACATGTGATCATAGCCTAGTGGACTCAAAGAATTAAGTCACCATGGACCTGAAAAGCCTTAAACCTAAGCCCTATAAGGTTCCTCTTATAAATAGGTGGATTAAGATCTTAATCAAGCTCCATTTCCAAATTTAATTC
The DNA here is from genome assembly GCA_037367405.1 of Ottelia alismoides. Taxonomy (NCBI): domain Eukaryota; kingdom Viridiplantae; phylum Streptophyta; class Magnoliopsida; order Alismatales; family Hydrocharitaceae; genus Ottelia; species Ottelia alismoides. The sequence continues at coordinate 684,943 of JAZKJV010002148.1, forward strand.
CAGGCTAGTTTAAATGTCAACTATAATCCAGGAAAAACTATATACATATATACAAAGATGCTATTTACACAATATTTACAAACATGCAAAAAAATTTTGAATTTTTTTTTGAAATCATGGATGTATGCGTGAATGCAAGTTTTGCAAAATATTTACATGAATTTACACAAGATTTTTGCAAACTTTTGATTTTCAAAACATTTTGGAAAAAATTTGTACTATATACAGAATTTTGATATGCACATATTTACACAAACTTTACACAAAAATTTTTTGAAAACATTTTTACAAAAATAATTTGTACACTAGCTATGTATGTGCAAATAAAAGAATGATTATTTACAGGAAAAATTTTAATTTTTATGATTTTTAGGGTTTTTAGCCATTTTTATTTATTAACACACTCACACAAAGTACGAGTTATGGCTAAAGTATATATGAAATATATACACACCCCCCTATACTTAGCTCGAACGATGTCCTCAGAGTCAAGAGCGATGAAGAAGACATAACTCGTGCTATGTATAGGGAAGTGAAAAGGAAGTCTATATACAAAGATGAATGAATGAATAGAAAATCAAGAGAGTCTCGGCTTTTCCCCCTATACGTAGGATCAAATAATCCTAAGTATAGCAGGCTGTACACAAAGGGAAAACCGAGTGGAGAATGTACAGGGTCTACCCCCCCTATACTTAGGGTAAAATATCCCTAAGTATAGGCAGAAAAAACAGGGGTAAAATGAATCAAAAGAAATACCCAAAGGTCCTACATCCCCCCTATACTTAGGGTAAAGTACACCCCAAGTATAGCATAATCAAAAGATGCAGAAAGGGATGTGGGACTAAAGAATGTAATGATATGGACATCTGGATCTATACAGGTTCGGAAGAACAGTGATAATCAGGCGTGAGATGCAATAGATGTGAGTCAAAAGACCACATCTCACGCAAAATGAATAGGGGCAACATCAACGACCCGCGGCTCATGATCTAGAAATGGCTTGAGCCGCTGGCCGTTCACTCGGAAGGTACTCTCAGAAGACAACTCAGATATATCAATGCTACCGTCGTCGTGTACCTTTCTCACTAGATATGGGCCCTTCCATTTGCTCTGTAGCTTCCCTGGAAATAGACGAAGCCTAGCATCAAACAACCATACTCTCTGTCCATGCTCAAAATGCTTGTGGCTGATATGACAATCATGCCACTCCTTCACTCTCTCCTTGTACTGTAGGTTGTTTGAGAAGGCGGTATCTCTAAGCTCCTCCAAGGCTGCTAACTCTGCCCTCCTCTGGTCTCCTACACTATCTGGATCCATAAGAATATTCGTGACTGCCCAAAGTGACCTGTGTCTCAGCTCAACAGGTAAATGGCATGGCTTACCATATACGTGGCGAAAGGGAGATGTGCCCAAAGGTGTCTTGAAAGACGTCCTATATGCCCACAAGAACGAATCCAAAAGCTGTGACCAATCCTTTCGGTCAGGGCGGACGACTTTCTGCAAAATAGTCTTGATCTCCCTGTTCGACACCTCGGCTAGACCATTCGTCTGGGGATGGTATGGAGTGGCAACTCGATGGTCTATGTCGAACTCGCTAGAAAGGGCCTTCACCTGGTCGTTGATGAAATGAGACCCCCAATCAGAAATCAACACTCGAGGGACCCCGAACCGCGTAATGATGTGCTTCCTCAAAAATATGCAAACTGTCCTGGCATCAGCGGTTCGGGCGGGGATAGCCTCAACCCAACGACTCACATAATCAACAGCCAACAGAATGTACTCAAATACCCGACTCTTAGGGAATGGACCCATGAAATCGATGCCCCATGCGTCCAAAACCTCACAGAAGTGGATGGGCTGCATCGGCATCATATCACGCTGTCCACAAGTGCCCATCCTCTGACAGTCAGTACACCTCTTCACGAACTCATCAGAGTCCTTGAAGAGGGTAGGCCACCACAGACCGGATTGGAGCACTTTCTGTGCCGTTCTCCTCCCAGAGTGATGTCCTCCTGCCTCAAGCTTGTGGCAGTAAGTGAGGACGCTATGGTGCTCCTCCTGAGGAATGCACCTACTCCAGACGCTATCCCCTCCTTCGTGGTAAAGGATGGGATCCTCCCAGTGGTATGACTTGGCCTTCGCGAGGAAGGTCTCAAGCCTCTGCCTGGGCCAACCTTGTGGGACTTTCTTAGCAACAAGAAAGTTCACAATATCGGCATACCATGGGAGAGAGGAAATATCAAGGATCGCCTCATCTGGGAAGGTCTCACAAATAGGGTCAATCAAGTCAGAATCCTCAAGATGCTCGAATCGGGAAAGATGATCCGCCACCGCATTCTTGACTCCAGGCTTATCCTTAATCTCAATGTCGAACTCCTGGAGTAGAAGGATCCATCTAGTCAGTCTGGCCTTGGCATCCTTCTTTGCCATGAGGTACCTGATGGCGGTGTGATCTGTGTACAGGGTCACTCTAGATCCAATAATGTACGATCTGAACTTATCTAGGGTGAACACTACGGCTAGCATCTCCTTCTCTGTGACTGTGTAGTTCCGCTGCACGGAATCCAATGTGCGCCTAGCGTAGTGGATAACAAATGGAACTCCATCCCTCCTCTATCCCAGCACGACCCCCACGGCAAAATCGGAGGTGTCCGTCATGATCTCAAATGGGAGAGACCAATCAGGCGGCTGGAGAACATGAGCCTCAACAACACATCTCTTGAGAGTCTCGAAGGACGAAAGACACTTGTCATCGACAAGGAACTCGGTGTCTTTCGTCAGCAGGTCAGTCAACGGCCGGGCAATCCTACTGAAATCATGAATGAATCGTCGGTAGAAACCGACATGCCCCAGGAATGACCGTAACTGCCGCAAATTGGACGGCGGTGTGAGTTTTCTAATGACATCTACCTTGGTCGGATCAACCTCCATGCCCCTGTTGGAGATGATATGGCCAAGCACCGTCCCTTGAGTCACAATGAAGTGACTCTTCTCCCAAGATAACACCAAGTGAACCTCTATACATCGCTGAAGGACTCGGTCTAGGCAGTCAAGACAGGAGTCGAATCCGTCGCCGTAAACCGAGAAATCATCCATGAAGACCTCCAAGCACTCCCCTACCATGTTCGAAAAGATCGACAACATGCATCTCTGAAAAGTCGCAGGGGCATTGCATAGCCCAAATGGCATGCGTCGGAAGGCGTATGTGCTGAAGGGACAGGTAAAGGTGGTCTTGTCCTGGTTCTCAGGAGCGATGGCCACCTGGTTGTAGCCCGAGTACCCATCCAGAAAACAGTAGTGGCTCTTCCCTGCCAGTCTCTCAATGATCTGATCTATAAAGGGCAGGGGGAAATGATCCTTCTTGGTGGCCTGGTTGAGTCTCTCCTGTAATCAACGCAAACCTACCAAGAAGTGGGTACCCGTGTAGCAATCTCCTCTCCAGACTCACTGACCACTGTAGTGATGTCCGTCTTCTTGGGCAACACATGCAAAGGGTTGACCCACTTGGAGTCGGAGATGGGGTAGATAAAATCGGTGCTCCACCATTTCGATATCTCCTTCATGACAACCTCTCTCAGATTCGGGTTCAGCCGCCGCTGGTACTCACGCGATGGCTTCGCCTCATCCTCGAGATAGATATGGTGGGAGCACAGGGCCGGACTTATCCCCTGGAGATCTGCTACGCTCCATCCTATCGCCTTGCGGTTCTTTTCAAGAACCCCCATCAAACGGGATTCCTGTTCTCCAGTAAAATTGGCGGAGATAATGACTGGGTACATCTCATGCTCACCCGCAAGGAACCTATACTTCAGCGATGCTGGAAGTGGCTTCAGCTCTGGACAACTGGGTGCTGGTGGATCTGGCCTCTAGAAACTCTGCGTGAACGCTGCCAAATCTGCATGGGAGAACTGAAACTCTCTCTCACTCTCAAAAATTGGAGAAGGCTGCCCTGCTGGACTGTCTCTGCTCTGCTCGGCATCTACCTCCTCCCTATCTGCAGGCTCAGTGGAAGTCAGGTCTGGCATATAATCATCACAATCTACCCAATCAGACTCTGACTCTGAGGGATCTGTATCATCCAAGGTGGCATCAGTACCACCATCATCACAAAAATCTGTCTCACGGTCGAGAACCGGCTCTGCTGCCTCTAAAGTATCCTGGACCAGGAATGTGCTCTCCAAGCTCTCCTCTGCTGTCATCTCTGCATCAGCGGAATCTGAAAGTGAGAGGATGGCTTGTGCTGCTGGGTCTGCCCAAACTACCTCATCGTCTGTGATCACAAAGTCACAGTCCTGGTGGATGTCTGGCCCTGCATCTGTCAGCTGCTCTGTGTCTGAAGTCGTCTCCGAGCATGCTCTATCTCTGGCTCTACTGTCCTCGACCGTCTCTATTTGTACACTTTCACCCTCGACGCAAAAGTATACCTTCCCGCTATCATGGTCAGTCACCGCCTTGGCTGTGGCCAAGAACAGACGACCGAGAATGATGGGGGTATCGGTCACGGACTCAGGGATCTCCATGTCCAACACTATGAAGTCCACGGGGAATTGCAGGCCCTGAATCGTGATGACAATGTCGCAACAACCCCTTCGGCCTCTTGACAGATCAATCAGCAAACTGAAGGACTGTCCTGCTCTCTCTAAGAGTGCCCAACTCGAAGCGATCGAGAAGGGCTGCCGGAAGTAGGTTGATCGACGATCCGCTGTCTAATAGAGTGCGGTCGAACCTCTGCTCACTGATATGGCATCTGACATATGGGGCTCCTGAATCTGGACTCTTGGCCGGCAGACGGTTCTGGATCGTGAAACAAGTGACTCTCGTCAGCACATGGATCTCGGAGTGGTGGTTCCTCCTCTTCCTCCTGACTGTGGTCCCGACTCTCAGTGAATGCTGGAGTAGAGGGATGTGCTGCAAGGCCTCCTGAATAGTCAGCTGAATGTGGAAACGATCTATCATCTGCTAGCTGAACTCTTCCTGCTCTCTCTTTTTTGGATTTTCTTTTTTCTTCCCCTTCCCCATCTGAAGGGCTCTAGGGAAGGGGATCACAGGGTCCTTCTCAGATGAAGGACTAGGAAAGGGTCTAGACAGTTCGATGACCAGATCCACACATACATCATGCACCACAGTGGGACCCGAAGAAAATAAACCCTTTCCTTTATTCACAGAAATGTTCCGAGATACATCAGTAATAGGAAAAATAACAGGAATCTCAGAAGACTTGGTGGCCTCAGCACCACCATCGGCTGGTAGACGGGCGGCCTCAGTACCGCGCTCTGGCTCGGCAACATGGGTGGTCTCAGTACCACCTCCTCCAACTGGTGAAACGGCAGCCTCAGTACCGCTGGTGGGATCAGCATCTGTGGTGGCATCAGTACCACCGTCATCATCTCTAGCGACCTCAGTACCGCTCTCCTCCTCACCTGGCGCTCTGGATGTATCCTCAGGGTGTTGCTCAGACGAGTCGTCGCCTGCTGGCATCCTACCGCTCCTAAGTGTGACAAAATCAGTATCAAAAAGATATGCAGACATATCACCAAAAGTATCACTCAGAGTGGCATACTCAGTACAAGCTACCTGCTCAGATTTCCTCTTCAGGTTGTTGGGATTCGGCTCAATCTAGGCAGGGATGGCGGCCTTCCCTCTCACGATGTCCCACATCTCTTGGCGGAACTCATCCATCTCCCATCGAAAAGTAGCCTGCTGATCTTTGAGAAGGCGGGCTATGTCATCCAAGGCGGGGCTCTCGTAGGGTGGCCCATGAGAACCTGACGGGTAGCCTCTCTGGTAGTGAGGCTGCTGGTGCTGTGGCTGAGAGGGATAAGAATGTGGCTGATGATGCGGCTGAGGCGGCTGGTCATGCCTCCAAGACTGTCCCTTCTGATAGGGACACGGACCATACTGTGACTGCTACTGCTGCTGCTATGGATACACTGGGGGCTGCTGCTGCTGGTGATCCCTCTGATGTCTGTACTGGCCACCCTGACCTGACGGCTGCTGCTGGGGCTGGGCACCTCCGGTCCCCCAACGGAATCCGGGATGGTCTTGTTGGATACCGGGCTGGGGGCGGTCATACCAAATCCCGTTGACATCCATCAACGGCTCTGAGCACTGCCAGAGGCTGATCCGGCTGGTATACCACCATCTGCATGTCTGGAGATGGTGGTGACTGGTAGGTGGGCTGCGGCTGCTGGTACGGCTCCGCCTGTACAAGATGAACCTGTCTAGGCTGCTGGTGGGAGCTGGAGCGCTGGGACGAGCTGCTGCTGCTACTCGGATCGCCTTGTGCCTGAAGACGGGGCTGTGAAGCCGTCTGTGCCTCCTGGAGACACATGAGCTATGTCTGCAGGTCACTCAGAGTCTGTGCCATCTGCTCCATCTGCGTGATGCCCTGGCACTGCTTCTTCTCTATGATCTCCATCCGGTCCAGCTTCTCACTGATAATCCTCATGTCTACGGCTGAGGACTCGGCCTGTGCTGCTGCTACCGCGGACGAGCTGGAAGGACCGACGTCGACCCGTGCTATCCTCTGGTACTGCACGGTTTGTGGCTGCTGGGGTCTGCCCTGAGTGTACAATCAGGTTTGGGACATTACAATATAGTTCTCGGCCATCTCCTCGTAGATGGCCCAGACCTGATCATGATCCTTGGTGAAGTAAGACCCGCCACAAGAAGCGTTCACCAAGCCCTGAAGCTCTGATGTCAGCCTGCTGAAAAAGCTCTGAATAAGGTTCGGCTTGGAAATGTCGTGGTGCGGGCATCTGTCTGTCAGCTCTCGAAACCTCTCCCATGCCTTGTGAAACTGCTCGTTGGGGAGCATGGAGAAGTTGCTGATCAGGGCTCTAGCGGCATTGGTCCGCCCGAGTGGATAGTACTTGTGTAAGTACTCGGTGCGGAGCTGCTCCCAGGTGTAGACGAACTTCCCCAAGTGCTTCAGCCAGGTGGCTACTCTGTCAGCTAAGGAGAAGGGGAAGGCAATCATCCTGATGGTATCCTGGTCCACCTGACGGTCGTGGACTGTGCTGCAGATCATCAGAAACTCCTTGACGTGGAGATGGGGCTCCTCAGTGGCGAGCCCATGGAAACGGGGGAGGAGCTGCAAAGTGTTCGGGAGGAACTTGAAGTCCCCCACGATGGCTGGTAGAACAACCCAATGATGCATCAGTGTCGATCCAGGGTTGTGTAACTCCCGCATAGGTCTCGGTGGATCTGCTGCGGCTGCTGCAGCGGCTGCCGTGGCCTTATCGGGTATCCTCGGCCCGTCTCTACGCTGCTCTCGCTCTGCTCTCATCTGCTCCATCTCACGCCTCATATCCAACATAAATGCTCCCTGATCCCTCAACTGCCGCTGCACTGTCTCGAGGGAGGCGATCAGGGTGGAGTTGATCGCACCCTGGTCCAGAACGAAATGCTCATGCTGCGGACCTCTGGTGTGATCATCAGAACTGCCGGCCATAGTCTCTGCAAAATCAAAACATCTCAACTCAGGTGCCGATAAATCATCTGTCAGTCTCTCCTCTGGCACTGGTATCTCGGCCTAAGAAGAAGAAGGGGGATCGAGGGGGAACAAGGTGGAATCATACTCGGGTTCGGAGAGCGGGTCTCAGCTCTCGCGAACCAACCTAGATGAATAGGTAGACGCGCCCGAAAGCGGTGCAGCCAGTGGCTGCCTTAGAGATCGTCTTCCCATCATCTTGATGTGGCGAGTAAGGCGGATGAGATCTGGAAACAACTACGATTACAAGCAAACCCCCAATTCACCAACGCAACGCGAGCTGAAGACCGTAAAGGCTCGGTCAATTTATCTTGTCTATTTTATTTTGGTGATCAGTCAGGATATCAGAGCGATTACGTGACCTGTTGGGATACCCGATATTTTCTCAGCCGACTGTCCTGTACAGAAATAGCCGGCAATCAGCCGAGAAGAATATCGGAGGGCTTTACCTAGTGTTCGGGGTCACTGTCTCCCACAATCAAACGAGACAATGAGGGGGTTGCTCTCCCCAAGACAGATTTTTTTAAGTGAGGTGTCTTTTAGGGTCAATAGTGTTAGCAGTCCCAAATTTTATTGTTTTTCTTTTTAGGTATTTTTCAATAAAAACAAAATCGCCTAACGAATTTTTCAGTTCTCCTGGTTATTAAGTCAAAAAAAGGGGGAGAAGATGAAAAAGCTGATGCACGATGAAATCAATGATGCATGTAGAGTAAGAAATGTGTACCTGACTCCAGCAGTCTACATGCAATATGATCCGCAGAATTGAAAGACAGAAATAAAACTATCTAAATGGTGCAAGCGGAAAATCGAGTCCCTAAATAGCAACTTCTACTCGAAAGAACCGTCTAGCTGGTCACCAGCCTCCAAAATGTCCGGTCTCGGTCTACCGCTCCTCCTCCCGACAAATCGGGTTCAGGAGCAGTGCTTGGCAGGGCAGGCTACAGCACGTAGGCTCGAAGGAAGCAAGTTAGATATTTTTATTAATCTTTTATTAGTAGGTCCAATTATCGAACTATAGGCACAAGCAGATATATTAGGTGTTTGGATCCTACTAGTTATGTCACAGTCAAACAGAAATTCCTAAGTCTAGGGGCTCGAGAAAACCACGAGAAACCGTAAAACGCAATGAAAAACAAAAACCACGTAAAAAGCCGCGAAGAAAACTAAGGGTCCCCCGAGCACACCGGTGCTCGGCGAAACAGACCCGAAATAGTGTCTAAGTCCTGTTGTCCATGTATTATTACACTAAATCAAATGTTGCTGAAATAAAACCTAATCTACTCCTCTCTCACTCAGCTACTCTCTCACGCTCTCCTGCGGCTCTGTGCAGAAGGGAGCCGCCTCCGAACACCTCGGTTACGCCGGCTTCTCTAGAGTCACCGCCTCGGTCCTCGGGCCCTCGCAAGAAAACAACAGAGTGTTACCAACCAGATAAACTAATCAAATAAAGGCAAGAAAAGTAAACAGGTGTATATGTGCAAGAATAGCAGGAAAAATAAACAAACAAAAGCAAGCAAAAACAAAAATACAAGAAAATAAAATAAAACAAAAATGAAGGAAAATAAAAAGCCGCAAAAAACCGCGGGCTCAAAAAGAGCCGCGGAAAGCCACGAAAAAGAAAAGAAAATAAAATGAAAACTAAAATGACTACTAAGTCGTGCTCCCCGGCAACGACGCCATTCTGATGACCGAAAAATCACCAAGAGACTCGGGTGAATAAAATGGATCAAGGGTCGTTGCGACCCGGATCTCGGAGACAATTCAGTCAATCAAGAAAAAAGAAAGCATACCACCAAAACAACGTAAAAATCAAAGGAACTCAATAGTGGCCCTGGCTATTAGATTAGCTTGGTATAGCGACCAGGGTCGGACTCAGGGAGCACGTGATGGCCTCGTGGCCTACGAAGTAGTCTAAAATAAAGGAAAATAAAAGACAATGATTTTTGGTGGGTTTTTTTTATAATTTTTTTATTTTTTTTGGATTTTTAAACTAATTAAGAAAATAAGAAAACAAATAAAAAGCAACTTGGACGAATTATTTAACTACTCAAAATACATCCAAAAATTCAAACAAAAATGTTTTTATGTTTTTTTTATAATTTTCTATATTTTTGGTTAATTTTTGGGTTTTTCTGATTTTTATGGAATTTTATAAAAATAAAATAAGACAAGAAAAAAGTGCTGCTATCTAGTCAGACTTGGAGGGCCAAAATAAAATAGATAATGGCCATATCTAAGCCTGGAGGTAATTTTCTTGTAAAGTGTGAAATACAAGAAAAATTTAGGCACTAGTTTTATTAATTTTTGATTTTTCAATTATTTATTAGATTTTTTATGGTGTTTTTTAATGTTTTTTAATATTTACAATTTTTATAAATCTAAAAATGACCAAAATTGGTCAGAAAATCAAACACAGCCAAACAAACAATATCTAATTTTTTTTGTAAGTTTTAAAGTTGTTTTAATATTTTTTGTGATTTTTATAACTAGACAGTAACAAAAATGCGTGTTTTTGAATTTTTAAAAATACTAAAAAAGTAAAAAATGTCTCCAAAATTTAGAGAAGATTTTACACCTTGGCAGGAGCCTTGTGTCCAATTTTCATCAAATTTGGAGTGGTTTTGCTATTTTATTAAAAACAAATAAAAAGACACAGTGCACAGGGACCTACTTGAAAGGAAAACATGTTCTGGGGCCTTTTGATAACACCCCAAGGAAACCCAGGGCACAAAATGTAAAAAGCCCCGACGCTCACGCACGATACGCGTGACTCAGGCCTGGGAGGACCTTTTTGTCATTCCTATTTTAAAACATGCAACCAATAACATTCCAGAAACACAGGGTGTGAAATGCAAATATCCCACTAAAACACGTGGCGAAGCACGTGGCCACTACAAACAGGGGCAAAAGTGCAAATCAAGCAAACAGCAGGGTCGTCTATGCATTATTTACAAAAATAAAAGAACTACAAAACGTATTTACAGGACTAACTATTAAATGCAGAAAATAAAGGGGCCTAAGAGCAATTACCCCTTATTATATGCCGAAGGCCAGATGGGCGCCACGTAGCAGATCAGACGGTGGAGGGGGTGTTGCGCACAACAAAGGGACCCTCGATGCGGATCGGATGGCTGGGAACACCCCACGCGGAAGATCGAGCGGCTGTGAAGCGACGTGGGTAAACGACGGGTCTCCTGCTCTGATCTGACGGAGGAGAGCTAGCCACGTGTATGATCGGATGGCTGGGGAACGTCGGGGCTAACCCTCGTGGATGGAGGGTCCAGATCAATCCTCCCAACGATCGGATGGTGGAGGGCTCCTCAGATGAACGACTAAGGTCGCGTCTGGAGCAGGAGGAAGATCGGACGGCTCTGGAGGATGCTCGACGAACTCACCGCCGGCGAGTTTCGCCGGGCTCGTGTGCGTGCAGGAGAGCTCCTCGGAGGCTGCTGGAGATTGGAGAAGATGCACCTGGGCCTCCCGCGTCTGATGAGACCCTCTGATGGTGCAACGGAGCTCCGGAGAGCTCAGGCGGCACCGGCGGAGGTGGAGCTGCTGCTCCTGACTGTCCGAGCCCTCAGATGGGCTTGGCTTGACCTGCAAAGCACAACAACAAGCTCCTGGGTCAAGGGCAAAGTGCCTCGACCCGGTTAGCGGTGGTGTAGGTGGTCGGTGCGTCGAGATGAGGGGGCTCCGGCGAAGCGACGGCGGTGGAGCCCCAATCCCAATTCCGTGGCGAACTGGGTTGAACGAAGGGGTGGAGAAGGTGCGCGGGGGAAAGGCAAAGATGTTGGTCGACTCCGATGATCGAATGGTGGGCTAGGGTTGTCGGAATCGGGGTACGTCGGCGATGGGTCGATTTGGGCGTAAATGAAAATTAGCTAAGGACAGGACGAACTAGGGGTACCTGATGGATGAGATCGACTGGGGAAGAGCTGGGGAAGCTCCAGGTCCTAGCCTCGAGGGTCGTCGGTGCCCGAGGCTCGAGCACCACGTCTGGGCGGCGCACGACAGCGCAAAGTCGCCGGATCGATGGTCCAGTTGCTCCCTCCTCACTGCAACACGGTCGAACGCAAGCTGTCACTCAGGAGGTGGCTATGGAGGTCCTAGGGTGGAGAGAACTGATCCAAAGATGCGTGAAATGGAGGCGGAGCTCAGGCTAAATACCTCTAGGGGTTCGGCTAGATGGGAGTCGGGCGTGAAGCTCGGAGCGCGGATCCCAAGGCTAATGGCTAGGCAAGGATCTAGGTGGATCAGGGAGTGATTAGGACCCGGAGTTAGCGATTTTAGTGTTCGGATCGAGTCGGGAAAATGTCGAGATATCAGGTCGAAAACTCGGATCCGGGGCTTAGTGGTCCAGGGGGGAGTTGACCGGGGGGTCAACGTCCCCCGTGGACCAATCAGAGACGACCATGTCATAAAGATTTGAAAATTCGATTTAAAATAAGAAATGGCTGAATTATTAAAAACTCAAAACATAAAAAATGTTTATTTTATTTTAAGTTATTTTTTGTGATTTTTAATTATTTTTTTGAAATATAAATTAGGTATTTACAATATAGTACTATATATAGGTATATATACAATATTGATTTTTAATTTTTGATTTTTAATTATTTTTTTGTGCATTTTTATTCCCATTTTATATTTTATTTATTTATAGCATAAAATTAGGAATATTTTGATATTTTTATTTTATTTTTATTATTTATGTACAAGGGTTAAATAAATAGGTATATACATTTATATACATGGTATATATACAATGTTCTTTTTGGTTTTTATTTTTGTTCTTTTTATTTAATTTTTGTTTTTATGGTTTTTATTTTATTTATTTGCAACATGAAATATAGAATATATACAAGCTTTATGGAATTTTGATTTATTTATTTACAAGGTGAATTAAATATATGTGTGGTCTTATGTACAAGGTGAATAGGTACAAGGAAGGTTATTTTTATTTTCTTTTTAATTTTTTTATTTTTATTTTGATTTTATATTTACAAATATTTACAAATATATACAAGCCCATTTTATTTTATTTTTAGAGGAAAAATATTTTTATTATATTTACAGGTATATGTACACATGAGCTCCCTTATCTCTCTCTACTTGGGCTTTTCTGAGGTTAGGCCCATGCTGAGCCCTCCCTTGGGATTAGGTTGCTCAATATTTATTCTAAATATCTCCCTCTTTTTCTTTTAATTCTTTATTCTTTTATTTTTGCACAAAAACATGCAAATTATTAGTTTTTACACAATGCATGCTTTTTGGTAATTATTTGTATTTACATATATCTACATGTATCTGCAGAGGTTTTTGTAGCTAAAATATAAGAATAAAGAGTGATGAATGAGTATTCATCAGTATCCTAGGGAGCCCAACCAGTGTAGCTAAGTCTCCCTGCTGCAAGCTTCATGAGATGGAACATGGATAACATAAGCTTTGCTTTATTTGACTTTATACACTCCGGTGGGAATATCATTTTCTCTCAGACCCACCACTTTTTTGGAGTTATTCTTTTATTTTTGCACATTTTTTTGGTGTGCATATGTACAACATATCTACATGGTGCAGCATATATACATATGGAGTTTTTCCTCTTGAGCCAGTAGAGTATTCCTCTTTTTAAGCTTTATTGCAACCCACAGCTCCTGTCTTTAGACCTCAATGCTACCAGACCAAGTTGAGACGCATTCCTTCACTACAAGAAGAAGAGAGGTTCCGTCTAGAAGTACTACCCTCATATGCTACCCCAAGTCAAAGAAGACCGCCTCCTCACCACCTCATCTGTAGAGAGTTAGGTGTAAAGTGCTGGTCCAAGTAAAGCCATTGCCTGTAAGAGTCATGTGTGCGTTGTTAAGTGTTCTAGTTAGGCTCATCAAGATGACATATGATCATAGCCTAGTGGACTCAAAGAATTAAGTCACCATGGACCTGAAAAGTCTCAACCCTAAGCCCTATATGGTTCCTCTTAGAATTAGGTAGATTAAGATCTTAACCAAGCTCCATTCTTCAATTTAATTCCAGGCTAGTTTAAATGTCAACTATGATTCAGGAAACTGTACAATATTTACAAAGATGCAATTTTTACAAAATTTTTGGTAATGTGCAGAATTTTTGAAAAATGTTTGAAAACATGGATGTATGCGTGAATGCAGAAGTTTTGCAAAATATTTACACATATTTACACAAGGTTTTTTTGCAAACTTTTTGTTTTTCAAACATTTTACAAAAATTTTATACTATATATATAATTTTGATATCAAAATATTTACAAACTCTTTACACAAAAGATTTTTACAAATATTTCTACAAAATAATTTTTATAAATAGCTATATATGTGCAATAAAGAATTTTATGTACACGAAAAATTTTAAATTTTTATGGATTTTTAAGGTTTTTAGCCATTTTATTTATTAACACACTCATACAAAGTACGAGTTATGGATAAAGTATATATATGAAATAGATACGACACCCCCTATACTTAGCTCGAACGATGTCCTCAGAGTGAATCAAGAGCGATAAAGAAGACATAACTCGTGCTTAGTATAGGGAAGTGAAAAGAAAGGCTATACTACAATGACGAATGAAAGAATAGAAATGAAAAGATCTCGGGATTTCCCCCTATACTTAGGATCAAGTAATCCTAAGTATAACAGGATGTAAACAAAGGGAAATCCGAGTGAGAGAATGTATAGGGTCTACCTCCCCTATACTTAGGGTAAAATATCCCTAAGTATAGGCATCAAAACAGAGGTAGAAAAGAATCAAATGAAACTCAAAAGTCTCACACCCCCCATACTTAGGGTAAAGTGCACCCTAAGTATAGCATAATCAAAGATGCCAATGGGGTGTTGGACTGAAGAATAGTGTGATCTGGATCTATACAAGTCAGGAGAACAGTGATAATCAGGCGTGAGATGCAATAGATGTGAGTCAAGAGACCACATCTCATGCAAAATGAATAGGGGAAATGTCAATGACCAGCGACTCATGATCTAGATATGGTTTGAGCCGCTGTCCGTTAACACGAAAGGTAGACTCAGATGACAACTCGGATATGTCGATGCTTCCTTTGTCATGTACCTTTCGGACCAGATAAGGTCCCTTCCATTTGCTCTACAACATCCCTGGAAATAAACGAAGCCTGGCATCGAACAACCATACTCTATGTCCTGGCCCAAACTGCTTGTGGCTGATATGAGCATCATGCCACTCCTTTACTCTCTCCTTATACTGTAGGCTGCTCGAAAAGGCTGCATCATGAAGATCCTCCAGGGCTGCTAACTCTGCCCTCCTCTGATCTCCTACACTCACTGGATCTAGAAGTATATCAGTGATTGCCCAAAGTGACCTATGTCTCAGCTCAATAGATAAATGGCATGGCTTGCCATAAACGAGGTAAAAGGGAGATGTACCCAAAGGCATCTTGAAGGTCGTCCTATATGTCCACAAGACCGAGTCCAAAAGCTGTGACCAATCCTTTCGGTCAAGGCGGACGACCTTTTGCAGAATAGTCTTGATCTCCCTGTTCGACACTTCAGTAAGACCATTGGTCTGAGGATGATACGGTGTGGCTACTCGATGGTCTATGCTGAACTCGCTAGCAAGGGCCTTTACCTTGTCGTTGACGAAATGAGACCCCCCTTCAGATATCAAAACTCTAGGAACCCCGAACTATGAAATTATATTCTTCCTCAAAAATATGCATATGATCCTAACATCTGCGGTTCGGACGGGGATAGACTCAATCCAACGACTCACATAATCCACAGCCAACAGAATGTACTCAAATCCCTGACTCTTAAGGAATGGATCCATGAAATCGATGCCCCATGTGTCATAAACCTCACAGAAGTGAATGGGCTGCATCAACATCATATCACGCTGTCCACAAGTGCCCATCCTCTGATAGTCAATACACCTCTTAGCGAACTAATCAGAGTCCTTGAAGAGAGTAGGACACCATAGATCGGATTGGAGCACTTTCTGTATCGTTCTCCTCCCAGAGTGATGTCCTCCTACCTCAAGCTTGTGGCAGTAAGTGAGGACGCTATGGTGCTCCTCCTGAGGAATGCACCGATGCCAGATGCTATCCCCTCCTTCATGATAAAGGACGGGATCCTCCCAGTGGTAGAACTTGGCCTTCGCGAGGAAGGTCTCAAGTCGCTGCCTAGGCCAATCTTGTGGAACTTTCTTGGCAACAAGATAGTTCACAATATCGACGTACCACGTGAGAGAGGCGATAACATTGATCGCCTCATCTAGGAAGGTCTCTGAAATAGGCTCAATTTTCTCAAAATCCTCAAGATGCTCTAATCGAGAGAGATGATCCACCACCACATTCTTGACTCCATGCTTGTCCTTAATCTCTATATCAAACTCCTGGAGTAGAAGGATCCATCTGGTCAATCTAGCTTTGGCATCCTTCTTTGACATGAGGTACCTGATGGCAGTATGATCAGTAAATATGGTCACCTTAGATCCAATGATGTACGATCTGAACTAATCTAGGGAAAACTCTACGGCTAGCATCTCCTTCTCAGTGACGGTGTAATTTCGCTGAGCGGCATTCAAAGTCCAGATAGTGTAGTGTATGGCAAATGGTACTCCATCCCTCCTCTGTCCCAGCACGGCCCCTACGGCAAAATCGGAGGCATCCGTCATGATCTCGAATGGGAGAGACCAATCAAGCGGCTGGAGGACAGGAGCCTCTAAAACTAAACTCTTGAGAGTCTCAAATGATGCTAGACACTTATCATCCACAATGAACTCAGTGTCTTTCGTCAGTAGATCAGTCAACGGCCGGGCAATCCTACTGAAATAATGAATGAATCGTCGGTAGAAACCGACGTGCCCCAGAAAAGATCGTAACTGCCGCAAGTTGGACGATGGATTGAGTTTCCTAATTATATCCACCTTGGCCGGATCAACCTCCATGCCCCTGTTAGAGATGATATGACCAAGCACCGTCCCTTGAGTCACCATGAAGTGACTCTTCTCCCATGAAAGCACAAGATGGACCTAAATGCATCGCTGGAGGACGCGGTCTAGGCAGTCAAGACAAGAATCGAACCTATCGCCATAGACTGAAAAGTCGTCCATGAAGACCTCCAAGCACTCACCCACCATGTCCGAAAAGATGGACAACATGCACCTCTGGAATGTTGCCGGGGCATTACATAGACCAAAGGGCATCCGTATGAAAGCATATGTCCCAAAGGGGCATGTGAATGTAGTCTTGTCTTAGTCTTCAGGCGCAATGGCCACCTGATTATATCCGGAGTACCTGTCCAGGAAACAACAGTGACTCTTCCCTGCTAGCATGTCTATAATGTGATCAATAAAAGGCAGTGGGAAATGATCCTTCTTGGTGGCCTGGTTCAATGTCTGTAGTCCACACAGACCCTCCAAGAAGTGGGTACCCAGGTAGCGATCTCCTCTCCAGACTCACTAACAACTGTGGTGATGCTTGTCTTCTTGGGCACCACATGTAGCGGACTGACCCATTTGGAGTCGGAGATGGGGTAGATAAAATCGACGCTCCACCATTTCGAGATTTCCTTCATGACAACTTCTCAAAGGTTCAGGTTCAGCCGCCGCTGGAACTCATGCGACGGCTTCACATCCTCTTCGAGACAGATATGGTGGGAGCACATGGCCGGACTTATCCCCTAGAGATCGGCTACACTCCATCCTATCGCCTTGTGGTTCTTTTCAAGAACCCCCATCAGACGGGATTCTTGCTCTCCAGTCAAATCCTGCTGAGATAATGACTGGGTGCATCTCATGCTCACTCGCAAGGAACCTATATTTCAGCGATGACGGCAAGGGCTTCAGCTCTGGACAACTAGGTCCTGGCGAATCTGACCTCTGAAAAGTCTGAATGAATGCGACCAAATCTGCATGGGAGAATGAGAACTCTCGCTGAAACTCTAAATCTGGTGAAGGCTGCTCTGCGGGTGTGTCTCTGCTCTACATGGAATTAGTCTCCACCCTAGCTGCTGGCTCCGTGGAAGTCAGACACGATATCAAATCATCAAACTCTGCCCAATTTATATCTAACTCTGAGGGATCTGAATCGGTATCAAAAGAAGAATCTGCCTCGTGATCGGGAACCTGTTCTGCTGCCTAAAATGTATCATGGATCAGGAATGTGCTCTCCAAGCTCTCCTCTACTGGCATCTGTGCATCAGCGGACTCTGAAGGTGAGAGGATGGCTCGTGAAACTGGATCGCACCAAACTACCTCATCATCTATAATCACAAAATCACAGTCCTGGTGGATGTCTCGCCCTGCCTCTGTCATCTGCTCTGAATCTGATGTCGGCCCTGAGCAAGCTGAATCTCTAGCTTTAGTCTCACCGATCGTCTCTATTTGTATACTCTCGCCCTCGACGTGAAAGTATACCTTCTCGCTATCATGATCGGATACTACCTTGGCTGTGGCCAAGAACAGGCATCCTGAAATGATGGGGGTATCGGTCACGGACCCAGGGATCTCCATGTCCAACACAACGAAGTCCACGGGGAATTTCATGCCCTGAATCGTGGCGACAATGTCCTTCAGCAACCCCTTCGGCCTTTTGACAGATCGATCAGCAAACTGAAAGACCACCCTGCTCTGTCGGAGAGGGCCAAACTCGAATCGGTCGAGTACGGCTGCCGGAAGTAGGTTGATCGAAGACCCGCTGTCTAATAGAGTACGGTCGAACCTCTGCTCGTGAACATGGCATATGATATAAGGGGCTCCTGCATCTGGCCTCTTGGCTGGTAGACGGTTCTGGATGGCGAAGCAAGTGGTATGAATGAGCACATGGATCTTTGACTGGTGGTTCCTCCTCTTCCTCCGAATGGTGGTCCTGTCTCTGAGGGATCTCTGGAAGAGAGGGATGTGCTCCAAGGCCTCTTGTAGAGTTAGCTAAATGTGAAATCGGTCCATCATCTGCTGGTTGAACTCTAGTTGGTGGGACTTTTTTGGATCTTTTTTGGTCCCCTTAGCCAAGCGGAGTGCTTGGGGAAAGGGAACGACTGGGTCCTTCTCAGATGAAGGACTAGGATCGGGTCTATGATGCTCAGGTAAGGTAGAATCCATGCATAAATCATCAATCAACACAGATGGATTCACAAATAATAAACCCTTTCCTTTATTCACAGAAATGTCCTGAGATACATCAACTAGAGGAAAAACAATGGGAGAAGAACTGGAAATGGTGGCTTCAGCACCACCCTCGGCATCTGGAATAGAGGCAACAGTATCGCGCTCTGGCTCAGCAATGGTGGCATTAGTACCACCTCCTCCATCTGGTGAAGCGACGGCATCAGTACCGTCGGCTAGATCAACGTCCTTGGTGGCGTCAGCACTACTGTCATCATCATGTTCATAAGCGGCGTCAGCACCACCGTCATCATGATGTTCATGAGCAGCATTAGCACCGCTCTCCTCCTCGTCTAGCGCTCCTAAATATGCATGAGGTCGTCGCTCAGACGAGGCACCGTCGGCTGGCATATTACTTCTTCTAAGTGTGACAAAGTCATCATCAAACATGTATGCAGAAATATCACCAAGGGAATCACTAGGAGTGGTAATCTCTGTGAACTCTACCTGCTTAGACTTCCTCTCGAGGTTGTTCGGATTGGGATCGATCTGGGCAGGAGTGATGGCCTTCCCCTTCACAATCCTTCTCATTTCCTGTCTGAACTCATCCATCTCCTGTCTGAAAGTAGCCTGCTGGTCGGAGATGAGGCGAGCTAAGTTGCTAAGGGGGGTTCTCATAGGCGGACCCATGAGAATCTGACGGGTGGCCTCACTGGTAATGAGGTTGCTACTGCTGGTAAGAGAGATAAGGGAGCTGGGAGTGATACTGCTGAGGCTGTTGTAGCTGCCTCCAAGACTGTCATGCTGGTAGGGATGAGAACCATGCTGCTGATACGACTGGGGATGTGGTTGCTGCTGTTGGTGTGGGAACTGGGGCTGCTCTCGCTGCTGGCCGTACTGGCCACCCTGAACTGGAGGCTGCTGCTGGGAACTGGTACCTCCGGTCATCCAACGGAATCCGGGATGGTCTCGTAGGATCCCTGGTTAGGGTCGATCATACCATATCTCGTTGACATCCATCAACGGCACATGCTCGTAGGTGGGTGGGGGGAGTACTGCTAGGTGCTGGTCCGATTGATAGACCGCCATCTAACTGTCCTGAGATGCTGGCGACTGGACGTACTGCTGTTGCGGTTGCTGATATGGCTCCGCCTGAATATGGTGAACCTGTCGGTACTGGGCAGAGGGCTGAGTCATGCTGTTGCTGCTACTGGTTGGATCTGCCCGTGAGCTAAGATGGGGCTGAGAAGCCGTCTGTGCCTCCTGGAGATACATGATCTGTGTCTTTAGGTCACTCAGCGTCTGTGTCATCTGATCTATCTGTGACATCCCCTGGCACTACTTCTTCTCGATCAACTCGATCCGGTCCAGCTTCTCGTTGATGATGCCCATGTCAGCGGCTGTCGACTCTGCCTGTGCTGCTACTGTTGATGAAGTAGAGGGACCGACATCGACCCGTGCTATCCTCTCATAGGACACGACCTTTAGCTGGGGCTTCCCCTGTATGGAGAGGCAGGTCTGAGACATGACAGTGTAGTTCTCAGCCAACTCCTCGTAGATGGCCCAAACCTGGTCCTCGTCCTTGGAGAAATACGATCCTCCATAGGATGCATTCATCAACCCCTGCAGCTCCGGTGTAAGCTTGCATAAAGAGCTCTGAACAAGGTTCAGCTTCGAGATGTCATGATGGGGGCACCGGTCTATAAGCTCCCTGAAGCGATCCCATGCCTCGTGAAACTGCTCATTGGGGAGCATGGAGAAGTTGCTAATCAGGGCCCTAGCTGCATTGGTCTGGCCGAGTGGATAGTACTTGTTGAGGTACTCGTTCCGGAGTTGTTCCCAAGTAGTCACAAATCTCCGAGATGCTTCAGCCAGTTGGCTGCTCTATTGACGAGGGAGAAAGGAAATGCCATCATCCGAATGGTGTCCTCGTCCACCTGGCAATCGTGGATAGTATTGTATATCATCTCAAACTCATGGAGATGAAGGTGCGGCTCCTCAGTTGCAAGACCGTGGAAACGAGGAAGGAGCTGAATAGTTGATGAATACTCATTCATCACTCTTTATTCTTATATTTTAGCTACAAAAACCTTTGCAAATACATGTAGATATGTGTAAATAGGAATAATTACCAAAAGCATGCATTGTGTAAAAACCTATAATTAGCATGTTTTTGTGCAAAAATAAAAGAATAAAGATTAAAAAGAAAAAGAGGGAAATATTTAGAATAAATATTGAGCAACCTAACCCAAGGGAGGGCTCAGCATGGGCCTGACCGCATAAAAACCAAAGTAGAGGGAGATAGGGGGCTCAGGTATGTACATATTTATGTAAATAAAATAAAGGTATTTTCCTCACCAAAAATAGGCTTGTAAATATGTGTCTATATTTATAAGTATAAAAACAAGATAAAAAGAGAAAAATCAAAAAGAACGAAAACACCACTCTCATCATGTACATAGACTCACCTATATATTTATTTAGCCTTATAAATAAATAAAAATAATTTTTATAATCTTTTGTAAATATTTTATATTATATAGTGTAAATAAATAAAATAAAAACAATCAAAACAAAAACCAAATAAAAATAGAAAAATTAAAAACACAAAAATATATTGTAAATATACCATGTATATAAATGTACATATATATTTATTTTACCTATGTATATAAATAATGAAAATAAAATAAAAATACCTTTTTATTCCCTATTTTATAATGAAAATAAATAAAATATAAAATAGGAATAAAATTGCATTAAAATAGCAATTAAAAAAATCAAAAATTGAAAAGCCTATATTGTGCATATACCGATATATAGCTATATAATGTAAGTACCTTATTTTTATTTCTAAAAATTTATTAAAAATCACAAAAAAAATAGAAAAAAATAAAATAAAAATATTTCACGTTATGAGTTTTTGCAAATTCGGCCATTTGCTACCCTAATTTTCACCCCTAAGATCCGGCCACGTGGCCAATTCCTGTTGGCTCCTGGGGATGTTGACCGCCCGGTCAACTACCCCCCCAGGACCACTACGGTAGTTTACCCTCGACCCGCGAGTCTCTTGGTGGTCTTTGCAGGTGCTACCAAGCCCATCTGAGGGCTTTGGTCATTCAGGCCAGGAGCCTCACCTCAGCCGACCTTGCCAGAGCTCTCCAGAGCCCGGTTGGGTCATCGGAGCCTACCGGCAGACGCGGGAGCACCCCACGTTTCTTCTCCGACCTTCGGAGTGCTTCCAGGAGGATCCTAGCGCACGCCAGAGGCCGACGAGTCTCGCCGGCTACCTGTTCATCCAACATCCTCCGTCGTCGTCCGATCGCCTCGGCCCTCTAGTTCTGATCCAGACCGTCCATCTCAGGAGGCACCTGCACCGCCAGATCTTTGGAGAGGCGATCCCAGCCGCCCGATGCTCGTGGGTTAAGCCACAGCAAGCCACCACCGTTGATCACGCCACGTGGCTTGACCTCGAGCGTCGGATCATCCTGAGGAGCCCAGCTGTAGAGAGGCCGCTGTTCACCACCGTCGGATGCGCCACGTGCCCTCCATCCAGCCGCTCCGAATAATAAAGGGTAATTTACCCTTAGGCCCTCTTAGTTATTTTGTTTCACTTTTAGTCTTGTAAATATTTAGCGTAGTTGTTTAAGTTTTGGTATTTTTGCATAGAGACCCGTGCGCTTGTTTTTATTTGCTGATATACCCCTGTACATGGTCTGACACGTGCTTCGTCACGTGGTTTGTTGGGATATTTGCATCTTATGCCCTGGTAGTTCTGATTGTTATTAGTTGAATGAAAGTTTTTACTTATTTGCACTTATACCCCTGTGCGTGGTTTATTTGAGCATGTGCATGATACTTGTGGGTATTTTGCAGATAAGCCCCTGGACTTTTGGTACCTGTTACCAATAAGTCCTTGGAACTTATTTTCATTGCATTTGGGTCCCTGAGTGCCCCAGGCACGCGCGTGGCGCATGTTTTGCTGGGTTAATTGCACCAGACCCCCCAGACTCCTGGGTATTTGCACTTTGGTCCCTTTGCACTGTGCCCTCTCTTTATTTTTGAATAAAATAGCAGATCACTTCCAAATCCAACGAAAATTGGACCCATGGCACCTGCCATGGTGTAAAATTTTCGAGGATTTTTGAGGACATTTTTGTTTCCATTTGATATTTTTAAAAAATCAAAAACCTTTAATTTTGCTAATGTCTAACTTTAAAAATCACAAAAAAATATTAAATAGTGTCTGAAAATTACAAAAAAATTGTCTACTATCTATTTTGATTAGCTTGATTTTCTAGCCAATTTTGGCTATTTTTCATTACTGAAAACCTAAAAATTGAAAAACACCTAAAAACTTATAAAAATTTTAATAATTAAACCAAAAACCTAAAAATAATAAAATAGGTGCCTAAAGTTTCCTTCATTTATTCTCTTAAGGAAAATTACCTCCCAGCTAATTTGGGGGCTTTAGATATTTTATCTAGGCCTTTTTAGCTCGGCTGGACAGTACCTTTGACTTTAGCCACTGTTTGATTTTTAGAAAATTTAATAAACATCAGAAAATTCTCAAAAATTCACCAAAAACACTAAAAATTATAAAACACATAAAAACATTTTTGCTAGAATTTTTGATTGACTTTTAGTGCATTTAATAATTTGTTGAAGTGTGTGTTTGTCTACTTTTCTTATTTTCTTAATACATTAAAAAATCCAAAAAATATAAAATAATTAAAAACCACTAAAAATAGTTTGTTCTTTTATTTTATTCCTTTTTACTACTTCGTAGGCCGAGAGGCCAACCCGTGCTCCTTGAGTTCGACCCTGGTCGCTATACCAGGTTAATCCAATAGCAGGACCGCTATCGCGTTTTTGATCGATTTTATCTATATTATTAATGGTCTGATTTTTCTTGATTGGCACGTCTGAGTGACCGAGGTCGCAACGACCATCTTAGATAAACCTGATTACCTTAGTCTCTCGGAATTTCGTGCCATCAGAATGGTGCTGTTGCCGGGGAGCACGGCTTAGTAGTCTTGATTTTATTTTCATTTTTGTTTTCGCGGCTTTTCGCGGCTCTTTCAGAGCTCGCGACTTTTTCGCGGCTTTTGTTCATATTTTATTTTTGTTTTATTTTCCTTTTCTTTTATTTTTGTTTTTGTTTTATTTTGAGTGTTTATTTTATTTTATATTTTTGCATATATACCCTCATTTTCTTTCATTTATTTTTCTTCTTATTATTTGATTTGGTCTGACCACTCATCTCTTTTTCTTGCGAGGGCCCGAGGACCGAGGCGGCCGATTTCGAGAAGCCGGTGCAACCAAGGAACTTGGAGGCGGCTCCCTTCTGTACGGAGCCGTAGGAGAGAGAGCAAGAGAGAGAGTGGAGTGGGAGAGGATTAGATAGACTTTTTTTTACTTTTATTTGATTATTATTGTAATAATACAGGGACTCAGACTGGACACTTTGGACTGTGATTGGACTTAGCGGGTCTGTTTCGCCGAGCACCGGTGTGCTCGGGGGACCCTTAGGTTTTTCGCGGCTTTTTACGCGGCTTTGTTTTCTTTTCATTTTTTTCTGCCTTTTCCGGTGTTTACGCGGTTTTCATCGAGCCCCTAGCTTTAGGATTTTCTCTTGCTTGTGCCGGAATTAGTAGGGTCCCCACACCTAATTATCTGCTTGCTCCTATAGTGCGCTAATTGGACTCACTAATAATCAATTAATAAAAATAATCGACTCATCTCCTTCATAGCCTACGTGCCGCAGCTCACCCTGTAAAGCGCTTTCTCCTACCCCCGATTTGTTGGGAAGAGGAGGGGTGGGCCAAGACCGGACCCTTTGGCTTGGAGGTCGGTGACCGATTAGACGGTTCTGCGAGTAGAAATTGCTCATCTAGGACTCGGTTTTTCCCGTTGCATCATTTAGGGTAGTTTACTTTTCTGTCTTTAAATTCTGCGCGGATCATTAGCATGTAGAGTGCTGGAGACAAGGTACGCATTTCTGACTCAGCATGCATCATTGATTTCATCGCACATCGGCTTTTTCGACTTCTCCCCCCTGTTTTGGACTAAATAACCAGGAGAACCGAAAAATTCGTTAGGCGTTTATTTTCTATTTGAAAAATATTAAAAAGAAAAACCATAAAATCGGGACTGGCTAAAACTATATACCCTAAAAGACACTCACCATAAAAATTTGTCTTGGGGAGAGCAACCCCCTCATTGTTTGGTTTGGATGCACGAGAGAGTGACCCGCACCCTAGGTAGAGCCCTCCGGTGCTAGTCCCGACTGATTACCGACTCTTCCGTGCGGGCCAATCGGTTGGGGTAGCATCGGGTATCCTAACAGGTCACGTAAGCGCTCTGATATCTTGTGTGTTCACCTAATAAAAATTGACAAGATAATTTGACCGAACTTTCACGGTCTTCAGCTCGCGTTGCGTTGGTGAACCGGGGGTTTGCATTCTGATCATAGTTTCTCCAAATCTCATCCGCAATACTCGCCAGATCAAGATGATGGGTAGACGCTCTCTTAGGCAGCCTCTGGCTGCACCGCTTTCGGGCACGTCTATCCAATCATCTAGGTTGGCGTGCGAGAGCCGAGACCAGCTCTCCGAGCCCGAGTACGACTCCGCCTTGTTCCCCCTCGATCCCCTTTCTTTCGGACCTGAGCGACATGAGCCCGAGGAGAGATTGATAGATTTGACAGCACCTGAGTTGGGTTCATTTGATTTTGCAGCAGATGTCATGGCCGGTAGTTCAGAGGACCGCTCCAGGACTGAGCACATTGTGATGGACCAGGGAGCGATAAACTCCACCCTGATCGCCTCGTTAGAGATAGTGCAGCAGCAGCTGAGGGATCAGGGAGCATTTATGATTGAGATGAGGAGAGAGTTGGAGCGACTCAGAGCAGTGAGAGATCAGAGCGAGCCTGAGGACGGACCTGATGCAGAGGCACGAGCCGCAACAGCCGCAGCAGCAGCAGCCGCCGCCGCAGCGGCAGCCGCCGCGGCAGGAGGACCACCGAGACCGATGCGGGAGTTGCACAACCCCGGATCTACACTGATGTATCATTGGGTGGTGGTGCCTGCTATCGTGGGGGACTTCAAGTTCCCCCCGAACACCCTGCAGATGCTTCCCCGTTTTCACGGACTTGCCATTGAGGAGCCCCATATCCACCTCCAGGAGTTCTTGATGATCTGCAGTACTGTCCATGACCGTCATGTGGACCAGGATACGATTCGGATGATTGCCTTCCCCTTTTCCCTAGCAGACAGAGCAGCCACCTGGCTGAAGCATTTGGGGAAGTTTGTTTACACCTGGGAGCAGCTCCGCACCGAGTACTTGAACAAGTACTATCCACTCGGGCGGACGAATGCAGCGAGGGCCCTGATCAACAACTTCTCCATGCTCCCCAATGAGCAATTCCATGAGGCATGGGAGAGGTTCCGAGAGCTCACAGACCGATGCCCGTACCATGACATTTCGAAGCCGAACCTTGTGCAGAGCTTCTTCAGCGGGTTGACACCAGAGCTCCAGGGCCTGGTGAATGCTTCTTGCGGCGGGTCCTATTTCGCCAAGGATCACGACCAGGTCTGGGCCATCTTCGAGGAGATGGGTGAGAACTATATGGTGATGTCCCAGACCAGGTTGTACACTCAGGGGAGACCCCAGCAGCAGCCAGGACCCGTGCAATACCAGAGGATAGCACGGGTCGATGCAGGTCCATCCAGCTCATCCGTAGTTGCAGCAGCACAGACAGAGTCGTCCGCTGCGGATATGGGTATCATCAGCGAGAAGTTGGACCGCATGGAGCTGATCGAGAAGAAGCAGTGCCGGAGCATCACGCAGATGGAACAGATGGCACAGACTCTGAGCGACATGAAGACCGAGCTCATGTGTCTCCAGGAGGCACAGACGGCTTCCCAGCCCCGTCTTCAGTCGCGAGGCGACACCGGCGGCAGCAGCAGCTCGTCCCAGCGCTCCAGCACCTTTCAGCAGCCTAGACAGGTTTACCTTGTACATGCGGAGCCGTACCAGTAGCAGCAGCCCTCTTACCAGTCCCCACCATCTCCAGACTTGCAGATGGTTGTATACCAGCCGGATCAGCCTCTGGCAGTACTCCCGCCAGCCCAGTTCGATGCAGAGCCGTTGATGGATGTCAACGGGATTTGGTATGACCGCCCCTAGCCTGGGATCCGACGAGACCATCCCGGATTCAGGTGGGGGAGTGGAGGTACCCAGCCCCAGCAGCAGTCATCCGGTCAGGGAGGGCAGTATGGCCAGCAGAGAGATCACCAGCCGCAGCAGCAGCCCCCAGCCCACCAGCCATATCAGCAGTCGTCCTTCGTTCCTCGTCCCTATCAGCAGTAGGGACAGTCTTGGAGACGTGAGCAGCAAGCTCACCCACCACACCAGCAGCAGCATCCTTCCTCCTACCCCTCTTACCAGCAGCACCAGTTCCAGCAGCCTCAGCACCAGAGAGGCTACCCGTCGGGCTCCCATGAGAGCCCCGCCTTGGATGACATAGCCCGCCTCCTTACGGACCAGCAGGCTACCTTTAGTCGGGAGATGGACAAGTTCCGCCAGGAGATGCGGGACCTTGTGAGAGGGAAGGCCGCCATTCCTGCATAGATAGAGCCGAATCCGAACAACCTGAAGAGGAAATCTGAGCAGGTAGTTTCCACTGAGCACGCCACTCCTAGTGATCCATTTGATGATATGTCTTCGAATCTATTTGATGCTGATTTTGTTACACTTAGGAGCGGTAGAGCACCAGCAGGCAGCGCCTCATCTGAGCGACGACTCGAGGATCCACCCAGGGCGCCAGATGAGGAGGAGGAGAGCAGTACTGAGGCCGCACACGATGATGACGGTGGTACTGACGCCACCAAGGATGCTGATTCCACCGGCGGTACTGAGGCCGCCGCTTCACCAGTTCGAGGGGGTGGTGCTGATGCCACCAGAGGAGCCGAGCCAGCCCGCGGTACTGAGGCCGCGAGACGTCCAGTAGCAGAGCTAGCCCGTGGTGGTACTGAGGCCACCGGTGTTCATATAGATAGAGATGTTGTTTTTCCTCATGCTGATGTATCTCAGAACACTGTTTTGAATAAAGGAAAAGGTTTAGTTTCTTCTGGTCCCACTGTGGTGATTGATGTATGTGCGGAACCGGCCGTCGAGCCGTCTAGGCCTTTTCCTAGTCCTTCATCTGCGAAGGACCCTGTAATCCCCTTCCCTAGAGCCCATCAGATGGGGATGGGGAAGAAAAAAGAAAAAGACCCAAAAAAGAGAGAGCAGGAGGAATTTAGCCAGAGCATGATCGACAGATTTCACATCCAGCTGACCCTCCAGGAGGCTTTGCAGCACATCCCCCTTCTTCAACGATCTTTGAGAGACAGGACCACAGTCAGGAGGAGGAGGAGGAACCACACTTCAGAGATTCATGTGCTGACAAAAGCCACGTGTTTTGCGATCCAGAACCGTCTGCCGGCCAATAGGCCAGATTCAGGGGCCCCGTATGTCAGATGTCAGATTAGTGAGCAGAGGTTCGACCGGACTCTATTGGATAGCGGATCGTCGATCAACCTTCTTCCGGCAGCCCTTCTCGACCACTTCGAGTTGGGCACTCTTAGACAGAGCAGGACAATCCTTCAGTTTGCTGATCGATCTGTCAAGAGGCCGAAGGGGTTGTTGCGAGACGTTATCATCACGATTCAGGGCCTGAAATTCCCCGTGGACATCGTAGTGTTGGACATGGAGATCCCTGATTCAGTGGCCGATACCCCCATCATCCTCGGTCGTCCGTTCTTGGCCACAGCCAAGGCGGTGACTGATCATGATAGCGGGAGGGTATACTTTCGCGTCGAGGGTGAGAGTATACAAATAGAGACGGTCGAGGACTACAGAGCCTGAGAGAGAGCACGCTCAGAGGCCAGCACAGATTCAGAGCAGCTGACAGATGACGGGTCAGACATCCACCAGGACTGTGATTTTGTGATCACAGACGATGAGGCAGCATGGGCAGATCCTGCAGCACAGGCCATCCTCTCATTTTCAGACACAGCTGATGCCGAGATGATAGCAGATGAGAGCTTGGAGAGCACAGCCCTGGTCCAGGATACCACAGAGGCAGCAGAGCCGGTTCCTGACCGCGACACGGTTTTCAGTGATGGTGGTGCTGAGGCCACCTTGTGTTACGGTGGTACTGATGCCACCGCGTGTGATGCAGATCCCTCGGATTCAAAGTCTGATTGGGCAGATTGCGATGATCAGATGCCAGACCTGAGTCCACCTGAGCCTACAGATGAGGAGGAGGTAGATGCAGAGCAGATCAGAGATAGCACAGTTGAGCAGCCTTCTCCAGATCCAGTTTACGAGAGTTTGCTTTCTTTCTCCCAGGCAGATTTGGCAGACTTAGCAGCATTGACACATTTCCTTCCGCAGCCAGATTTGCCAGTGCCCAGCTGTCCAGAGCTGAAGCCGCTCCCTACTTCGCTGAAGTATAGATTCCTTGCGGGTGAGCCTGAGATGTACCCAGTCATCATCTCCACCGATCTGACTGGAGAGCAGGAATCCCGTTTGATGAAGGTTCTTGAAAAGAACCGCAAGGCAATCGGATGGAGCGTAGCAGATCTCCATGGGATTAGTCCATCAGTGTGCTCCCACCATATCTATCTCGAGGAGGGGGCAAAGCCGTCGCGTTAGTTCCAGCGGCGACTGAACCCCAACCTGAGAGAGGTCGTGATGAAGGAAATATCAAAATGGTGGAGTGCATATTTTATTTATCCCATTTCCGACTCCAAGTGGGTTAGCCCCTTGCATGTGGTGCCCAAGAAGACGGGCATCACGACTGTGATCAGTGAGTCGGGAGAGGAGATTGCTACACGAGTACCCACCTCTTGGAGGGTCTGTGTTGACTACAGGAGACTCAACCAGGCCATCAAGAAGGACCATTTCCCCCTGCCTTTTATTGACCAGATCATTGAGAGACTGGCAGGGAAGAGCCATTATTGCTTCTTGGATGGGTACTCGGGCTACAACCAGGTGGCCATCGCTCCTGAAGATCAGGAGAAGACCACCTTTACCTGTCCCTTCAGTACATATGCCTTTCGACGCATGCCATTCGGGCTATGCAATGCCCCTGCGACTTTTCAGAGGTGCATGTTGTCGATCTTTTCAGACATGGTAGGGGAGTGTTTGGAGGTCTTCATGGACGATTTCTCGGTCTACGGTGACGGATTCGACTCCTGTCTTGACTGCCTAGACCGAGTACTCCAGCGATGTATTGAGTACCATTTGGTTCTATCTTGGGAGAAGAGTAACTTCATGGTGACTCAAGGGACGGTGCTTGGCCATATCATCTCCAACAGGGGCATGGAGGTGGATCCGGCCAAGGTTGATGTCATTAGAAAACTCGCACCGCCGTCCAATTTGAGGCAGCTACGGTCATTCCTGGGGCACGTTGGATTTTATAGGAGATTTATTCAGGATTTCAGTAGGATTGCCCGGCCGTTGACTGACCTCTTGACGAAAGACACCGAGTTCCTTGTCGATGACAAGTGTCTTTCGTCCTTTGCGACTCTTCAGCAGTGTGTGATTGAGGCTCCTGTCCTCCAGCCGCCTGATTGGTCTCTCCCATTCGAGATCATGACGGATGCCTCTGATTTTGCCGTAGGGGCAGTGCTGGGACAGAGGAGGGATGGAGTTCCATTTGCCATTCACTACGCTAGCCGCACATTGGATTCCGCCCAGCGGAATTACACGGTCACAGAGAAGGAGATGCTAGCCGTAGTGTTCGCCTTAGATAAGTTTCGATCTTATATCATTGGATCTAGAGTGACTTTGTACACAGATCACACCGCCATCAGGTACCTCATGGCAAAGAAGGATGCCAAGGCCAGACTTACTAGATGGATCCTTCTACTCCAGGAGTTCAACATTGAGATCAAGGTTAAGCCTGGAGTCAAGAATGTGGTGGCGGATCATCTCTCCCGTTTAGAGCAACCTGAGGAGTCTGAGCAGATTGACCCCATTCGAGATACCTTCCCAGATGAGGCGATCCTTGCTATCGCCTCACTCCCGTGGTATGCCGATATTGTGAACTTTCTCGTTGCTGGAAAGGTCCCACAAGATTGGCCCAGGCAGAGGCTTGAGACCTTCCTTGCGAAGGCCAAGTCCTACCACTGGGAGGATCCCATCCTTTACCACGAAGGAGGGG
Organism: Ottelia alismoides; assembly: GCA_037367405.1. Classification (NCBI taxonomy): domain Eukaryota; kingdom Viridiplantae; phylum Streptophyta; class Magnoliopsida; order Alismatales; family Hydrocharitaceae; genus Ottelia; species Ottelia alismoides. Next base: position 715,756 of record JAZKJV010002148.1, read on the forward strand.
ATAGCGGCTGGCGTCGGTGTATTCCTCAGGAGGAACACCATAGTGTCCTCACTTACTGCCACAAGCTTGAGGCACGAGGACATCATTCTGGGAGGAGAACGACACAGAAAGTGCTCCAATCCGGCTTGTGGTGGCCTACCCTCTTCAAGGACTCAAATGAGTTCGTGAAGAGGTGTACTGACTATCAGAGGATGGGCACTTGCGGACAGCGTGATATGATGCCGATGCAGCCCATTCACTTCTGTGAGGTTTTTGACGCATGGGGCATCGATTTCATGGGTCCATTCCCTAAGAGTCAGGGATTTGAGTACATTCTGTTGGCCGTGGATTATGTTAGTCGTTGGGTTGAGGCTATCCCCGCCCGAGCCGCTGATGGGAGGACAGTTTGCAGATTTTTGAGGAAGCACATCATCACGCGGTTCGGGGTTCCACGAGTTCTGATTTCTGATGGGGGGGTCTCATTTCATCAACGACCAGGTGAAGGACCTTGCTAGCGAGTTCGGTATAGACCATCGTGTTGCCACACCTTACCATCCACAGACGAATGGTCTAGTCGAGGTGTCGAATAGGGAGATTAAGACTATATTACAGAAAGTCGTCCGCCCTGACCGAAAGGATTGGTCACAGCTTTTGGACTCGATCTTGTGGGCATATAGGACGTCTTTCAAGACACCATTGGGCACATCTCCCTTTCGCCTCGTATATGGCAAGCCATGCCATTTACCTGTTGAGCTGAGGCACAAGTCACTTTGGGCAGTTACAGATATTCTTATGGATCCAGATGGTATGGGAGACCAGAGGAGGGCAGAGTTAGCAGCCCTGGAGGAGCTTAGAGATACAGCATTCTCAAACAGCCTACATTATAAGGAGAGAGTCAAGGAGTGGCATGATTCTCATATCAGCCACAAGCATTTTGAGATTGGACAGAGAGTATGGCTGTTTGATGCGAGGCTACGTTTGTTTCCAGGGAAGCTACAGAGCAAATGGAAGGGACCCTACTTGGTCAGAAAGGTACACGACAACGGTAGCATTGATATATATGAGTTGTCTTCTGAGAGTACCTTTCGAGTGAACGGCCAGCGGCTCAAACCATTTCTAGATCATGAGCCGCGGGTCGCTGATCTTGCCCCTATTCATTTTGCGTGAGATGTGGTCTTTGACTCACATCTAATGCATCTCACGCCTGAGTTTCACTGATCTTCCGCCTTGTATAGATCCAGATGTCTATATCACTACATTCTTTAGTCCCACATCCCTTTCTTCATCTTGTGATTATGCTATACTTAGGGTGCACTTTACCCTAAGTATAGGGGGGATGTGAGACCTTCGGGTATTTCTTTTGTTTCTTGCTACCCCTGTTTTGCTGCCTATACTTAGGGATATTTTACCCTAAGTATGGGGGTGTGGTAGACCCTGTACATTCTCCACTCGGTTTTTCCCTTAGTATACAGCCTGCTATACTTAGGATTACTTGATCCTAAGTATAGGGGGAAGACCCGAGACCCTCTTGACTTTTCTATTTCATTTACTCGTCTTTGTATATAGCCTTTCTTTTCACTTCCCTATACCAAGCACGAGTTATGTCTTCTTCATCGCTCTTGACTCTGAGGACATCGTTCGAGCTAAGTATAGGGGGGTGTGTATATATTTCATATATACTTTAGCCATAACTCGTACTTTGTGTGAGTGTGTTAATAAATAAAATGGCTAAAAATCACAAAAATTAAAAATTTTTATGTACATAAACATTCTTTTATTTGCACATAAATAGCTAGTGTACAAATTATTTTTGTAAAAATGATTTCAAAAATCTTTTGTGAAAAGTTTGTGTAAATATTTTCTTATCAAAATTATGTATATAATACAAAATTTTTCCAAAATGTTTTGAAAATCAAAAGTTTTCAAAAATCTTGTGTAAATGTGTGTAAAAATCTTTTTGCAAAACTTGCACTTCATGCATCATCCATTCATGATTTCAAAACATTTTTCAAAAATTTTGCATGATTGTAAAAATTTATGTAAATAAGCATCTTTTGTACATATGTATATAGTTTTTCTGGATGATAGTTGACATTTAAATTAGCCTGGAATCAAATTGAGAAATGGAGCTTGATTAAGATCTTAATCCACCTAACTTCTAAGAGGAACCTTATAGGGCTTAGGTTTAAGGCTTTTCAGGTCCATGAGGACTTAATTCTTTGAGTCCACTAGGCTATGATCACATGTCATCTCAATGAGCCTAAGTAGAGCACTTAACAACAACACATGACTCATATAGATTATGGCTTTACTTGGACACCAGCACTATGCACCGAGCTCTCTACGGATGAGGTGGTGAGGAGGCAGTCTTCCTTGACTTGGGATAGCATATGAGGGTAGTACTTCTAGGCGGAACCTCTCTTCTTCTTTTAGTGAAGGAAGTGCGTCTCAACTTGGTCTGGTTGCCATGAGGTCTAACGACGAGAGTTGTGGGTTGCAATAAAGCTTCAAAAGAGGGATAGTCTACTGGCTCAAGAGGAAAAACTCCTTGTATATATGCTGCACACGTATATGTTGTACAGATGCACTTAAAAAAATGTGTGCAAAAAGAAAATAACTCCAAAAAAGTGGTGGGTCTGAGAGAAAATGATAACCCCACCGGAGTATGTATATAGAGTGCAATAAGCAAAGCATGGTTTCATGATCCACCTGATGTAGCTTGCAGCAGGGAGACTTGGCTACACTGGTCAAGCTCCCAAGGGTACTTGGCTACACTGGCCTTGACCCATTCTCTTCTTCCTCCTCTTCTTGAGCCGGTTGAACTTGAACTTAGAAGGGAATACCCCGCTCCCCGAGGAAAGAGTGGCCAGATTGAGGTCATAGAGTTACCTTGTTAGGGAGGGTTGTCAAGTTGCCATTTATGAGGTGGAGAGCTTAGACCTCACATTCACAGGACAAGAAAAGATTCATGGTCTTCAGGGTTTGTGATTGATGACTTGTTCTAATCTGGAGCATTGAGGAGTCTTGGTTATAGAATAGTGGAACTTAGAGGCTGTTGAGTTTTAGACTTAAGTCCAAATAAGGTTCCGACACATTAATAATCCAAAGATCTGATCGAGCTCCATACCCCAATTTAATGAAGGCAAGTTTAATAATCAACCTTGATCCATGTACATCCTCTTTTTCTTTTTCTTTCTTTCTTTTTCACTTCTTTTTCAAATGAGTGTTTGCTAAGGGACTAGCAAAGTTAAGTATAGGGGGGTGATGAATACTCATTCATCACTCTTTATTCTTATATTTTAGCTACAAAAACCTTTGCAAATACATGTAGATATGTGTAAATAGGAATAATTACCAAAAGCATGCATTGTGTAAAAACCTATAATTAGCATGTTTTTGTGCAAAAATAAAAGAATAAAGATTGAAAAGAAAAAGAGGGAAATATTTAGAATAAATATTGAGCAACCTAACCCTAGGGAGGGCTCAGCATGGGCCTGACCGCATAAAAACCAAAGTAGAGGGAGATAGGGGGCTCAGGTATGTACATATTTATGTAAATAAAATAAAGGTATTTTCCTCACCAAAAATAAGCTTGTAAATATGTGTCTATATTTATAAGTATAAAAACAAGATAAAAAGAGAAAAATCAAAAAGAACAAAAACACCACTCTCATCATGTACATAGACTCACCTATATATTTATTCAGCCTTATAAATAAATAGAATTAATTTTTATAATCTTTTGTAAATATTCTATATTATATAGTGTAAATAAATAAAATAAAAACAATCAAAACAAAAACCAAATAAAAATAGCAAAATTAAAAACACAAAAATATATTGTAAATATACCATGTATATAAATGTACATATATATTTATTTTACCTATGTATATAAATAATGAAAATAAAATAAAAATACTTTTTTATTCCCTATTTTATAATGAAAATAAATAAAATATAAAATAGGAACAAAATTGCATTAAAATAACAATTAAAAAAATCAAAAATTAAAAAGCCTATATTGTGCATATACCTATATATAGCTATATAATGTAAGTACCTTATTTTTATTTCTAAAAATTTATTAAAAATCATAAAAAATAGAAAAAAATAAAATAAAAATATTTCATGTTTTGAGTTTTTGCAAATTTGGCCATTTGCTACCCTAATTTTCACCCCTAAGATCCGGCCACGTGGCCAATTCCTGTTGGCTCCTGGGGATGTTGACCGCCCGGTCAACTACCCCCCCCAGGACCACTTTGCACGGTTCTTAGTGGGTAAGACCACTTCTCGGATTTTTAGCACTTAAACCCGAATCACATTCACTCAAACCCCGGGTCCGTTTTGATCTTGACATACCTGAGACCCTCGCCGGAGCTCTTGCATCGGGATCCGCGCTCCGACAAGCTTGCCCGAACCTCTCTTAGCCGGACCCCTAGCCATATATAGCCGTTGCTCTGCCACCCTAATTCCCTATCTTTGGTCATTCGTATCCACTTCCTGTGAGCTCCAGCGCATTCGCGAGAGTGACAGCTTGCGTCCAGCGCCGTCGAAGCGAGGAGTGGAGGCGTATCCACTGATCCGGCGAGCACAGCCGCCGTTGCTCCGCCTCCAGCGTGAGCACCGAGCCTCGGAGGGAGACGCTCCTCGAGGCAACGACCAGGAGCTTCCCCAGCTCCTCCCCAGTCTCTTCGTCCACCCAGGTAACCTCGTAGGCCCTTCTTTTTTGCTGATTTCCGATTACGCCCAATTCGCTCCGCCGCCGTCCATCGTCGATTCCCATCGTTTCCGACCACCATTCGATCATCGAGCATCACCATAGCCCTATCCGACTCCCCGCGCACCTTCTTCACCCCTCCATCCAACCCAGCTCGCACAGGATCTGGGAGTCGAGCTCCTCCACCTACCCCCTTCGCCGGAGCTCGCCATTTCGACCCCCAGTTCACCGTCGCTCCGCCTAACCGGGTCGAGGTAGTTTACCCTCGACCCGCGAGTCTCTTGGTGGTCTTTGCAGGTGCTACCAAGCCCATCTGAGGGCTTTGGTCATTCAGGCCAGGAGCCTCGCCTCAGCCGACCTCACCGGAGCTCTCCAGAGCCCGGTTGGGTCATCGGAGCCTACCGGCAGACGCGGGAGCACCCCACATTTCTTCTCCGACCTTCGGAGTGCTTCCAGGAGGATCCTAGCGCACGCCAGAGGCCGGCGAGTCTCGCCGGCTACCTGTTCATCCAACATCCTCCGTCGTCGTCCGATCGCCTCGGCCCTCCAGTTCTGATCCAGACCGTCCATCTCAGGAGGCACCTGCACTGCCAGATCTTTGGAGAGGCGATCCCAGCCGCCCGATGCTCGTAGGTTAAGCCACAGCGAGCCACCACCGTTGATCACGCCACGTGGCTTGACCTCGAGCGTCGGATCATCCCGAGGAGCCCAGCTGTAGAGAGGCCGTTGTTCACCACCGTCGGATGCGCCACGTGCCCTCCATCCAGCCGCTCCGAGTAATAAAGGGTAATTTACCCTTAGGCCCTCTTAGTTATTTTGTTTCGCTTTTAGTCTTGTAAATATTTAGCGTAGTTGTTTAAGTTTTGGTATTTTTGCATAGAGACCCGTGCGCTTGTTTTTATTTGCTGATATACCCCTGTGCATGGTCTGACACGTGCTTCGTCACGTGGTTTGTTGGGATATTTGCATTTTATGCCCTGGTAGTTCTGGTTGTTATTAGTTGAATGAAAGTTTTTACTTATTTGCACTTATACCCCTGTGCGCGGTTTATTTGAGCATGTGTGTGATACTTGTGGGTATTTTGCAGATAAGCCCCTAGACTTTTGGTACCTGTTACCAATAAGTCCTTGAAACTTATTTTCATTGCATTTGGGTCCCTGAGTGCCCCAGGCACGCGCGTGGCGCGTGTTTTGCTGGGTTAATTGCACCAGACCCCCCACACTCTTGGGTGTTTGCACTTTGGTCCCTGTGCACTGTGCCCTCTCTTTATTTTTGAATAAAATAGCAAATCACCTCCAAATCCAACGAAAATTGGACACATGGCTCCTACCATGGTGTAAACTTTTCGAGGATTTTTGAGGACATTTTTGTTTCCATTTAATATTTTTAAAAAATCAAAAACCTTTAATTTTGCTACTGTCTAACTTTAAAAATCACAAAAAAATATCACATACTTGTCTGAAAATTACAAAAAAATTGTCTACTGTCTATTTTGATTAGCTTGATTTTCTAGCCAATTTTGGCTATTTTTCATTACTGAAAACCACTAAAAATTGAAAACACCTAAAAACTTATAAAAATTCTAATAATTAAACCAAAAAACCCAAAAATAATAAAATAGGTGCCTAAATTTTCCTTGATTTATTCTCTTTACAGGAAAATTACCTCCCAGTTAATTTGGGGGCTTTAGATATTTTATCTAGGCCTTTTTAGCTCGACTGGACAGTACCTTTGACTTTAGCCACTGTTTGATTTTTAGAAAATTGAATAAACATCAGAAAATTCTCAAAAATTCACCAAAAACACTAAAAATTATAAAACACATAAAAACATTTTTGTTAGAATTTTTAATTGATTTTTAATGCATTTAATAATTTGTTGAAGTGTGTGTTTGTCTGCTTTTCTTATTTTCTTAATACATTAAAAAATCCAAAAAAATATAAAATAATTAAAAACCACTAAAAATAGTTTGTTCTTTTATTTTATTCCTTTTTACTACTTCGTAGGCCGAGAGGCCAACCCGTGCTCCTTGAGTTCGACCCTGGTCGCTATACCAGGTTAATCCAATAGCAAGACCGCTATCGCGTTTTTGATTGATTTTATCTATATTATTAGTGGTCTGATTTTTCTTGATTGGCACGTCTGAGTGACCGAGGTCGCAACGACCATCTTAGATACATCTGATTACCTTAGTCTCTCGGAATTTCGTGCCATCAATAGTCTGAGGTGGGAACTTGAAGTCCCCCACAATAGCTGGCAGAACAATCCATCTGTGTGTCAGAGTTGCACCAGGGTTGTGCAATTCTCTCATCGAGCGTGCTGTTGCTGGCTGTACGGGCTCCTCAGGCTGTCTACCATCGGGTCCATCTCCTCCTCCGGGCCTGCGCTGCTCGCGGTCTGCTCGTATCTGCTCCATCTCCCGGTGCATGTCAACCATGAAAGCCCCCTGATCTCGAATCTGACTCTGCATCATCTCAAGGGAGGATAACAGGGTGTTGTTGATCTCATCCTGGTCCAAAACATATGTATGCTCTGCTCGGGGACCATCAGTGCGCTCCTCGCTACTGGACATGGTCTCTGCAAAGGCAAAAGACCCAAACTTAGGTGCTGATAAATCAACTGGCTGCTGCTCTCTTTGATCGGGCACTGGCACCTCAAGACTATTAGTAGAAGGGTGGTCAAGGGGGAACATGGTGGAAATCGAACTCGAGTTCGGAGAGCGGGTCTCGGCTCTCGCGAACCAACCTAGATGAGCGGGACGGAGTGCTCGAAAGCAGTGCAGCCAGAGGCTGCCTAAGGGACCTCTGACCCATCATCTCCATCTGGCGAGTAAGGCGGATGAGATCTGAACAGCAAACAAGATGGTCAAACAATACCCCAGGTTCACCTACGCACACAGAGCTGATGACCGTGAAGGTTCGATCTTTTATCTTGTCATTTTTATTTAGGTGATAAGACAGTCTATCATAGCGATTAAGCAAGTTGTTGGGAATCCAACACCCTCAGGAGACTGTACCGATCCCAAACTAGATCTTTCCTAGCCAGTACAAGCCGCGGATCGTTTACCGGTTACTCGATCGGCTCGCTCTGTTAAGGATATTGCGGCCCGCTTTGCTAGAGACCGGAGCGATCCTCACTGGAGAATGACTAGCTCAAAATCAGTAGTCTGAAAGAGGGTCAGATGTGGCTCTAACCTAGCATGCGTGTCACTCTCTCGCCCATACAAACCATCCAATGAGGGGATTGCTCTCCCAATGTAAAATTTTTGGTGAGGTGATTTTTAAGTCAAGTTTGCTTAACAGTCCCAATTTTATGGTTTTGATTTTTTAGGTATTTTTCAGAAACAAACAATGCCTAATAAATTTTTCGGTTCTCCTGATTTTTATTAAGTCCAAAACGGGAGGAGAAGACAAAAAAGCCGATGCACGATGAAACTCAATGATGCATGCATGAGATAGAAGACGTACCTTTCTCCAGCAGTCTACATGCAAAATGATCCATGCATAAATTTAAAGGCAGAAAGTAAACTAATCTAAATGATGCAACGAGGAAAAATGCCTTAAGAGAAATTTCTACACTCGAAGAACGATAGCTAATGGGTCAACGAGTGGGGCTGCGATCCGGTCTCTGATGTTGATCGGTGTCCGCTACAACGGATCCTGCCAACGCTGTATACGGCCTCTAGCGGCACGTGACCCCTCGAGTGACCATGTTAGCTTTTTATTAATTAATTAATTAAGGTCCAATTATTCGGTTGATAGGAACATGCAAAGTTATAGAGGTTGGGCCCAAATCAATTACGTCACAAGGCAAATATAAATTCGTAAGCCAAGGCCAAATCCTCAAGAAATCAAATAAAGAAAAAAAGCTGATAAAAACCAAAAGCTGGCAAAAAACTGCGGTGAGGTCCCTAGAGCACACCGGTGCCCGGCGAAACAGACCTCGATCAATGACCACAAAAGTCTGAGTGTCCCTGTATTATTACAATAATAATGCAGGAAATAAAAAAACTAAACTAAACCTAAACTACTCTAAGCTAAGCTAGCTCCCGAACTGTTGTTCGCCTCGCTTGTGCTCTCATGCAGCTCTATATAGAAAAGAGCCGCCTCCGAATCCCGCGGTTGCATCGGCTTCTCGAAGAAAGCCACCTCGATCGTCGGGCCCTCGCAAGAAAGTCAAACAGAGGTGTGTAAGTCCAGAATTATTATAGTAATGCAATAAAATAAAATAAAATGCAAAAATAAACGCAAAAAAATAAAAATAAACACAAATAAAATAAAGAGAAACAAAAACAATCAAAAATTGAAAATAAAAGGAAAAGAAAACAAAAGAAAATAAAAGAAAGTGAAAAAGCCGTGAAAACCATGAAAAAGCCGACTACTAAGCTGTGCTCGCCGGTAATGACGCCATTTTGATGAGTGACCCGAGTGACTAAGGTAAAAAGGTATCAATGGTCGTTTCAACCTCAACCTCTCGGATCAGAATGAATCAAGAAAACAAAGACCACCAAATAGAAATAAATCAACAAATCAGTGTAAATAACGGTCTCGCTATTTTATTTCACCTGGTATAGCTACCAGGGTCGAACACAAGGAGCACGGATTGGCGAACAACCTACGAAGTAGTCGGGACTCAAAAATAAAACAAATAAAATATTTTTGGTGGATTTTATATTTTTAATTTTTTTTATGATTTTTAAAATTAATAAAAATGAGTAAAGGAACCTAAAAAGACACAATCAAACAACATGGGTCTCCGACGAGCGGCGGCAGAGGAGAACCGATACCTGGTTTCGGGGCGAACTGGGGGGAGTGGATGGGTGGAGAAGGTGGAGAGAAGTCTGGTGAAGGTGAAGGGCTAGTCGGAGTGGCGAATGGGTAACCAGAAAGTAGTGGAATGGCTGACGAAGGGTTCTGGCCGTGAATTGAAAACTTGGAAATCTAAGCTAACTGAAGACTAAGCTACCTGGTGGAGGAATCCGTCTATGCTAGAGGTGCTGGACCTCTGGGGGTCATGGCCTCGATGGAGCGACGCGTCCAGAGGCTGAGCTCACCTCGCAGCGGAGCACGGCGGTGGAAATCGTCGGATCTGAGGTTCTCGGTACTCACGACCTCACTGCAACCCTCTCTCACACAGCTGTCACTCAGGTGAAGGAGAGGAGCTCATCGGCGACAAGGGGGAAGGCCAAAGATGCTGAAATTGGTGGCTGCAAGTCGAGCTTTATACATGTCGAGGTCCGAGAAAGATGGAGATCGGGTGCGCACTTTGAGGAGCGGACCCCTAAGGATAGTATCGGGCGAGAGTCGAGGGTCAGTCCTCGGTATCCGGAGCCTCAAATCAATGGAAATGGTGGGCGGATCGATGCGGGATAAATCAAGGAAGATCGGGTCGTCACACGGATCCGAGCGAAGTAGTCCAGGGGGGAGTTGACCGGGGGTCAACAATCTCCCGTGGACCAATCAGAATTCAAGGATTGGAAATTATTTATAAATTAATTTAAAAATAGAAAATGATTTTATTTCAAAATATTTATGAAATGAAAATGTTTATTATTTTCAAAGTATTTTTTAATGATTTTTATTTATTATTTTGAAAAATAAATTAATGTATATAAATAATATAATATTATATACAGGTAAAAATACATATGTATTTTCAATTTTTATTTTTCTTAGTTTATTTTTGTATAATTATCTTAATTTTATATTTTATTTATTTACAACATAAAATTTGGGATATCAAATAATTTTTATTTGATTTTTATTTCTATTTACAAGAGTAAAATAAATAGAGATATATATGGTATATATGCAATATAGAGAGAGAAATTATTCTTTTTGTTTTTATTTTATTTTTCTAGTTTTTATTTTATTTTTAGAAATATACACACATTAATAAAAACACATTTTTATTTTCATTTTATGAAAATAAAATAAAATAAAATATATACAAGAAGGAGTATATACATGGTGAATGGCCCTATCTCTCTCTACTTGGTTTCTTTTGCGGTCAGGCCAATGCTTGGCCCTCCCTTGAGTTCGGGTCACTCGATATTTATTCTAAATATCTCTTTCTTTTTCTTTATTTCTTTTTGCTTTTATTTTTGCACAAAAAACATGCTAATTATTGATATTTACATAACGCATGCATTTTAATAATTTATTTATTTACAAACATATACATGACGTTTTGCAAAGATTTTTAGCTAAAATAAAAGAATAAAGAGTGATGAATGAGGATTCATCACTCAGCGATGCAAAGCAGATGACAGAGTGAGACGTCCACCGGGAGTGTGATTTTGTGATCACAGACGATGAAGTAGTTTGGTCTGACCCTGTCTCATGAGCTCTTATCTCACCTTCATACACTACGGATTCATAGCTTCTAATAGATGAGAGTCTGGATAGCACACTCTTGGCCGAGGATACATTTGAGGCTGACGATCGCGGTTTGGATAGCGAAATGGATTTCATTTCTTGCTCTTCTAATTCAGATCCCTCATTTTCAGACATTGATTAGGCAGAGTTTGATGAGTTTTTACCTTGTCTGATTCCCACAAAGCCTACAGCTAGGGTGGAAATTGAACCAACACAGATTATAGACACACCAGCAGGCTCGTCTTTGCCAATTTCACATGATCAGCGAGAGTTCTAACATGCAGATTTGGTTTCTTTCACGCAAACATTCTAGAAACTAGATTTACCAGCTCCCAGTTACCCAGAGTTGAAGCCCTTGCCACAGTTGCTGAAGTATAGATTCCTTGCAGATGAGCATGAGATGTACCCAGTCATTATCTCAGCAGATTTGACTAGAGAGCAATAATCTCATCTGATGGAGGTTCTTGAAAGGAACCACAAGGTGACTGGATGGAATGTAGCTGATCTATAAGGGATAAGTCCGGCCCTGTTCTCCCACCATATTTATCTCGAAGAGGATGTGAAGACATCGCGCGAGTTCCAGCAACGGTTGAAACCGAATCTTCGAGATGTGGTTATGAAGGAGATATCAAAATGGTGGAGCGCCAATTTTATCTACCCCATCTCTGACTCCAAGTAGGTTAGTCCATTACATGTGGTGCCTAAGAAGACGAGCATGACTACATTTGTGAGTGAGTCTGGAGAGGAGATCGCTACCCGGGTACCCACTTCTTGGAGGGTCTATGTGGACTACAGACGATTGAATCAGGACACCAAAAAGGATCATTTCCCGCTGCCTTTTATTGATCAGATTATTGAGAGGCTAGACAGGAAGAGTCATTACTGCTTTCTTGATGGGTACTTATGTTACAATCATGTCGCCATAGTGCCCAAAGATCAAAACAAAACAACATTCACATATCCGTTTGGGACTTATGCTTTCAGATGGGTGCCCTTTGGTCTATGTAATGCCCCGGTGACATTCCAAAGGCACATGTTGTCAATCTTTTCAGACATGGTGGGTGACTATTTAGTGGTCTTCATGGATGATTTCTCGATCTACAACGACAGGTTTGATGCTTGTCTTGACTGCCTAGACCGTGTACTTTAGCCATGTATCGAGGTCCATCTTGTATTATCTTGGGAGAAGAGTCACTTCATGGTGACTCAGGGGATGGTGCTTGGTCATATCATCTCCAACAAGGGCATGGAGGTCGATCCGGCCATTGTTGGTATCATTAGGAAACTCAATCCACCTTCCAACCTGTGGCAGTTGCGGTCTTTTCTGGGGCATGTCGATTTCTACCGACGATTCATTCAGGATTTCAATAGGATTGCCTGGTCGCTTACTGATATGCTGATGAAAGACATCGAGTTCATTGTAGATGATAAGTGTCTTGCGTCTTCGAAACTCTCAAGGGATTAGTCATTGTGTCTCCTGTCCTTTAGCCGCCTGATTGGTCACTCCCATTTGAGATCATGACGGATGGTTCTGATTTTGCCATATGGGTTGTGCTAGGATAGAGGAGGGATGGACTACCTTATGCCATTCACAATGCTAGCCATACATTGGATGACGCTCAACAGAATGATACTGTCACAGAGAAAGAGATGCAAGCCGTAGTCTTTGCCTTGGATAAATTCAGATCTTATATTCTTGGATCCAGATGAATATTTACACTAATCATACCTCCATCAGATACCTCATGGCGAAGAAGGATGCCAAAGCGAGATTGACCAAATGGATCCTTCTGTGCCGGGAGTTTGATATTGAGATTAAGAATAAGCCTGGAGCTAAGAATGTGGTGGCGGATCATCTCTCCCGATTGGAAAATATTGAGGATTCATAACATATAGCACCTATTACAGAGACCTTCCCAGATGAGGCAATGCTTGCTATCGCCTCGCTTCCATGGTACGCCGACATTGTGAACTATCTTGTCGCTAAGAAAGTTCCACAAGGTTGGCCTAGACAACGACTTGGGACCTTCCTTGTGAAGGCCAAGTCGGACCATTGGGAGGATCCCATCCTTTATCATGAAGGAGGGGATAGTGTCTGGCGTCGGTGCATTCCTCAGGAGGAGCACCATAGCGTCCTCACATACTTCCACAAGCTTGAGGCAGGAGGACATCATTCTGGGAGGAGGATAGCACAGAAAGTGCTCCAATCCAGCCTATAACGGCCTACCCTCTTCAAGGATTCTGATAAATTTGTGAAGATGTGTACTGACTGTCAGAGGATGTGCACTTGTGGATAGCGTGATATGGTGCCTATGCAGCCCATTCACTTCTGTGAGGTTTTTAATGCACGGGGCATTGATTTTATAGGCCCATTCCCTAAGAGTCAGGGATTTGAGTACATTATGTTTGTTGTTGATTATATGAGTCGTTGGGTTGACGCCATTCCCGTCCGAACCGCATATGCTAAGATTGTTTATCACTTTTTTAAGGAAGAATATCATTTCACCGTTCGGGGTGGCTAGAATTCTGATATCTGACGGGGGGTCTCATTTTATCAACAACAATGTAAAGGCCCTTTCTAACGAGTTCAACATAGACCATCGAGTAGCCACTCCTTATCATGCCCAGACCAATGGTCTTGCTGAAGTATCGAACATGGAGATCAAGACTATATTGCAGAAGGTCATCCGCCCAGACCGAAATGATTGGCGATAACTTTTGGACTCAGTCTTGTAGGCATATCGGACTTCCTTCAAGACACCTTTGGGTACGTCTCCCTTTCATCTCGTTTATCGCAAGCCATGCCATTTACTTGTGGAGATAAAGCACAAGCCACTATGGGCAGTAACTGAGTAGTTATTGGATCCAGAGAGTATAGGAGAACCGAGGAAGGTAGAGTTGGCAGCCCTGGAGGATCTTAGAGATACAACCTTTTCGAGTAGCCTACAGTATAAGGAGCGTGTGAAGATATGGCATGATTCTCATATCAGCCATAAGAAGTTTGAGCCAAACCAGCGAGTATGGCTATTCGATGCCAGGTTGAGATTATTTACAGGGAAGTTGCAAAGCAAATGGAAGGGACCATACTTAGATCGAAAGGTACACGACAATGTCAACATTGACATATCTAAGATATCGTCGGATTCCACCTTTCGAGTTAACGGTCAGCGTCTGAAGCCATATCTAGATCATGATCCACTAGTCGTTGACGTCGCCCCTATTGATTTTGCATGAGATGTGGTCTTTGACTCACATCATTTGCATCTCATGTCTGATTATCACTTTCTCTACAATTGTATAGATTTAGTTGTCCATATCGCACATTCTTTTGTCTAACATCCTATCTTCATCCTATGATTATGCTATACTTAGGGTGTACTCTACCCTACGTATAGGGGGTGTCAGATTTTTTATTATTCTTTTGATTCTTTTACCTCTGTTTTGCTGCCTATACTTAGGGATATTTTACCCTAATTATAGGGAGGTAGACCATGTACATTCTAACTCTCGGTTTTCTCCTTGTATACATACATTGTACTTAGGATTACTTTATCCTAAGTATAGGGGGATCACCGACTTTTATTCATTATATTCTTTTATTCGTCGTTGTAGTATAGCCTTTCTTTTCACTCCCCAATACTCAGCACGAGTTATGTCTTCCTTTCATCGTTCGTTGATCACTCCGAGGACATCGTTCGAGTTAAGTATGGGGGGGTGTCATATATATTGTATATATACTTTAGCCATAACTCGTACTTTGTGTGAGTGTGTTAATAAATAAAATGGCTAAAAACCATAAGCTAAAAATCACAAAATTTTTAAAATTTTCTTGTACATAAAATTCTTTCTTGCACGTACATGTCTGTAAATAGCTATTTCTAAAAACTATTTTTGTACAAATGTTTGTAAAAATGCTTTGTTTGTAAAAAAGTTTGTAAATATTTTTGTATAAAAATTATGTAAATAGTACACAATTTTTGAAAAATAAAAGTTTGCAAAAAAATTGTTTGTTAATGTTTGTCAATAATTTGCAAAACTTTCCCTCCTTTCTTGCATTCAAACATTTTCAAAAATTTGCATCAAAAAGAGTTTTGTACACATTCTTATATATTCTTCTGAATCATAGTTGACATTTAAACTAGTATGGAATTAAATTGGAAAATGGAGCTTGGTTAAGACCTTATTCCACTTATCTCTCAGAGGAACCTTATAGGATTTAGGGTTAAGACTTTTCAGGTCCACTAGTGAGTTAATTCTTTGAGTCCACTAGGCTATGTTCACTTGTCATCTTGATGAGCCTAAGTAGAACACTTATCAACGCACACATGACTCTCACAGACAATGGCTTTACTTGGACCAACACCTTACACATAGCTCCACACGAATGAGGTGATGAGGAGGCAGTTTTATTTAGCTTGGAGTAGCATACGAGGGTAGTACTTTTAGGCGGAACCTCTCGTCTTTCTTTAGGGAAGGATGTGCATCTCAACTTGGTCTAGTAGCATTGAGGTCTAAAGACAGGAGTTGTGGGTTGCAATAATGCTTCAAAAGAGGGATAGTCTACTGGCTCAAGAGGAAAAACTCCTTATGTATATGGTGCACCATGTAGATATGTTGTACATATGCACATTAAAAAAAATAAAATATGCAAAATCAAGAAAAACTCCAAAAAAGTGGACAGGCCTGCTTGAAAATAAAATGCCTACCGGAGTGTATATAGTCAAATAAAGCAAAGCTTATTATACATTCTCATCTCATGAAGCTTGCAGCAGGAGATTTAGCTACACTGGTTAGGCTACCTGGGATACGTGGCTACACTGACCACGGTCCATTCTCTTCCTTCCCCCTCTTCTTGAGCCGATTGCACCTGAACTTAGAAGGAAATATACCGCTCCTCGAGGAAAGAGCTACTAGACTGAGGAATTAGACTTACCTTGTTTAGGGAGGTTGCTTCCTTGTCATTTCTGAGGTGGGGAGCTACATACCACTTACACAGTACAAGGAAAGATATATGGTCATTAGAGTTTACGTATGTAGACTTGTTCTGATCTGGATTATTGAGGAGTCTTGACCATAGAATGGTGGAATTTAGAGGCTGTTGAGTCTTAAATCTAGATCTCAATAAGATTCTGACAAATTAATAATCCAATGATCTGACTGAGCTCCATACTTCAATTTAATAAAGAAAAGTTTAATAATCAACCTTGATTCTCCTTCTTTTTCTTTTTTTTCTTTTCTTTTCACTTCTTCTTCTTCAAATAAGTGTTTGCTAAGGGACTAGAAAAGGTAAAGTATAGGGGTGTGATGAATCCCTGATTCTCACTCTTTATTCTTTTATTTTAGTTATTTATCTTAGCAAAGCAGCATGTAAATACCTGTAAACACAATAACTTAGCATTCTGCATGCATTTCTTAATATTGCATAATTAGCATGTTTTTATGCAAAAATAAAATAATAAAGAAAAAGAAAAGGAAGGAGATATTTAGAATAAATATAGAGTGACCCAAACCCCAAGAGAAGGTCAAGCCTTGACCTGATCATAAAATAAAACAAGTAGAGAGAGATAGGGTCCACTTTATGTTGTGCATATTACCTATAGTTGTACACAATTATTTTTGACAAAATAAAATTAAATTATTATTTTACTCCTTTGTATATATTATTAGAAATAATATAAAATAAAATAAAAATCAGAAAAATTAAATAAAAATGAAATCCTCCTTTTATTGTATAAAACACATGTATATACATCACACCCTCTAATTATTATGTATCAATAAATAATTTGTAAAAATAAAATAAAAATTACTTTGTATTCCTAAAAATATGTTGTAAATAAATAAAATATAAAACAAGGATATTTTGAAAATAAAATAATAAAATACTTGTACATAATTCATAGGTATATTATACCAGTGTATAATATTATACATTATATATACATTGATTTATTTTTCATAAAAATAATTAAAAATCACATAAAAATAGTATGAAAAATTATAAACATTATTCATTTTATACACTTTTTAATTTAAATTCATTTATTATTCCTTATTTATTTATCTTTATTTTCTAACAGTTTTGTCTTGTAGCCTATTTTGGCATTTCCTAGCTCGTCCCGGATTGGTCCAACTCAGCCATGTTGACTCTGGTCAACTGTCCCTGCCAGCCCTTTCTCGCATAAATCAGGTTTTCATCAATTTTCACCCCATTATCCTGACCCAATCTTGGACACATTCCTTCCGATTTCAAGCCCCGATTAAGGGGCGTGGATCCCTAATCTTTGCCCGATACTTTCCCACTCGATCTGCGCCTTGGTTCGCGGGCTACACCCCCATCTTCTCGAACTTGGAAGCCTATATAGCATGTACCCCCTCTCCCCTTTTCTGTCACCTTCGGCTGCTCCACCACCCCTTGCGCACCCGTTCTTCCTTTTCCAGAGTGACAGCTCGAGAGGGCGAGGGCGAGAGCACCTTTTGGAGCGTGAGAGTCCCCAGGTCCGACGAGATTTTCTCAGCTCCGCCGTGAGGAGCCTAGCCTCTGGCAACACCGGTCATCGAAGCCATTATCCCCTTAGACCTATGTCCGCACCCCCAGGCATCCTCCTTCATCCGTAAGTATTCTATTTCCCTTCCATTTTTCATTTGATTCGATCATTCATCCCACCTATATCGCATCTCTGACTACCCTAGTCACCCTATCTCATCGTCGTGTTTCGACCTTCACACACCTCGCTCCGAACTCCCTTCGCTTCTCCGCACACTCCACAATCCCTCCCATGACTCCAATCGTCGGATTGGAGCCAAGATACAGATTGACTCCCTCATCCCACGTGCGACCTATCCCGTCCATCGTCCCCCTTGGTTTTCGATCCCTTTGGCGCTCTAATCCCTTGCTGGAGCATCATCTCTAAGCACCCTATTTATCTTGGAGGGAAGAGCCCAGGAAGGCCTCATATGGAGGCCTAGCAAGAAGACAGAGGAGCTCCAAGACCGCCATGCCTCGCTAGGACCTTTCCTTGGTCATGTCTCCTTATGAGCCAACCAGCAGCTGCGGACCACCATCGACAACATTCCCCCCATCCCAGCAGCTCCGGGAGACACTGGTCCAACACTCCATCGCTAATTTAAGCTCGCCGGAGGCGAGTTCATTCCAGTTCATCCAGGCGCCTTCTCCACCGTCGGATCGAGGCCTCTTCTAGGTCTAATCTTAGTCATTCACCATCTGGAGGCCCTCGATCACTGGATCCATCTGAGGATCGCTTCACCGTCATCCATCATCGAAGGGGTATCAACAGATCTCCACCATCCATCCGTTAATCTTCCTCGATTCTTGGATCGAGCCTAATAAAGGGTAACTTGCTCTTAAGCCCTTCTTTGTTCTGCATTTACTGTTGAGTCCTGTAAATATTGGTCATAGTTTAAAATACTTTGGATATTGTGCAGTTGGACCCTTATTATTTTCAGTCTTTGCACTTTAGTCCAGTCTATGTGAACTCACGTGTAGTCTCACGTGCTTTTTTGGTATATTTGTGTTTTATGCCCTGGACTTTATGTATGTTATGATTTGAATGGAAAGATTCTGATATTTGCATTTATGCCCCTATGCGTGATTTATTGTGCATGTGCGTATTTTCTCTACATATTCTGCATCTTCGGCCATAAGTTTTTCATGGGTGTTTCTGTTGGGCCCAAAGATTTACTTTAATTGCAATTGGGTCTCTATGAACTGTCTGTCTTGTCTTTACTTAAATAAATACCAAATCAACCCCAAAAATTCTATAAAATTTATTGTTAGCTTCTGCTAACACGTAATATTTATGATAATTTTTGTGGATTAATTTAGTGTCGTTTGATATTTTTTAAAAATGAAACACCCTAAAAAAGTGTAATATCTGTTTTAGAAAATACATAGAAACTCTAAAAATTGTTTTAAAAATTTCACAAAAATTAATGCTTGTGTATTTTTGCATGCTTTGTCTTCAGTACTAATTTTGTTTGAAAAACTCTTATAAAATCCTAAAAATTGTAAAATATCTAAAAACTCATAAAAAGCATATAAAATTATAAAAAAATAAAAAATGCATTTCAGTTCTTGTTTGTACATTTGCCTCCTAGTTTATCATAAAATTGCTCCCCAGGATTTTAGGGCATTTTAGTTTATTTTAATTTACAATTTAATCCTAGCTGTGCACTATTTACATTTTGGCCCTTGTTTGATTTTTATAAATCACAAAACATCAGAAAATTTCCATAAAATTACCAAAAAAACTTCAAAATTTTAAAAATCTAAAAAAATATTTGAATTTTTGAGCATTTTTAGTCTTACATAAAAATTTAGAAAGCTTGATTGTGTGCCTTGTTTCCTGTTGCTTGATTTTGGCTTTTAATTTTAAAAAATATGGTTTCCCTTTCCTAAATTTTGACTACTTCGTAGGTTTACTCGTGCTCCTTGTGTTCGACCCTGGTTGTTATACCAGGTAAAAATAAAAGTGGAGACCGCTTACAGTTTTGAGTGCTTTGATTGGTTGACCTTATTTGAGTGGGTATCTCTTTTTCTTGTTGATTTTGCCTCGTGATCCGGGTCGCAACGACCCTTGATTATTTGATTTCCTAACCCGAGTCACAGGGCGTGTCATTAGAAGTCTTAGATATCTCGAAACAATAAGGCTCGAACTCGACAGTGAAAGTAGTACGGTCTTATTCAGTCTAGGAAGCCACTCCTAAATCCACCCTCCGCACTAAGGTGTCTATGGTGTAAATGATGTGGATATCAACACATTTCCACACAAAAGAAGAGGTAACTCCAAGGTCCATGTTATACGAGTCTTCCTCCCTGAAGAGGAATTATCAGGTCTCAATCACATCCATGATAAAACAAACCTATACAGTATCAGCGTATAGGTCAGTCCATGGGGTTGGCTGACACGGGCACACTCTCGTCAGACGTAGTGCTCTGATCAGTGGTGGATGCAGTGATCAAGTTGCTCTCAATGTAAGAATGAAAGTGTACATCTCCAGATCCATAGTTAATAACGGCACTCATAGTGGCGAGAAAGGGTCATCCCAGGATGATTGGAGAGCGCTCCACGGGAGTGGAGGTCTCCATGGGAAATACAACAAAATCAACAGTAAAGCTCATGCCCTGGATCTGAATGACAACATTCTCAAGAATACCCCTCAGCCTCTTTATGGATCCATCAATAAATTAAGAAATCATCATCGTTTTCTTGAGAGGCCCAAGATGAAGAGACTGTACCAACGAGAAAGGCATTATATTAATCGATGCACCCCCGTTAAGGAAAATATGATCATACATGTGGTTAGAAATGACACATCTCACGAGGGGTGTACTAGTGTCCCCTTTCCTATAGAGTGGATGGTGGGTGATGACGTAGGTAGTGGGCATGACGAGAAGGTGTCGCTCGGATCTGTGTCATTGCTTTCTTTTCTTAAACTGGAGTGCAGATAATTGATTCATGGTCTTTTGAAGTGGGGCTTCAATAATATCATGAATAGTTGCCACCACTTTGAGATGGATCAATAGTTTTTAAAGATTTCAGATCTCTTCCATACAAGGGAATATATCGGAATCATCATCTACACAAGGATGACTGAGTGCAATCTGTAAAGTGTCATCCTTGGGAGTGAAGAAGGTGAGAACTATGGTGAATGTGTGTGTGGGCAAAGGATATGGAAAGGGTGCCCTCTCCTCACAACTCGGCTCGGTTAGGTGTCTTACATCATTATCTTTTTGTATTTTTATATTTTTCTTATTTTTTGTATTTTGGGTGATTGCTAGATCTCATAGGTGTCCTTTAGTAACTCCATGGCATAGGCAAGTGAAGCGTCAGTATGGCTCTTATTTAATCTAGTGAGGTCATCTATCCTTTGCTACATTTGCTCCACTAACCAGGTCATGTACTCAAGAGTGGTATCCATAAGAGGTGACTCTAACATTCAGTCTCTGATGGGTGAGATGGTGGGAAACGTGAGGGTGGTGGTGGTTGGTAAAAATCAAAATCTGATGTCTGAAATTACAGATGAGGCAAATATGTACAAAAAAATAGAAGCAAAGTCCTCCTGATAAAATGGAGGTGGACTGACATGAGAGTAAGAAGGATATGTGAAGTTCGGATAAAAATAACTCCAGTCAGCCATCTCCGAAATCAAAGATGGGGATTGAGAGATAATAATGGTCAATTCAAGATATGCAAGAAAAAAGGCACAAATGCGTAGAGAAGATAGATTATGCACACAAAAAAACACAAAAACAAATAAACCACTCAATTCACAAACTCAATACAATGATGACTGTGAAAGTTTGGTCTTTTTATCTTGTTGAATTTTAGATTTAGGTGAGAAAACAAATATTTACAAGCTCACAAGTGCATTCATCTAGAGTGGTTGTGTTCTAGCCGGCGATGCACACCTACTAGGACACCGAGACCACTTCGTCTAACGTCTGAGGCAAGTGGTTCCATCAAAAATGGCCCAACAGCAGAACCAAGTGCTTAAGGAACAAGTCTCGGGATGGGGGCTCTATTCATTAGGTGTGTGCCTCACTCAGCCTGAATGTAACCTGTGTACAAGGAGGGGGGTTACTCTCCCCAAAATAAATGATTTTTCCATTCTGATTTTAGGGTCAACTAGAATAAGCAACCCCAATTTTATTGGTTATCAATTTTTCTGGATATTTTTTTTAATAAATGCATGAATCCTAATGAGGTATCAATTCCTTTAGTATCCTATGTGATTAAAATTAGAGGGAGAGAGTCGTAAGAGCAATGTAAGCCTAAATAAATGATGTGTACTGAGATAGAGATGCTCATCTTGCATCCAACTCTCTTCATGCAGGATTCTATACACAATTGAAATCTAGTCTATATGTAATGCAAGCCGATGAATGTGCCATAGAACAAGAGCTGCTATTAACATGAAGAACGAGAGTTGACTATCTAGAAAAGAAACCTAGAGTCTGATATTGAAGACTCCTCGGTGCTTGACACAACAGGTCCTACAAGCATTGTATGGAATCGTGGTGCACGGTTTCGAACCCAAATAATCAACAACTTGATTTGACTAGATCCAAGCATAAATCTATAGGTAGATACAATTCAATTAGGGCTTTGGACCTACTCCATCGATGAAGCAAATCCTATACTAGGGCTAAATCACACAAATCAAATTAAAAGAAAGGTGAAAAACTCAAATGCATGAATCAAAGAAAAAGAAAAGTGAGAAAAATGCGAAAACCATGACGAGACCCCCATGTGACCAAACACCCATGCACTGGACCTCACAAAGTGCGAAAATCCAAGTCCAAAATTATTACAATTTAGTTTTACAAAAATAAAAAGAAAACACCCTCTCACTAAATAAAACAAAAAATGTTAAAGAGTGATTGTTCTTTCGCCTTCTCTCTTTGCCTCCTTCTCTTGTTCTCTCCTGTCAGCTCAGGTGTGTCAACCACCTAAGAAGTCACCGTTGATGTCTAGTCCCTCACAAGAAAGATTAACAAAGAAATAAGTGGTCAGAATAGTCAAATAAATATTAAAAAATAGCAGAAAATAAAAGAAGAATAATGTACAAAAACTCCACATTCAATTTCTCCCTGTCAACGACACCATTTGAAAAAGCGATATAATCTCAAGAGAATGGTCATGTCAATCTACAAGGCAGAATGATAGTCGTCAAAGTGAACACTCACTAAGATCAATCAATGATTTCAATAATCAACCTACAACATAAAAATGAAGAAGTAAAAACAGATGAAATGTAGATAAAAACTTATTATACCCCACAAAGAATGTGTATAGTGGACAAGCAGGTAGGGGTCGAACACAGGAAGACAATTCGGTGTAGTAGGTATATTATTTATAAGTAAATAATGAATAATTAATATAAGCGTATTTGTACAATATATACTTGAATAATTAATTAATGTTTTGTGGGTTTTTTATTATATATATATATTATTTATAATAAATTTTTTATTTTTAGTTCATTTTTTAGTATATAACAAAGGTATATCTAAGAGTGTACATATGTAATATGTAAAATATAAGTGATATATATAATATAACAAATATATAACAATTAGAAAATATAAATAAGAATAGTCATTTTTATTTTTAAAAAAATAAAAATATTTTATGTTAACTATATTAATTAATAATATTATTAATTATATGTAGCTATATTATAAGTATATAATACACTATAGGGTAATATACTAATAAATATAGCTATATATATATTTAAATTTTACAAAATAAAATATTTTTGTGTTTTAATATTTTTCTTATATTTTTGCGATTTTTTCGTATTTTTTATTAAATTTTAGATATTTTTAAGTCCAAAATATATGAAATCAAGGACTTTTTTCAAATTGGCCAAATTGTTTTGAGATTTAAAAATACTAAATAGGGTCAGAACTTCTCAAAACTAATTTTCATATGTAGATAATGATATATATAAAATTATAGGATAAAAATTAATATTTTTAGTATTTTCGATAATATTTTGCAATTTTTTATGGATAGAAAGGGTTTTTCATTTTTAAGGTTTCTTTTTGTTATTTTTGTATGAATTATAGAATATTGAAATAAATAGTACGTGATTTTTTGGAATTTTTAATTAAGATTTTAGATTTTTTGTATTTTTTAAGTCAAATAGGGAATAAAATAGCTCTAAATGATTTTTGATAAATATTAAATGCATGAAAAATGGAAAATAAAAACTAGAGTATGAATTAGTATCCAGTCATGCACAAACACCCATTTTTTAGAATTTTTGGATCAAATGAGCTATTTCAAATAAAGATAAATGCACAAATAAAAATAATTCATGCTGGTAGCAACATATTTGCAATTAAAATATACAATAGTGGCCTACATGCAAATTTCCAAAAGTTTTTAATTGATATTTTAATTTTTGATATTAAAATGCAATTACAAAACACGTAAGGGTATATATACAAAATGCCCAGCTCATATGGACCACGTAAGCTAAGTTGATAAGGATCTAAAAGTAATATAATAAAAGTCCAAGGGTTTTCTTACAATTTTATAGAAAATATTAAATGGGTTTAAATAGTTAAAAGTCTAAACAGAAATAAAACAAAAGGCAGGGGTATTTATGCAATTACCTCCCAAAAGGCACGTGATCATGCAGCTCTTGATCTTTCACTTGGATGCATGGCAGCTCTAGATGGCACGATACCACTTCATCTTCGACGTCCGGGATTAGATCTCAGATGAGATCCAACGGCTATGCTTGGCTTTGATCAGGCATCACCTACTCCTCTTGGAGCTCTATTCTTGATCGAAAGACAGGGGATGAGTCAGGAAGAACTAGGAAGAACTCGCACGAGGCGAGTTTGAATCTGATTATGCACGATTTTTCGGGCACTTAGAGCCCTACTGATCAGATCCTTATGCTCCTACTGTCATTCCGCACCTCCCAAAGCCTTCAACTGTGTACGATGCTCTCTGATTGGGCCCTGGAGCTGGAGCGTTCGAATGGAAGACCTGGGACCGATTCTTGGGATGATCATCCCTTAGATGGGCTCCTCCAGATGCACGACCTGCAGAGAATCAAAGACGAGGACCCAATGATGCTATATGGGCCTTTATTGATGGGATTTTAGGTGGAGATGGAAGGGGCGGCAAGGTCTCAGGTAAGGCAGAGGGGCGAACCTTGAATTCCATGTCAAAGATCGATCAGGATGGCTCGTGAAGGTCAACGAATGGAGAAATGGAGGGTTGAGGAAGTGGGGTGGCTGTGATAGTCGAAATGGGGGTGTTATGGTGGAGATGAAGTGATTGGAGATCTAGAGCTCAGAGGAATGAAGATTAACCTAAATCTATCCTAAAATAAGAAGTAAAGACATTGAATAAAAGCGGGATTGAAAGAGAGAAGACGATAATACCTAGAAAGCGAAGAAAGAAACCTCGACTTGGTCGGAGGCCAAGGATATGGACTGCCTGGAGCAGAGCTCCGACGATGGCTGGGAACCACCTCCTACGCCACTCCTCCTTGCTATAAAGCACACCAATCAGCTCCTATCACAAGCCACATCACCATGGAGGTGCTCCGAGGGGCTAAGATCAAGCAGAAGAGGAACCAATCTCAAAAAGAGGTGGAGATGGGTATTTGTACATGCGATTGGGGTGGAGACTTTGATGGGAGATGGCATACGAACGAAGAAGAGATGGTGATGACGAGCATGAGAAACAAGGGGTTTAAAACGAGCCTCACAAGGTGAGTACTCAATCACTATGACCTCCTCTCAACAACCATGTTCATTCAACAATCAACCCACACAAGAAATAAATCAATCAAGCAAGGGATCATAATTTATTAAATCCTACAGTAGAATGTATAGGTGGACAAGTACATTAGGGGTCGAACACATGGAGAATGTGGGATAGACAACAAAGTTGGCTAAAGAAGACAATAAATTTATTTATGGATTTTTGAATTTTCGTAGATTTTAATTATTTATTTTTTGGAATTTCTATTTATATATTTTTTAGATTTTTTATTTTTATTTTGTAATTTTTATTTTTTTACATTTTATGATTTTTAATTTTTATAATAATTAATACTTATAATATAAGTATATATAGATAAATATATATAGAGATATCTTTTATATTTATAAATTTAGCTATAAGTGCTTAAAAATCACAAAAAAAATTTCCTATTTTATATTTTTCTCTATTTTTGATATTTTTTTGGAAATTATTACTAATTTTTTATATCTTTATTTGAATTAATAAAGTAAAATCGTGAATAAGATAAATAGGCCAAGATGTTTTGGAAATAGAAAATTGCTAAATAGCCCAAAATTTTCCAAAACTACTTTTAGTATGTAACTAATATAATAAACAAAATTGAAAAACATAAACAAATATTTTTGGATTTTTTAAAATTTTTTATAATTTTTATTAGTATTTTGGAGATTTTAAATTTTTAATTTCTTTTTCTATTTTTAGTGATTTTTGGTCTATAGATTCTATATAGGCTAATAAACAAAATATTTTTTTGAAACTTTTCAAGAAATTTTTATAGTTTTTTTTTATTTCTAAGATAAAAAGGGAAAACTAGCTCTATTTTTGAATTTTTACAAATATAATATAAATCTTAAATACCTCGCCAAAAATATATGTAATATATATCAGGTATTTATGATAATTTTCTAAGAATGTTCAGAGGCAAGAACACATTTTTAACAAAATAAAATCCACAAAGAGAAATACAATCTCACAGAGGCATTTATGTATATATTTAATTTTTCTGGAACTAAGCAGAACACATCAAAGAACTATAGGATCGGAAATATAAATTTTCCAAAATATTTCCAAGAAACAATTCTCGAAGGCGTTTTCTACAATTAATATAAAGTTTGGAGGGGCTAATGCAATTTTGACAGAAAATATTACACTATTAATTCAAGGGTAAATTACAAAAAAGGTCTCAACTATGCCTCAATTCCAAATTAAGGGACTTATTTTTCAATTGTAACAAAGAGGGGCTTGAACCATCAACTTAAGGATTTAACGTCAACATATAAGGGTCGCTGAAGCTTATAGAGGCATCTATTTAAGACAAAAACATAAGATCAGGCCTCTCTCTGTTACAATTGAAAAATGGGTCCCTTAATTGGGAATTGAGGCATAGTTGAGTCCTTTTTTGTAATTTACCCTTAATTCAAAAATAATGACTAAAATGAAATACAAAAAGCCCAGAGGCTTAGGTGCAAAATATCTAGTTCCTTCACACGTACTGGCATGTGAGGTGACGTGGATTGGACCTAATTGCAAATATGAGAAGTGTAGGGGCTGAAATACAAAAGAAAAAATGATTTACACTACAGAAAAATGTTTGAGCACTAAAAATAAAATACAAATTACGGGAGGGCATATGGCAAAATTACCCTCTCCTGTGTGATCGGATGATGTTGATGCTCCCTCTTATCCACGTGGCATGCTCACATGGGTGGATGACGCTTCGACTTTAGATGACTGAGATTAGATCTCAGCGAGAGATCGACGGTCGATGGCTCTTGCATCCAATGGTCATTGTACACCTGGGCTTGGAAGCTTGATCGGACAACTAAGAAGATGGGTGGAAGAACAGGTCAAGAACACGATTGGACCAAGCTTCGATCGAGTCCTCCTCACTCCTCCGGCCACCTGGAAGGCTCGATGCTAGTGTAAAATGGAGTTTTCGCTCCTTTGTGTTGGATGGCAGTCTCAGAAGGGCCCTGGAGCTTCGACAAGGTCTGATGAGGTCAGGGAAGCAAGGAGGCTCTAGGTGCCGTCTTTTCAGTCAAAACTGACATGGTAGGGATCCTTGGCCCTCCAAAACCTGTAGGAAGATTAAACGTGCAAAAATGAAGGATCTAGGGGTCATGTCAGGTCGGGGCGAGCGAAAGTGAGGCGTGGCGGACGTCTCCAGCGAGCAGCAAAGGAGGAGACATTGATCTCCTGAGTTGGAGTTATGCATGGTGAATGGGGGGTGCTTGGGGGGGGGGGAGGTAAGAGTAGGTGGTGGGAAAGAAGAGGTGATAGTGAAGGTGGAGGATGGTCGGAGCGATCAGAAACAGAGGTCGAAGCTGAAGCTTCATTGAACTAAAGATTTGTATTTTACGCTAGATTCTACATAATTAAAAGAAATAAAATGCAGGACTAGTCTACTGCTAATGCTAGGAAAAAATTAAGAAAGGAAGAGCTTTAACTGACCTAGACCAAGATAGAGCAAGATCACGACGGAGTAGGTGGTCAGAGCTCGGATTGCTTCGATTTGACATCTACACGATTCGATGAACCCTCCTAGGGATTCATGTTGTCACAGGGATTCACCTGGATGCAAGAGGGTTAAGATTTGGTGGCGGAAGAAGGATCAAATTCAAAATGAGTCCGGCAAGGTGGTTTTGTACAAGCGAGGGTTGGATTGGAAGATGTGCTCAATTTAGGTGCCCTCGGATCGAGAAATCAATGGCACATGGAAGTTCATTTCTCGATGTGGAAAAGTCAAGAAGGAATCTATACGAAAAAAATGCAAGGATCATGCAGAAGAAGTCGAGAAAGATGGGTCAAAACTTCTGACATGTTGCAATCCTAGGAGACCAGGCAATTGACCGAACTCAACCATCACTAGCTCCTCATTGGGCCACGTCGGCTAGAATAACGTCAAGGTAGAAAAATAAACACTTAGAAATTCAAAATAAAATATTAATGATTTTAGTTTTATGTTAAAATATGAAAAATATTTATTATTTTATGTAGTTTTTTATTGTGAATTTTATTTATTTCTACAAGTTTATTTATTATAGGTTACTTTTTAGAGGTGGGTTTATAGGTATATTTACCTATATTATGTGTATTTTATTTTTATTTTATATTTTTATGTTTTATACACATAATTTATATATTTACAACTTATTACATACAAATATATTTTATTTATATTTTTCTCAATTTATTTATACACTTAATTAAATACAGGTATTAATAATATAAGTATATATGTAATATGTCCATCTAAGTATGTAGATAGACTTATTTATTTTAGTCTCTTTTTGATGGTTTTATTTTATTTTAATTATGTACATATACTATAAAGAATATTTACAAAATAATAAAAATATAAACTATGAAAAATATAAAGAACAAATAAAACAAATATTTTATTCAGGTATATTATACAATAGGGGTCTAAAACCTAACTTTTACATCTTAAATCTCAATCAAGTGAAACCACCTTCATTAAACAACTAATAAAAAATTATATACAATTAAATATGATTTTGATGCATTTTAGTTCATATTGACAAGATATGGGTCTAGTGAGTTTGGTTTTTAGCTTTTTATTCTGAGTATAGAATGCATGATATGCATTATTTTTATATGAAATAAATTTTATATTTTTCTATGTATTTGTTGTGTACAACTTTTTTTTGTACAAAGTTTCTTTATTTAATATATAAATAACAAAGAATAAAAATGGGTCCCAAAATGAGTTATTGAAGGATAAAACTTAGGGTTTTTATTATGATTGTTGGCCCTATCTCCCCCTACTTTGTTCCTTGTCGACCCAATCATCATGATGTCTTGATCTCAGAGTTTGGGGTCATAAAATATCTTCGGTATTTTATTTCTTTTTTGTTTCTTTATTTTTTTTATTTTAGCTTTAAACATAGTATTTTATACAATATTTACACACTAAATAATGGGTGTTAATTTATGCAAAATAATGTTATTTACATGCATTTGGCTATGGTTTAAAGACCAAAATGAAATAATAAAGGTGGTGAAATGGAGATTCATCTGATAGGGAGATATGATCAGCAAAGATCCTGGATGAATGGTCAACATCTTTTAGCAAGGAGGTACAATGTCTCAAGCCCTGTATCATGGTGGAGAAAATTGAGAAGGAGCGGGGTTCAACAATTTGACAGGGCTATAGCCAAGGTGTTCCTATTGGTGACCTAACTTGTGGAGTTGACCTAGGGTCAACGTGTGGAGAGTTCCTATTGGTCCAATGAGACTGGTAGAAGACAAAACACAATAGAAAAAGATATATAAATAAAAATAAAATAACAAAGGAATTAATTAAATACAAGTGAATATAAAAATGGTTAATTTTTATAGTATTTTAGTACGTTTTTTATTTTTTTTTCAAATTAATTTATTATGAGTTACTTTTTACAAATATAAATGTAGGTATATTTATCTATATAATACGTATTTTATTTTTATTTCATATTTTAGATTTTATTATTTTATATGCATAACTTATATATTTATAACTTATTTAAATACACTCAAATATATTTTTATTTTGTTTTTCTGATGTTATTTGTCCATTGAAAAAAATATGTGTTCTTATTATACATGTATAAGTATGTACCATTCATTTATATATTTTAATTCTTTTTTATTATATTTTTAATTATTTTATTCTTATTTTATGATGTATATGTATTTCATATAATATTTAAAAAATATCAAAATATAAGAAAAATGAAAAATATAAGAATAAATAAGATGAATATTTTATTCATGCAAAAATGTACAATAGAGATCCAAAACATAACTTTTGCATGTTAATTTCAAATTAAATGAAACCACCTTTATTAAATAGCTTATTAAAAGTTATACAATTATAGGTGATTTTAATGAATTTTGTATTCATATGGAAAAGATACATGTCTATAAATTTTAGATTTTGGCTTTTTATTTTGAGTGTAGAAGGCACATTGTGTATTATTTTTATGTCAAATAAATTTCATATTTTTTTGTGTATTTTTATCTACAACTTTCATTTGCGAAGTTTATTGATTTGATTTATAAATAATAAAGAATAAAATAGATCCCAAAACTCAATTATTAAAGAATAAAAATTAGGATTTTTGTTGTTATTTCTGGCTCTTATCTCCCCCTACTTTATTCCTGGCCGATAAAGTCAATTCTTGACTTAGTCTCGGGGTTTAAAATCATTCACTACCTTTGTTCTTTTATTTCTTTTTCTTTTCTTCCTTTATTCTTTTATTTTGAAATTAAATACAATATTATATAGAATATAAATGAATTAATAGATGAATGTTATTTTTCACAAATTAGTTCTATAAACATGCATTTAGCTGAGGATTTATGGTCAAAATAGAAGAATAAAGGTGATGAAATGCAGATTCATCATTGGGTTAGTGTCAGCTTCTGATAGTTCATAACTCTCCTTAGCATGAGAGTTGAACATAATTTAGGGGATATGCATATCATAATTATAACATATCAAATGACAAGTTTTAATTATCCTATGATGTATATCCTTTCCTACAATAACTCAAGCAAAGATCTAGCTACGCGGAAGAGGTAACCCAACATAGGATTTACTATGTTGTCCTTCTTAACTCTAACCATAGTCATCGTCAACTACCATGATACCTAGCGCAAACCCCACATGGATTAATTTGTTCCGTCCACGATCCTCGACGACCAAACTTTGGGGTTAATTTGTTCCGTCCACGATCCTCGACGGCCAAACTGGCGATGTATACGTGCCACGTGTGCCCATCACCATCCCATGGCTTTTCCTTGGTGTCAACTCTTGACCTAATTTCATCACGATGATCTCGATTAATTAAAGGAAGACGTCATCCTAATGCAGCATATCAAATCCAATCTTCCTACTGCATGTTAAATAATATTCTATATGCTCATGTACTCGTATCATATCACAAACGTACCAAAATTAGTGATAAATACCATGTCACATATGGTAACAGTGGTGATGAAAGCGACCAAGTTAATTACTTGCAGCATCAACCTTATTAAGGTCAGCATCTTCAACTCCAAGTTAGGGTTTCGCATAATTACCGAGGAAATAATTAATTTAGCTATATCTTTCAATGATGTAGAACAAGTTAACGTGTATGCATACGTACGGTGTTATATATATACATGCATCTAGTTTCATATGAAGTAACAAACCTAATAGAATTTGGTGTTGAAGATATACATTATGATCACGTAACAAAGACAGTACTTAATCAAAAACCTTGAACTATTCTAGCTCCATCTTGCCATTATCAGTTATGTACTACTACATTTTTCAGATTAAAAAGTCAAAAACATGTTAATTACTTTCACGATGTAATCTCATTTCTTATCACGCTACAAAGAGGCAAAGGAGAAGACGATTAGCGATGCCTAAACGCAAAGGTACGACCGTCCGACCGTCCATTTTTTATTTCCGTCCTAGCTCATGGAACGATTGATGACTAAATAAACGCGGTTCGAGCATCGAGCATAAGTATCTCGTGGCACGTCGAGGGGACTAGAAAAGAAGGATCATATACATGTTCATCCAAAATGGCTATTAAATCAGGTTATGTACGGAGGTGACAAAGGTGCAGAAGCTGTGGACCTAATGCATGAATATCATCACAAGATTGATTATTTTTGTAAGACTCATATCGCTTAAAATAAACGCAAATTTAATGGTTTTCATGTTAGATGAATGATATTATTGACCCGTTTTAAAATTTTAACAAAAGGTTAGAAAATATAAATAAGTGGATGAGCTAGCTAATGATCAAATACTCGTGGAGTTTGGTCATGCATCTCAAATTGAGATAGGATTGTCTGCTGTGCCATAGGCTGTAGCAGATTCTGCTACAGGTTCGGGAACCGTTCGATCTTGATTGAGGGGTTACTACAAATTCGCATGATTGGGGCCTACAAAAAGTATGAATTAGTGGGAACTGTTCGATCAAGATTGAGCGACTCTCGGGATGGCACAGGATCCATCACTCCCAAATTCCTATACTCGTTTTTTCTACTAGAAAATAATTTGGATCGATGTTGGGTCGCGTCTAGAAGCCCATCATTTGTCTAATCAAGATATGAACAAGGAAAATATCTTGCAATGATTCATACATTATCTGCACTGGACATTATCAGCGTCCTTCTCCATCACCCGTGAGGTCCACATTGCGATGTCGACATTTGTTCTTAGCTTTGGGGAGTCGAAAAGGAAAAAACCAAACTTCATCGACGATTGCCCAAATGTTTATCAAGTTGTCAAGTAGTATACCTCCACTTATATGACTTCACATAAATTTTTTCAAGTATTCGTTTCAACTATTCTAGGGTGCATGGTACATGATTAATAAGAGTTTTGTTGTTGATTTATATGTTAAAAATTTTAAGACGAGGAGATGTATATTAGTTGGTCAATGATCATGTCAGTGGAAATTAAGATTAGCATAATTGAGTTCTACCTCATTGGATATATGACAAAGTGAACCTCATTAGCTATCGTTTTGAAACATCCAAGTTCAAGAAAAAGAGAGACGTAGAGAGACCGAGGAATCGCGAGAGATCTTTTGGAGTCAGATCCGTGTTCATGTTAAAAAGTTTTCCTATCTATTATCACTACAATAAAATTGAGCTATGGTGATGCTTTTTTCAAAAAAAAAATATAGTTAAATATATAACGATGATATTATTCACTGCGAAGTGATTTTTCTTACTTGAAATTAGCGATGAATATCATATATGTCGTTATATTATTAACAACGGTCCATATAACGATGTTTATCCGTTGCTATTTTCAAGATTCTAATTAATCATTGTTAAATTTTGAACTAAAAAAATGATGATTAGTTTGATATTTCGAAAAAATAGCAACGGATAAGCATTGTTATATGTATGGACCGTTGCCAATGATATAATGAGAGATATAATATTCGTCACTAATTTCAAGTACGAAAACTCATTTTCAAATGAATAATACCGTCGTTATATATTTCAGAACGACTAATTTAGTGACAGATTTTGAAAAAAAAAGCGTCACTAGCTTAATTTTATTGTAGAGTATTATTAGTATTTCGGTGATTAGTCGTATTACAAAGATGGTTGAATTTTTACAAGTCCCTCGTAGAAAACACTTGTTAGAATATTACATTATTTGATATTGGGTTAAGATCAATCATGAATTATTTACATTTGAGATGATTTTTTCTGACCAAATATAATTTTGTGATTATGAGTGTCTATATTTTTTACATGTTATGATTGATCCAATTATTATATTTGAGGTATTTTTATTCTGAGCAGATCCATTTTTATATTTTTTCGGACTAGATGCAATTACATATTTTAAATAAAATAAAAAAACAAAACATAAAAAATACCTTTTATGTTAATCAATTCATATTTCTGGGAATATGAATGAACGCAGTTGCCGGAACCACATAATATTTAGTTTATGATTTAAAAAATAGGAATTTTTACCCGGTAGATCTTATAAACTTTGTCAACTACCTCCACGACCTTTGAAACAACATAATTTCCCTTCGACCTCGTAAACTTGCCAACTCTTACCCCATGAACCCTGCAGTTATTATGTTTGAAGCTCATGAGGATTCTTTCGGTAATTTATAAGGTCGATGACGTAATTACATTATGCAAAAGGCTCGTAGAGATAATTTAAAAATTTTATAGAGTCTGTCGGTAAAAATCCCTAAAAACATAATGACTTTCTCAAACTTGAAGTAGGAGTTGAAGTCCCCATCATTGTCTGAGGACAAAACTCGAGGTGTATGCATGGTGTGTCTATTTTGTTAACCACCCTCGACACCATAATTTTTTAGCAAAGCCGTGGATCACGTGAATTGATTAAGACCAGATTAATTAGACACGATGTCCCTATTGCATGTGATCGTTCTTAACACATAATACACAATTATGCACCTGTCTATCAATCAAAAATTTGACTCGTTCATGACATCTTCAAACCTATTATGATGAGGTATTGTCCCATTGTATATCTGCCTCCAAAGTTTCCGAATCCTTCACCTCTTCCTTTGATGAGTAAAGGAGAGGGTATATACCACCGCAAAAATATGGAGTCCAAGCTGTATGATTGCTCCCACACTTATGTTTCATTAAAAGGACTGTTTGGTAGAGGAATAAGGGTGAATAAGGATAGAGAGATATATAAGAAGGGAAAAGATATTAGTTACGAGAGGCCTAAGACCCCCCATTGACTCACCAATATGTGATGTTTGACATAAATGGAAATCTATAACACAACTGATTCAAGGTTTTTTTACCCTTGTTCTCCTCTGAGATTATGCAATTACAATTATGCCCTTATCTTTTGCAATAGCACTTTTGCCCGTATATTATTCAGTTTTATCCTTTTCTTGAGGTCAAATAGGGGCATAAGTGTAATAACATAATAGTAGAATTGTAGATTTTGTAAGAATATAGGAGCACAAGTGTTATTGCAAAAAAAAGTAGACAGATAACTGTAATTACATAATCTTAGAAGGGCACGTGTTAAAATCCATGATTCAAAGGTAGTTTCCTTATCTACTTGCATGGAGGTTTTAACCTCCTACATTTGAGTTGCCGATGACCAAAGTCATAGGAGAAATGTCTTTGCATGATTGGATAATTCTTCAACTTGTTCGTATTGAACAATCACTCGTTCTTCCCGAAGTTCCTCAAGTTCATGACTCCCTCAAGTTTATTATATTCAAATCGGTAATTTGGTACACGTTTCTTTGACTTGATATCTTGACCTACAATTATGATGTTATTTTTAGGATTACAACTATCATCCATAATGGAAGATTAGTCCTATCATCGAGAACCTCATTTTAGATGTTATGGCTCCTTATGAGAAGGATCTGATCTGTAGACTTAACAATCTAAACCGACAATCAGTGTATTGACCAAATCCTCAATCAAGCAATAATTAACACACACTAATGACTAACAATCAAGATGTGAATGTATGAGTTAAAATTTATTATAACTCTTATAAACGTCTTTATAGGGCCAATAGTTAGATTATCGAACTCAAGTAAGCCAAAATGAGGATATATAAAATAGTATTAATTGGCAGGGTCAAGGTCTTCCTATGGTGCTTGAGAAGGGGTAGACTATGTGACAAAGCAAGGAGGGGAAGGCTCTTCGGCAATGCAGACATTCAGTGCGACAGGTGTGGAGGGAAGATCAAAGACTCAGATCATTTGTTCTTCAGGTGTCCATCATCGGCTCGAATTTGGCAGAAGATGGGAGAATCTTGGATATCAAGTGGGAGCACGGATGAGTTTTGGAGGTCGATGAGATCGGTAGGAGGAAACTCAACACAAGACTGCACGATGGCCTTTGCAGCCTTGTGGGCGATTTGAGGGGGGGGGGGAGGGGGGGGGAGAAACGACCTCATTTTCAAAAATCAGAGATTCTATCCGGAAAATGTAGTTGCACATTGTACCTCTCTTTATAATTTCTGGTCCTCCAGATAGTGTACTATGCTAATATTTTAAGTAATATATTTCACAGGCGGTGAATCCCAACTCGGGATGTCACCCTTTCATTTTTCAAAAAAAAAATAAAGTAGTATTAATTATTACAAATTAATAGTATTTTTGGATATTTTTGCTTATGTTGTTTTTATTCCTTTTTCTGTTTTATATTTTTGTAGTGTATTATTAATATCCAAATTTTAATATTTTTAATATTTTATATTTTTTTATGTTTTTATTTTTCAAAATTTTAATTTCTTTTTAATTTTCAAAATAAGATATATAATATATAGGTAATATTTAAAATATATAGATAACATAAGAGTAAAAGATATATTTAGATTTTTTAAATAAGTCAAATAAGGTTAAAATAAAAGAAATAAAATTCTTTTAGGTTTTAAATATTTTCTCTATTTTTTTGTGACTTTGGGAGAATTTTTATATTTTTTATGGAATTTTAAGGTTTAAATACACAAAACAGTGAACAAAAAAATATAGAAGATTATTTAGAATTTTAAAAATAGATATCACTATAAAATTAATCCTAAACTAATTTTAATATATACTATATATCATAAAGAATTTTTAGAGATAAAAAACAAAAATTTTGGATTTTTTTAAAATTTTTGCAAAATTTTATACATTTTCCTATATTTGTGATTTTTAAGGTTTTGGTTTTGAAATTTGTAAAGATTTTTAGTCAAATGATAAATATAACAAAATAGACGTACTGTATTTTCTTGGAATTTTTGAAAATAATTTGTAGTTTTTATGGATTTTAAATATATAAATAAGAGAAAATGACAGTTTTTTATTTTTAACAAGTAGGAAAATAATTCTAAATGTCATGTAAAAAATTTAAGTGATAAGTATGGGTTCTAAGCACTTAAGTTAGTTTTCCTATAATTTTTGGACATAAAATGCTATTCAAAATAATTAAAATACAAGCTAGAACAAATTAGCAATACATGTACCAAATTGCAATTTCTAGGAACATATCATGCATTTAATAGCATAAATACAAAATCCATGAGCCAAGCACATAATTTGACCAATTTAAAATAAAATTTATACTTAAATATGCTTGGCAAGTGTATAAATGCAAATAGTCAAGGTTTAAGAGGTAAACATGCATTTTAGCCTAAAATATTACACTGATTTTACAAAATTTGGGACTAAATCGAAATAAGTAAACCTAGAGGGGTCCCTTGCAAAATGCCCAGGTGCCTCATGTAGTGAGCCATGTGAGGTGACCTGACATTAGACCTAAGTGCAAATAAATGAAATCTTGGGGTCTTGATGGTTCACTTATGCGAATGAATGGTCCAGAAGCATATGTACCCCTTTGCAGATGAGATGCGTTGAAGACAACTCAGGGGATATCTGATGGTTGATGGGTGGCTTCATACGACGATGCTGATAAAAATTGGAGTGTGTGATGGTACCCGCGGTTGCTACTCTTCTATGAGAATGGGGAAGAGAAACTACATGGGGTCACTTTGATCTACTCTCTTGTGTTGCTTTGGCGATCGTAGGCACTCCTGAAGGTCTCAAAAATGTTCCTGCAAACTTCCCACGTCGAATGGAAGTGCTAAAGAGTTCTGAGCCTCATCGATGGAGGCTAGGAGATTCTATGAAAGTCAAGCACCAGGAGATGGGTTCCCAGAACTCGAACACCCCTTAGATGATGTCCAAACTAGCTCAAACATGCACGGTTATCTAAGGGCTCGAGAGCAAACTGTTTCGACCTCTAGGTGGAATTAATGGGAAATGCGGTGAAATGAGTGGTCAGTGATGATGGTGACAGATGGGGACATGGGAACTCAATTCTTGCAGAATCGAGGTGATCTGGGTGGATGGAATCGATGGAGAAATGTAGAGGAACGAGATGAGATGAAGGCCATGTAGAAACGATGGTTGGAATGAGCGGAACAAATGAGAGGAACAATGTCTGGAGACTAGAGCTTTGACGAAGAAAATTTTATGTTTTTAATGAAAACTAGATCTAATTAAATGAACTAAAAGCCTAATCTATGCTACTGACTATCATACAAATTGCAATGACTAAGATAGAACATCTCACCTAACCCGTAAAGTCATGGAGTAGAAGTCACACAAAGGAGCTTCGACGAGGTTTCAATCATGTCCAAACTCCTTCTCCATGCCGACGATTGATGATGAAGGAGGGGCTGGGAGTTGACCAGGTTCAGCGATCGCCTCCTACTGATTGGTCCACAAGGACCACTAGCGACAAAACAGAAGAGATAAATAGAAACAATATGAAATAAAATATATAACGATTTTATTATTTAATACTCAAAACATGAAAGTTATTTCTTATTTTATAAACTATTTTAAGTGATCTTTTATTTATTTCAATTGACATATTTATTATGTGTTAATTTCTGCATATAGATATATAGGTATATATACCTATATTTTGTATATTTTATTTTTTTATTTTATATACATATTATTATATTTTTTTATATTTTATATATTTAAGTATTATTTATTATTTATTATATATTTACATACTTTTATCTTATTTTTATTCTTTTTCTATGTATGTAAATAATTACATGTATACATATTATATGTATAGTATACATATGTATTACATTTAGTATTTATTTTGAATTTGTTTCAATGTTTTTATTTATGTATATATTTTTAATAAGTTTTATACAATATATACAATTATTTCAAAATACAAAGGGATTAAAAATTTAATAATTAAATAAATAATATTATATACATATGTCCTAGTAAAGGTGCCCAAGAAAACCTGCATTTGTTTCTTAACTCCATTTTAAATGAAACCACCTTCATTTGATAGATAATTTAATTTGAAATACAATGGATGTGTGTGATGAATCTCCATTTCGCCACCTTTATTCTTTCATTTTGTCCTTAAATTCCAAGATAAATGCATGCATGCATCATTAATATGTACAAAATAACATTCAATATGTACAAAATAAAGACATAAATACTGTATAAATATTGGTTATTAATTCAAAAATAAAAATAATAAAAGAAAGGAAAGAAAAAGAGTAAAGTGTCAAAGACATTGAGTGACTCTAGACCCCGAGACACAATCATCATGATGACCTGATAGAAAAGGAATAAAGTAGGGGGAGATAGGATACCCAAATGTATAGAAAACACATCTTAAAAACCCTAATTCTATAGCTTAATAATAGGATTTTGGGGACCTATTTTATTTTCTTAATTTTATACCTCAAATAATAAAACCTTCTACATAAAATTGTACATAAAAATACAAACAACAATACAAAATTAATTTCACATAAAATTAATAAGCCGCAAAGAAAACTTCTCAGACATGTATCTCCTCCATACAGACTCAAAATTGACTAAACTCACCTTTATTATTCATAAAATCAAATTACCTACTTAATGAAGGTGGTTTCATTTAATTTGGAGTTGAGATGCAAAAGTTGACTTATGGGTCCCTATTGTACTGAATACTTGTATATAATAATCAATATATCTATTCTTTATATTTTTAGCTTCTTTATATCTTTGTATATTTATGAATATTGCACAAAATATATTTTCATATGAAAAGTAGCATACAATCATTAAAAATTCATAAAAATAAATAGAGCTATAAAATATAAGGTAAATTATACCTATATAATTTATGTACATATTTATTTAAGTAAACAAAGAAAATAAGAAAAATACAAAAAATACATAAATGTATAATTAAATACATTATAAACATATATAATACTTGTATATAATAATATACATTAGATACAAAGTAAAAATAAAATAAACTAAATACATGTATGTATACATATATATATTTATACGTAAATATTATCACATATATTAACTTGTAAAAGTAAATAAAAATTATAATAAAAAACTAAATAAAATAATATACATTTTTATGTGTTGAATTTAATTAATTAATTAATTATATTTATAATTATTTATTCTTTTTCTTTCTATTTTGTCCTTTTCTACCTGGCATGGACCAATGGGAGTGTGAGGACTATTGACCTCCGGTCAATTGTCCTCCCTCCTTAGATCTGCGTTTGTCAGATGTTGACCACCCCTTTCCCTCGATTTTTCTTGTTTGATACATTGTCCTATGCATGTTGATTTCTTCATGAAGTATCACCTCTATACATCCATCTTCTGCGCCGAGACATTACCTTGGTTAGTCGAGCATTGATCTGCTAAAAAAACCCTATATTTTGAACCCCTCATCGTGTGTGCATAAATAAGGACCTCTGCCCCCTTTGTCAAATTTGATCCTTCCTTTGCATATGTAACCCTTAGATCCCATATATATAGGTTGAGCTTGGTGACAACTCGCTCCCTATCAGATTTGCAGCACGAGAGGAGTGTGATTGAGGAGATCCACAATTTGTTAGTGCTCCGCCAGTGGAGGTTCTGCTCCTTGGCCCCCAGGTTGAGTCAAGCTGTTTTTATTGCATTTCTAGGTATATTTTGTTTCAGTTTTTATTTACATCCTTTATTGAATGCTTTAATCGATTGCTTTAGCATAGAATTTAGAATTACATATGATGGAGCTTAGAGCTCCAGCGTTCGTTTCGCATGTGCCAACCACTATGCTGACCCGCAATCATGACCACAACCTTCTCCATTTGCTTCTATGCCTTCCGAGACATCCCATTCACCTTGATCCCTTCCAGATCAAGAGATCAATGCCCATTTTGTCTAAGACTTCACTCCCAG
This sequence comes from Ottelia alismoides, assembly GCA_037367405.1. Classification (NCBI taxonomy): domain Eukaryota; kingdom Viridiplantae; phylum Streptophyta; class Magnoliopsida; order Alismatales; family Hydrocharitaceae; genus Ottelia; species Ottelia alismoides. The sequence continues at coordinate 756,404 of JAZKJV010002148.1, forward strand.
GTGGCCTGAGCTCTTTTGAGCTGCTAGGACCCCATCGACATGTCTTGAGCATTCTTGATGCCACCACCCACTGTGCAATAGTCGCAGGAACGTGTAAAGCATCTGAGTAGCGAGGGAGGAGGCCAAATGTGCGCTCTATCAATGATTGAAGGGGAAGTAACCGGTTGTTCTTCCGAGTCCATCCAACTACCTTACCAGTCGTCAGATCTTCAAGCTGCCCCAATTTTGTTTCTAACCATTGGATCGAGCCACGCGCCAGCCATCATATCTCCCTCAAGGTATAATCTCGAACGTTCATCCACAAAGGGGCATCGTTCATTCAGCGGGTGACTAAAATTAACCAAAATCCAGAGGAGAGAGTTGTGTGGTCTCACAAGGTAAACCATAGTCGTTGAAGTGACCTCTCCTAAGAACCTCGATTAAATTTAACAATAAACCCACAATATAATAATGAAGCGATAAAAGCAAGAGATGTAGATCAAAATATATTATACCCTACAATGCATGTATAGTGATAAGCAGAGCATGGGACGAATACAGAGAGACAAGTCGGTGTAGCAGGTATATTAATTATAAATAAATAATGAATTACATAATATCCACCTAATTAATTAATGAATGTTTTGTGGGTTTTTAATTAAGTTAAATATTTCCTTTATATATATTTCTTATTTATATTTTTAAATTTTTAAATTTTTATTTTCTTTTTATATTTTTCTAATTTTCAATTTTCTTTATAATATAGGTGTATATATATAACTATGTATATGTGATATGTATATTATAAGGAATATATAATATAAAATATAATAAATATGTAAAAATCAGAAAATACCTAAGAGAACAGTCCTTTTTATTTTTAAAGAAAAAATATATTAGGGTATTTTTAATAATCAATGTAAATATTTATTATATATGGCCATATATGGGTATTTTATACAATATAGGGTATTATAATTATGAATATAGATAAGTGTAATAAAAAATTACAGAATCAAATATATTTATATTTTCTATATTTTTCTAATGTTTTTTTTTATTTTTTGGGAATGTTTTCAAAGTTTTAGGTATTTTTAAAGTCCAAAATAAACACAATTAGAGACTTTTAAAATGGGATGGATTGTTTTGAGATTTAAAAATAATAAATAAAGTCAAAATTTCTAAAAACAATTTTAATATGTAGATATTTGTAACTATAAAAATATAGAATTAGAACAGATATTTTTGGATATTTTGAAAATATTTTATAATTTTTTAGGGTTAGCAAGAAGGCTTTGCTAAGTTTTAGAATTTCTTTTAATATTTTTTTATTATTTTTCTCATGTAGCAATAAAATACTATAATAAATACTAGGTATTTTTTTAGATATTTTAAGTATGGTTTTATAATTTTTTGGAATTTTAAAGTTAAACAAGGAATAAATAGCACCTAAACAAAATTTAATAAATGGCAAAATTAAGTAAATGCCAAGACTAATACATAGCATGAACAAGAATGATTAAAGTCACATAGAATAATTTCCCCAAAATTAAATAAGCACATGAGCTATTTTTAATGAAAAAATGCGAAGATAAAAATACAAGCATTTGGTAGGGGTATTTTTGTAATTATAATTACATGCAGGGTTACATATGAAAAAACACTAATAATTTGGGATTTTATCAGTTGTGCCCCTCTGAGATATCGCAATATCAGTTATGCCCCTATCTTTTTGGTAATATCAGTTGTGCCCCCGACTTCTTGCCAATATTTCACTTGTGCCCCTCAGAGGGGCATAACTGATAAAAGATTTCTATCAATTATGCCCCTCTGAGGGGCACAAGTGAAATATTGGCAAGAAGTCGGGGGCACAACTGATATTACCAAAAAGATAGGGGCATAAATGATATTACGATATCTCAGAGGGGCACAACTGATAAAACCCATAATTTTATACCGAAAGTTGATTTTATATATTAATACAAAACATATAAAGTTGACGGGGTATACATGAAATTTTCCCAACTCACGTGGGGTGCCACGTGAGTTGAGCTAGCAGATGTCTAATATGTAATGTGCGAGAGATAAAAGGGCCCCGTTACAAATTTCCACCAACTTTTACACGTAATTAGAAATTTCCAAAACCATTTAATAATTATTAAAAGAGGATGGGCGCTCAGTGTAATTTACCCCCACGTACAAGAAGTTAAACGGCCAGGAGTTGATGAATACCCATTCATCACTCTTTATTCTTATATTTTAGCTACAAAAACCTATGCAAATGCATGTAGATATGTGTAAATAGGAATCATTAGCAAAATCATGCATTTTGTAAATATCTATAATTAGCATGTTTTTGTGCAAAAATAAAAGAATAAAGATGAAAAAGAAAAAGAGGGAAATATTTAGAATAAATATTGAGCAACCTAACCCAAGGGAGGGCTCAGCATGGGCCTGACCGCATAAAAGCCAAAGTAGAGGGAGATAGGGGCTCATGTGTAAATATTGGTGTAAATAAATAAATTATATTTTCCTCACCCAAAGATATGCTTGCACATATTTTGTACATATTTAGAAGCTATTAAAAACAAAATAAAAATTTAAAAATCAAAAAGTTTAAAAATATCCTTTCACCATGTACATAGACCATGCCTCCTTATTTATTTAACCTTATAAATAAATAAAATTATTTTCTAAACTTCTTGTAAATATCCTATGTTATATATTGTAAATAAATAAAATAAAAAGAATCAAAACAAAAATCAAATAAAAATAACAAAATTAAAATTACAAAAATATATTGTACATACACCTATATATAGCCCTATTATGTAAATACCTTATTTTTATTTTGAAAAATTAATTAAAAATCACCAAAAAAATAGAAAAAATTAAAATAAAAATAATTTATGTTTTGAGTTTTTAATAATTCGGTCATTTCCTATTTTATTTTGAATTTTTAAATTATTTATGACGTGGCCTCTCCTGATTGGTCCACGGGGATGTTGACCCCCCGGTCAACTCCCCCCGCGGACCCTCTTCTCTCGCGGATCGGGCTGTCGACCCGATTTCTCCGATTTTTCCCCGCCTGATCCGCCCGCCATTCGCGCAAACCCCGGGTCCTAATCCTTCTTCTTGCATCCGAGATCATCGCCCGGGGGATTGCATTGGGATCCGCGCTTCACGCTACCCTACCCGATCGAATCTTGCCGGACCCTCCACGGTATATAGTCTGAGCTCCGCCGCATTCTTTTTCCATCTTTGGCTCTCCACCCTTCATCCCGTGACCTCCACAGCAGTCCCTGAGGTGACAGCTCTCGATTGCCCGTGTCGCAGCGAGGAGGGGGTGGCCGGACCATCGATCCGGCGACGTAGCGCCGCCGTGCTCCGCCCAGTGCAGGAGCTCGAGCCTCAGGACCGGACGACCTTCGAGGCTACGACCGGGAGCTACCTCAGCTCCAGCCTAGTCTACTTCGCCACCCAGGTAACCTTCTAGCTTTCCTATTTCGCCTAATTTCGAGTTTGCCCCAAATCGTAGCTCCGCCGAGTTCCGTCGATTCCGGCTATCTCGCATACCCTTTCGATCATCGGAACCCACGTTCACCATCGCCTTTCCTCCACGCACCTTCTCCGCCCCTTCGTTCAACCCAGCTCGCACAGGAGCTGGGGTTCGAGCTCCACCGTCCGTCGCTCGCCGGAGCTCGCTCATCCCGACGCACAGATCACTTTCACGCCGCCTAACTGGGTCGAGGCACTTTGCCCTCGACCCGCGACGCTTCTGAGCTACTTTGCAGGTCCATAGGAGGCCATATGAGGCGTCCCTACATCCAGGCCAGGAGCTTTCCTCCGCCGACCTCGCCGGAGCCCCTCCAGGGCTCGGCTGGGCCATCGGAGGCCACCACCAGCTGCGGGACTTCATCGCGGACCTGTTCCGATCTTCAGAGGCAGCTGACGAGGACCACCGCGCTCGCACGAGGCCGGCGAAGCTCGCCGGCCAACTGTTCTTCCAGGATCCTCGACCACCGTCCGATCGCCCTTAGCGCTCCAGTTCACATCACGTCCATCCATTCAGGAGCTGCAGCCACCGCTTGATCATCCCGAGGGACGATCCTGACCGTTAGCACAGAGAGAGAGGCACCAGCACCCGAGGCCGTCAGATCTTCCACGTGTCTCCTCCACTGACGTCGATTGGGCCCACGTGCGGAAGGAGAGAGGCGCCCGCGTCCAGAACCGTCCGATCAGCCACGCGTCCATCATCTAGCCCTCGACGTAATAAAGGGGTAATTTACCGTAGGCCCCCTCTTAGTTTATGTTTTTAGATTTAGCCCTGTAAATATTTTGTGCCTTTTATTTACGTTGGGTTATTTGCACACTGGACCCCGTACCTTAGCTTATTTGCATTTATGCCCCTGTTTGTGTGAGCCACGTGCGTCGTCACGTGTATATTTGGTGTAATTGCAACTTTAGTCCTGTAGTTCTGGATGTTCTTTAATAAATGAAAACTTTTTGGTAATTGCATTTATGCCCCTGTGAGTGTTTAATTCCGCATGTGCGCCTATTTTGTGGGTTAATTGCAGTACAGCCCCTGGACTTTTTGGTACGAGTTACCAAAAGGTCCTCGGACTTGTTTTTCTTACCAAAAGGTCCCTGAGTGCCCCAGGCACGCGCCGCGCGTGTGCGTTGCTGGGTTATTTGCACCTGGACCCCCAGAACTTCGGGTATTTGCACTTAAGTCCCTGTGCACAGTGCCCCCTTTTGATTTTTGAATAAAATATCAAATCACCTCCAAATTCGATGAAAATTTGACACATGGCTCCTGCCATGTTGTAGGATTTTTGAGAATTTTTGAGGACATTTTTGATTTTATTTGTTATTTTTAAAAATTCAAAAACCTCTATTTTAGCTACTGTCTAGAATTAAAAATCCCAAAAAATTATAAAACCCCCTCAAAAATTCCACAAAAAATAGGTACTGTTTCTTTTGTGTTTCTTGATTTTCTAGCCAATTTTGGCTATTTTTCATTGCTTAAAAACCCTAAAAACTCAAAAACACCTAAAAACTCATAAAAATTCTAGTAAATAATCTAAAAACCCAAAAACAATAATCTTGGTGCTCAAATTTTCCTAGTTTTCTCTAGTATACAGGAAAATTACCTCCAGGTCCCTCTGAGATCCTTAGATATTTTATCTTTGGATTTTGGGCCTGGCTGGACAGTGCCTTGCATTTTCAGTACTGTTTGATTTTTAGAAAATAAACTAAAAACACTAAAAAACCTGAAAAACATAAAAACATTTTTGTTTGAATTTTTGCTTGATTTTTGACACATTAAATAATTAGTTGAAGTTTGCTTGATTTTGTGTTTCTTTTATTTTCTTCACAATTAAAAATCCAAAAAAAATATAAAAATTATTAAAAAACCACTAAAAACATTTTGCCTTTATTTTACTTTATTTTTACTACTTCGTAGGCCTTTGGCCAACCCGTGCTCCTTGTGTTCGACCCTGGGTGCTATACCAGGTTAATCTCATAGCGGGACCGCTTCACGTTTTGTTTTGATCTTTGATTTATTTAGCGGTTCGATCTTTTTCTTGATACATGGTCTGATTGCTCGGGTCACAACGACCCTATTTCTGTACCTCATACCCTAGTGATCAGGCGTGTCATCAGAATGGCGCCGTTGCCGGGGAGCACGACTTAGTAGTTCTTTTTGTTTTTATTTTCGTTTTTGTTTTCGTGGCTTTTCGCGGCTTTTGTATCTATTTTCTTTTTGTTTTATTTTGATTTATTTTTCATTCTCTTTTATTTTTATTTTTGTTTTATTTTGTGTGTTTATTTTATTTTCCATTTTTGCATATATACCCTTACTTTTATTTTCATTTCTTTTTCTTTATTATTTGATTAGTTTTGCCTGTCTGACCACTCTTCTCTTTGTCTTGCGAGGGCCCGAGGACCGCGGAGGCGACTTTCGAGGAGCCGGTGCAGCCGAGGAACTTGGAGGCGGCTTCCTTCTTTACGAAGCCGCAGGAGAGAGCGAGAAAGAGAGTTGAGTGGGTGAGGTTAGATTAGGATTTTATTTTTTATTCTATTATTATTGTAATAATACAGGGACACTTGGACTGTTTGGACTTGGACTTCTACCGTAGCGGGTCTGTTTCGCCGAGCACCGGTGTGCTCGGGGGACCCTTTAGGACTTGCGCGGTTTTCGCGGTTTTCTTCGCGGCTTTCTTTTTCTTTCTTACTGTCTTTTCCGGTTTTTCGCGGTTTTTGCTCGAGCCCCTAGACTTAGGATTTTCTGGTGAATGTGCCGTAATTAGTAGGATCCACACACCTAATTGCATATCTGTTCCTATAGATCGTAATTGGACCTACTTAAAATCAATAATAAAAATAACCGACTCGCTAGCCTCCATAGCCTACGTGCCGTAGCCCGTCCTGTAAAGCGCTTTCTCCTACCCCCGATTTGTCGGACAGAGGAGGGACGGGCCAAGACCGGACTCTTTGGCTTGGAGGTCGGTGACCGGTTAGACGGTTCTTCGCTAGAAGTTGCTCGTCTAGGACTCGGCTTCACCGCTGCATCATTTAGGTTAGTTTTATTTCTGTCTTTTATTTTATGCGCGGATCATATTGCATGTAGAGAGCTGGAGCAAGGTACGCATTTCTGACTTTGCATGCATCATTGATTTATCGTGCATCGGCTTTTTCGTCTTCTCCCCCCTGTTTTTGACTTAATAATCAGGAGAATCGAAAAATTCGTTAGGCCTTTTGTTTGCTTTGAAAAAGACTAAAAAAGTGAAATCATAAAATTGGGACTGCTAAGATTATTGATCTTAAAATCCGCTCACCCTAAAAATTTTGTCTTGGGGAGAGCAACCCCCTCATTGTTTGGTTTGGATGCGCGAGAGAGTGACCCGCACACTAGGTAGAGCCCCCCGTTGCTAAACCCGACTGATTACCGACTCTTCCATGCGGGCCAGTCGGTTGGGTTAGCAGCGGATATCCCAACAGGTCAAGTAAGCGCTCTTATATTTGTGTGGTCACCAAAATAAAATTGACAAGATAATTTGACCGAACTTTCACGGTCTTCAGCTCGTGTTGCGTTGGTGAACCGGGGGTTTGTTTTCTGATCGTAATTTTTCCAGATCTCATCCGTCTTACTCGCCAGATCAAGATGATGGGTAGACGGTCTCTTAGACAGCCTCTGGCTGCACCGCTTTCGGGCGCATCTACCTCATCATCTAGGTTGGCTCGCGAGAGCTCAGACCCGCTCTCCGAGCCTGAGTACGACTCCACCCTATTCCCCCTCGATCCCCTTTCTGATCTACCTGAGAGACACGAGCCCGAGGAGAGATTGATACATTTGACAGCACCTGAGTTGGGCTCGTTTGATTTTGCAGACGTCGACATGGCCGGAGTCGGCAGTTCAGACGATCACTCCCGTCAACCAGAGCATATTGTACTAGACCAGGGAGCGATCAACTCCACCCTGATCGCATCACTCGATACAGTCCAGCAGCAGCTCCGCGATCAGGGGGCATTTATGATTGAGATGAGGAGAGAGTTGGAGAGGCTCAGAGCAGAGCGAGACCAGCAGAGAGAGCCCGAGGAGCCCGATGATGCACATGCACGAGCCGCAGCAGCAGCAGCAGCCGCGGCCGCCACCGCAGCGGCATCAGCCGCAGGAGGAGGAGGACCACCTAGACCGATGCGGGAGTTGCATAACCCCGGATCTACATTGATGCACCATTGGGTGGTGGTACCGGCTATCGTGGGGGACTTCAAGTTCCCCCGAACACCCTGCAGATGCTTCCACGTTTTCACGGACTCGCCACTGAGGAGCCCCACCTTCACCTCCAGGAGTTCTTGATGATTTGCAGCACTGTCCACGATCGCCACGTGGACCAGGACACGATCCGGATGATAGCCTTCCCGTTTTCACTGGAAGATAGAGCAGCCACCTGGCTGAAGCACCTTGGGAGGTTTGTCTATACCTGGGAGCAGCTCCGCACCAAGTACTTGAACAAGTACTATCCACTCGGGCGGACGAATGCAGCGAGGGCCCTGATAAGTAACTTCTCCATGTTCCCCAACGAGAAGTTTCACGAGGCTTGGGAGAGGTTCTGAGAGCTTCTGGACAGATGCCCGCACCACGACATCACGAAGCCGAACCTTGTGCAGAGCTTCTTCAGCGGGTTGTCACCAGAGCTACAGGGCCTGGTGAATGCTTCTTGTGGCGGGTCCTACTTCACCAAGGACCACGACCAGGTCTGGGCCATTTTTGAGGAGATGGCAGAGAACTATATGGTGATGTCTCAGACCAGGCTCTATACTCAGAAGACCCAGCCACATCAGCCAGGACCCGTGCAGTACCAGTAGATAGCACGGGTAGATGCAGGTCCATCCAGTTCGTCCGCAGCCGCAGCAGCACAGGCAGAGTCATCAGCTGCGGACATGGGTATCATCAGCGAGAAGTTGGACCGCATGGAGCTGATTGAGAAGAAGCAGTGCCAGAGTATCACGTAGATGGAGCAGATGGCACAGGTCTTGAGCGACATGAAGACACAGCTCATGTGTCTCCAGGAGGCACAGACGGCTTCTCAGCCCCGTCTTCAGTTGCGAGGCGACGCCGGCAGCAGCAACAGCTTGTCCCAACGCTCCAGCACCCCGGTGCAGCCTAGACAGGTTCACCTTGTACAGGCGGAGCCGTACCAGCAGCCGCAACCCACCTACCAGTCCCCACCATCTCCAGAGATGCAGATGGTGGTCTACCAGCCGGACCAGCCTCTGGCAGTACTCCCGCCAACCCCCTATGATGCCGAGCCGTTGATGGATGTCAACGGGATTTGGTACGACCGCCCCCAGCCTGGGATCCGACGAGACCATCCCGGATTCAGGTGGGGGAGTGGTGGTGCCCAGCCCCAGCAGCAGCCGTCAGGACAGGGAGGGCAGCACTCCCAGCAGAGAGACCATCACCAGTCGCAGCAGCAGCCCCCAGCCTATCAGCAGCACCAGCAGTCACCCTACGGTCTGCGTCCCTATCAGCAGCAGGGACAGTCATGGAGACGTGAGCAGCAGGCTCACCAGGGATATCAGCAGCAGCAGCCTCCATCCTACCCCTCTTACCCGCAGCAGTTCCAACAGCCTCACCCACAGAGAGGCCACCCGTCGGGCTCCCACGAGAGCCCCGCTTTGGATGACATCGCCCGCCTCCTCACGGACCAGCAGGCTACATTCCGACGGGAGATGGACGAGTTCCGCCAGGAGATGCGAGACCTGGTAAGAGGGAAGGCCGCCATACCAGCCCAGATAGAGCCGAACCCGAATAGCCTCAAGCGAAAATCTGAGCAGGTAGTATATACTGAGTTAGCCACTCCTAGTGATCCATTTGATGATACTTCTTCGGATCTATTTGATGCTAATTTTGTCACACTTAGGAGCGGTAGGACCCCAGCAGGCGGCGGCGCCTCATCTGAGCTTCATCCCAAGGCGCCACAGGAGGAGGAGGAGAGCGGTACTGAGGCCTCTCCAGACGATGACGGTGGTACTGAGGCCACCAAGGATGCTGATCCCACCGGCGGTACTGAGGCCGCCGCTTCACCAGATCTAGGAGGTGGTACTGATGCCACCCATTCAGCCGAGCCAGCCAGCGGTACTGATGCCGCACGACGTCTACCAGCAGCAGCAGCAGAGCAGCCAACCCGTGGTGGTACTGAGGCCACCGGTGTTTGTACAGACAGTGATGTTGTTTTTCCTCGTGTTCATGTATCTCGGAACTCTGCTATGAATAAAGGAAAAGGTTTACTTTCTTCTGGTCCCACTGTGGTGCATGATGTATGTGTGGATCCGGTCCTTGAACCGTCTAGACCTTTTCCTAGTCCTTCATCTGAGAAGGACCCAGTGATCCCCTTCCCTAGAGCCCTTCAGATGGGGAAGGGGAAGAAAAAAGAAAATCCCAAAAAGAGAGAGCTTGAGGAGTTCAGCCAGAGCATCATTGATCGATTCCATATCCAGCTGACCCTCCAGGAGGCTTTGCAGCACATCTCCCTTCTCCAGCGATCTTTGAGAGAGAGGACTACAGTCAGGAGGAGGAGGAACCACACTTCAGAGATCCATGTGCTGACCAAAGCCACGTGCTTCGCGATCCAGAACCGACTGCCAGCCAAGAGGCCAGATTCAGGGGCCCCGTATGTCAGATGCCAGATCAGTGAGCAGAGGTTCGACCGTACTCTTCTAGATAGCGGATCGTCGATCAACCTTCTTCCGGCAGCCCTTCTCGACCGCTTCGAGTTGGGCACTCTTCGACAGAGCAGGACAGTCCTTCAGTTCGCTGATCGATCTGTCAAGAGGCCGAAGGGGTTATTACGAGACGTTATCGTCACTATTCAGGGCCTGCAATTCCCCGTGGACTTCGTAGTGTTGGACATGGAGATCCCTGAGTCAGTGGCCGATACCCCCATCATCCTTGGTCGTCCGTTCTTGGCCACAACCAAGGCGGTGACTGATCATGATAGCGGGAAGGTGTACTTTCGCGTCCAGGGCGAGAGTATACAAATAGAGACGGTCGAGGACTATAGAGCCAGATTCAGATCCCGCTCAGATGCGAGTACAGACTCAGAGCAGCTAACAGACGCAGAGCCAGACATCCACCAGGACTGTGATTTTGTGATCACAGATGATGAGGCAGCTTGGGCAGATCTTGAGACACAGACCACCCTCTCACTTTCAGATACAGCTGATGCAGAGACGATAGCAGAGGAGAGTCTGGAGAGCACAGACCTGGTTCAGGATACTATTGAGGCAGCAGAGCCGGTCCTCGATCGCAGCACGATGATTAGTGACGGTGGTACTGATGCCACCGTTTCTGATACAGATCCCTCGGATTCAGAGTCTGATTGGGCCGATTGCTATGATCAGATGCCAGACCTGAGTCCATCTGAGCCTATAGATGAGGAGGAGGTAGATGCAGAGCAGAGCAGAGACAGTGCAGTAGAGCAGCCTTCTCCCGATCCAGTTTGCGAGAGTATGCTTTCACTTTCCCAGGCAGATTTGGCCGACCTTGCAGCTTTCACTCAGTTTCTTCCACAGCCAGATTTGCCGGCACCCAGTATTCCAGAGCTGAAGCCGCTCCCTACTTCGCTGAAGTATCGATTCCTTGCGGGCGAGCCTGAGATGTACCCAGTCATCATCTCCGCCGAGTTGACTGGAGAGCAGGAATCCCGTTTGATGGGGGTTCTTGAAAAGAACCGCAAGGCGATCGGATGGAGCGTAGTAGATCTCCATGGGATTGATCCATCAGTGTGCTCCCACCATATCTATCTCGAGGATGGGGCGAAGCCGTCGCGTGAGTTCCAGCGGCGTCTGAACCCCAACCTGAGAGAGGTTGTGATGAAGGAAATATCAAAATGGTGGGGTGCAGGTTTTATTTATCCCATTTCCGACTCCAAGTGGGTCAGCCCCTTGCATGTGGTGCCCAAGAAGACGGGCATCACGACTGTGATCAGTGAGTCGGGAGAGGAGATTGCTACACGAGTACCCACCTCTTGGAGGGTTTGTGTTGACTACAGGAGACTCAACCAAGCCACCAAGAAGGACCATTTCCCCCTGCCTTTTATTGACCAGATCATTGAGAGACTGGCAGGGAAGAGCCATTATTGCTTCCTGGATAGGTACTCGGGCTACAACCAAGTGGCCATCGCTCCTGAGGATCAGGAGAAGACCACCTTTACCTGTCCCTTCGGCACATATGCTTTTCGACGCATGCCATTTGAGCTATGCAATGCCCCTGCGACTTTTCAGAGGTGCATGCTGTCGATCTTCTCGGACATGGTAGGAGAGTGCATGGAGGTCTTCATGGATGATTTCTCGATCTACAGCGACGGATTTGATTCTTGTCTTGACTGCCTAGATCGAGTACTCCAGCGATGTATTGAGTATCACTTGGTGCTATCTTGGGAGAAGAGTCACTTCATGGTGACTCAAGGGATGGTGCTTGGCCACATCATCTCCAACAGGGGCATGGAGGCTGATCCGGCCAAGGTTGATGTCATTAGGAAACTCACACCGCCGTCCAATCTGAGGCAGTTACGGTCATTTCTGGGGCACGTTGGATTTTATAGGAGATTTATTCATGATTTCAGCAGGATTGCCCGACTGTTGACTGACCTCTTGACGAAAGACACCGAGTTCCTTGTCGATGACAAGTGTCTTGAGTCGTTTGCTACTCTCCAGCAGTGCGTTATTGAGGCTGCTGTCCTCCAGCCGCCTGATTGGTCTCTCCCATTCGAGATCATGACGGACGCCTCCGATTTTGCCGTAGGGGCAGTGCTGGGACAGAGGAGGGATGGAGTGCCATTTGCTATACACTATGCTAGCTGCACATTGGATTCCGCCCAGCGAAATTACACGGTCACAGAGAAGGAGATGCTAGCCGTAGTGTTTGCCCTAGATAAGTTCAGATCGTATATCATTGGATCTAGAGTGACTTTGTTTACAGATCATACCGCCATCAGGTACCTCATGGCAAAGAAGGATGCCAAGGCCAGACTGACTAGATGGATCCTTCTACTCCAGGAGTTCGACATTGAGATTAAGGATAAGCCTGGAGTCAAGAATGTGGTGGCGGATCATCTCTCCCGATTAGAGCAGCCTGAGGAGACTGAGCAGATTGATCCTATCCGAGATACCTTCCCAGATGAGGCGATCCTTGCTATCGCCTCACTCCCATGGTACGCCGATATTGTGAACTTTCTCGTTGCTGGGAAAGTCCCACAAGATTGGCCCAGGCAGAGGCTTGAGACCTTCCTAGCGAAGGCCAAGTCTTACCATTGGGAGGATCCCATCCTTTACCACGAAGGAGGGGATAGCGTCTGGCGTCGGTGTATTCCTCAGGAGGAACACCATAGCGTCCTCACTTACTGCCACAAGCTTGAGGCAGGAGGACATCATTCTGGGAGGAGAACGGCACAGAAAGTGCTCCAATCCGGCTTGTGGTGGCCTACCCTCTTCAAGGACTCAGATGAGTTCGTGAAGAGGTGTACTGACTGTCAGAGGATGGGCACTTGTGGACAGCGTGATATGATGCCGATGTAGCCCATTCACTTCTGTGAGGTTTTTGACGCATGGGGCATCGATTTCATGGGTCCGATCCCTAAGAGTCAGGGACTTGAGTACATTCTGTTGGCCGTTGACTATGTGAGTCGTTGGGTGGAGGCTATCCCCGCCCGAGCCGCTGATGCGAGGACAGTTTGCAGATTTTTGAGGAAGCATATCATCACGCGGTTCGGGGTTCCACGAGTTCTTATTTCTGATGGGGGATCTCACTTCATCAACGACCAGGTGAAGGCACTTGCTAGCGAGTTCGGCATAGATCATCGTGTTGCTACACCGTACCATCCACAGACGAATGGTCTAGCCGAAGTGTCGAATAGGGAGATCAAGACTATTCTGCAGAAAGTCGTCCGCCCTGACCTAAAGGATTGGTCACAGCTTTTGGACTCGGTCTTATGGGCATATAGGACGTCTTTCAAGACACCTTTGGGCACATCTCCCTTTCGCCTCGTATATGGCAAGCCATGCCATTTACCTGTTGAGCTGAGGCACAAGTCACTTTGGGCAGTTACAGACATACTTATGGATTCAGATGGTATAGGAGACCAGAGGAGGGCAGAGCTAGCTGCCCTGGAGGAGCTTAGAGATGCAGCTTTCTCGAGCAGCCTACATTATAAGGAGAAAGTCAAGGAGTGGCATGATTCTCATATCAGCCACAAGCATTTTGAGATTGGACAGAGAGTATGGCTGTTTGATGCGAGGCTTAGATTATTTCCAGGGAAGCTACAGAGCAAATGGAAAGGACCTTATCTGGTTAGGAAGGTACACGACAACGGTAACATCGACATATCCGAGTTGTCTTCTGAGAGTACCTTCCGAGTGAACGGCCAGCGGCTCAAGCCATTTCTAGATCATGAGCCGCGGGTCGCTGATCTTGCCCCTATTCATTTCGCGTGAGATGTGGTCTTTGACTCACATCTAATGCATCTCACGCCTGAGCTTTACTGATCTTCCGCTGTATATAGATCCAGATGTCCATATCATCACATTCTTTAGTCCCACATCCCTTTCTTCATCTTGTGATTATGCTATACTTAGGGTGCACTTTACCCTAAGTATAGGGGGGATGTGAGACCTTTCAGGTATTTCTTTTGCTTCTGTCTACCCCTGTTTTGCTGCCTATACTTAGGGGCATTTCACCCTAAGTATAGGGGGGGTAGACCCTGTACATTCTCCACTCGGTTTTCCCTTAGTATACAGCCTGCTATACTTAGGATTATTTGATCCTAAGTATAGGGGGGAGACCTGAGTCCCTCTTGACTTTTTATTCTCCTTTTGTATAGCCTTCCTTTTCACTTCCCTATACATAGCACGAGTTATGTCTTCTTCATCGCTCTTGACTCTGAGGACATCGTTCGAGCTAAGTATAGGGGGTGTGTATATATTTCATATATACTTTAGCCATAACTCGTACTTTGTGTGAGTGTGTTAATAAATAAAAATGGCTAAAAACCACAAAAATTAAAATTTTTCATGTACATAATCTTCTTTTATTTGCACATACATAGCTAGTGTACAAATTATTTTTGTAAAAAATGATTTCAAAAATCTTTTGTGTGTAAAGCTTGTGTAAATATTTTTGTATCAAAATTATGTATATAGTACAAAATTTTTCCAAAATGTTTTGAAAATCAAAAAGTTTGCAAAAATCTTGTGTAAATGTGTGTAAATACCTTTTTGCAAAACCTGCACTTCATGCATCATCATTCATGATTTCAAAACATTTTTCAAAAATTTTGCATGATTGTAAACCATTGTGTAAATATGCATCTTTTTGTACATATACATATAGTTTTTCTTGGATGATAGTTGACATTTAAACTAGCCTGGAATCAAATTGAGAAATGGAGCTTAATTAAGATCTTAATCCACCTAATTCTAAGAGGAATCTTATAGGACTTAGGTTTAAAGCTTTTCAGGTCCATGGTGACTTAATTCTTTGAGTCCACTAGGCTATGATCACATGTCATCTCAATGAGCCTAAGTAGAGCACTTAACAACAACACATGACTCATATAGATTATGGCTTTACTTGGACAACCGCACTATGCACCAAGCTCTCTACGGATGAGATGGTGAGGAGGCAGTCTTCCTTGACTTGGGGTAGCATATGAGGTTAGTACTTCTAGGCGGAACCTCTCTTCTTCTTATAGTGAAGGAAGTGCGTCTCAACTTGGTCTGGTTGCCATGAGGTCTAACGACGGGAGTTGTGGGTTGCAATAAAGCTTCAAAAGAGGGATAGTCTACTGGCTCAAGAGGAAAAACTCCTTGTATATATGCTGCACATGTATATGTTGTATAGATGCACTCGAAAAAAAAAAAGAAAAGTGCAAAAAAGAAAAGAACTCCAAAAAAGTGGTGGGTCTGAGAGAAAATGATAATCCCACCGGAGTATGTATATAAGTGCAATAAGCAAAGCTTGGTTTCATGATCCACCTGTTGTAGCTTGCAGCAGGGAGACTTGGCTACACTGGTCAAGCTCCCAAGGGTACTTGGCTACACTGGCCTTGACCCATTCTCTTCTTCCCCCTCTTCTTGAGCCGGTTGTACTTGAACTTAGAAGGGAATACCCCGCTCCTCGAGGAAAGAGTGGCCAGATTGAGGTCATAGAGTTACCTTGTTGGGGAGGGTTGTCAAGTTGCCATTTCTGAGGTGGAGAGCTTAAACTTCACATTCACAGGACAAGAAAAGATTCGTGGTCTTCAGGGTTTGTGATTGATGACTTGTTCTGATCTGGAGCATTGAGGAGTCTTGACTATAGATTAGTGGAACTTAGAGGCTGTTAGGTTTTAAGCATGAGTCTAAATAAGGTTCCGACACATTAATAATCCAAAGATCTGATTGAGCTCCATACCTCAATTTAATAAGGGCAAGTTTAATAATCAACCTTGATCCATGTACATCCTCTTTTTCTTTTTCTTTTTCTTTCTTTTTCACTTCTTTTTCAAATAAGTGTTTGCTAAGGGACTAGCAAAGTATAGTATAGGGGGGTGATGAATACCCATTCATCACTCTTTATTCTTATATTTTAGCTACAAAAACCTATGCAAATGCATGTAGATATGTGTAAATAGGAATCATTAGCAAAAGCATGCATTTTGTAAATATCTATAATTAGCATGTTTTTGTGCAAAAATAAAAGAATAAAGATGAAAAAGAAAAAGAGGGAAATATTTAGAATAAATATTGAGCAACCTAACCCAAGGGAGGGCTCAACATGGGCCTGACCGCATAAAAGCCAAAGTAGAGGGAGATAGGGGCTCATGTGTAAATATTGGTGTAAATAAATAAATTATATTTTCTTCACCCAAAAATATGCTTGCACATATTTTGTACATATTTAGAAGCTATTAAAAACAAAATAAAAATTTAAAAATCAAAAAGTTTAAAAATATCCTTTCACCATGTACATAGACCATGCCTCCTTATTTATTTAACCTTATAAATAAATAAAATTATTTTCTAAACTTCTTGTAAATATCCTATGTTATATATTGTAAATAAATAAAATAAAAAGAATCAAAACAAAAATAAAATAAAAATAACAAAATTAAAATTACAAAAATATATTGTACATACACCTATATATAGCTCTATTATGTAAATACCTTATTTTTATTTTGAAAAATTAATTAAAAATCACCAAAAAATAGAAAAAATTAAAATAAAAATAATTTATGTTTTTAGTTTTTAATAATTCGGTCATTTCCTATTTTATTTTGAATTTTTAAATTATTTATGACGTGGCCTCTCCTGATTGGTCCACGGGGATGTTGACCCCCCGGTCAACTCCCCCTGCGGACCCTCTTCTCTCGCGGATCGGGCTGTCGACCCGATTTCTCTGATTTTTCCCCGCCAGATCCGCCCGCCATTCGCGCAAACCCCGGGTCCTAATCCTTCTTCTTGCATCCGAGATCATCGCCCGGGGGATTGCATTGGGATCCGCGCTTCACGCTACCCTACCCGATCGAATCTTGCCGGACCCTCCACGGTATATAGTCTGAGCTCCGCCGCATTCTTTTTCCATCTTTGGCTCTCCACCCTTCATCCCGTGACCTCCACAGCAGTCCCTGAGGTGACAGCTCTCGATTGCCCGTGTCGCAGCGAGGAGGGGGTGGCCGGACCATCGATCCGGCGACGTAGCGCCGCCGTGCTCCGCCCAGTGCAGGAGCTCGAGCCTCAGGACCGGACGACCTTCGAGGCTACGACCGGGAGCTACCTCAGCTCCATCCTAGTCTACTTCGCCACCCAGGTAACCTTCTAGCTTTCCTATTTCGCCTAATTTCGAGTTTGCCCCAAATCGTAGCTCCGCCGAGTTCCGTCGATTCCGGCTATCTCGCATACCCTTTCGATCATCGGAATCCACGTTCACCATCGCCTTTCCTCCACGCACCTTCTCCGCCCCTTCGTTCAACCCAGCTCGCACAGGAGCTGGGGTTCGAGCTCCACCGTCCGTCGCTCGCCGGAGCTCGCTCATCCCGACGCACAGATCACTTTCACGCCACCTAACCGGGTCGAGGCACTTTGCCCTCGACCCGCGACGCTTCTGAGCTACTTTGCAGGTCCATAGGAGGCCATCTGAGGCGTCCCTACATCCAGGCCAGGAGCTTTCCTCCGCCGACCTCGCCGGAGCCCCTCCAGGGCTCGGCTGGGCCATCGGAGGCCACCACCAGCTGCGGGACTTCATTGCGGACCTGTTCCGATCTTCAGAGGCAGCTGACGAGGACCACCGCGCTCGCACGAGGTCGGCGAAGCTCGCCGGCCAACTGTTCTTCCAGGATCCTCGACCACCGTCCGATCGCCCTTAGCGCTCCAGTTCGCATCACGTCCATCCATTCAGGAGCTGCAGCCACCGCTTGATCATCCCGAGGGACGATCCTGACCGTTAGCACAGAGAGAGAGGCACCAGCACCCGAGGCCGTCAGATCTTCCACGTGTCTCCTCCACTGACGTCGATTGGGCCCACGTGCGGAAGGAGAGAGGCGCCCGCGTCCAGAACCGTCCGATCAGCCACGCGTCCATCATCTAGCCCTCGACGTAATAAAGGGGTAATTTACCGTAGGCCCCCTCTTAGTTTATGTTTTTAGATTTAGCCCTGTAAATATTTTGTGCCTTTTATTTACGTTGGGTTATTTGCACACTGGACCCCGTACCTTAGCTTATTTGCATTTATGCCCCTGTTTGTGTGAGCCACGTGCGTCGTCACTTGTATATTTGGTGTAATTGCAACTTTAGTCCTGTAGTTCTAGATGTTCTTTAATGAATGAAAACTTTTTGGTAATTGCATTTATGCCCCTGTGAGTGTTTAATTCCGCATGTGCGCCTATTTTGTGGGTTAATTGCAGTACAGCCCCTGGACATTTTGGTACGAGTTACCAAAAGGTCCTCGGACTTGTTTTTCTTACCAAAAGGTCCCTGAGTGCCCCAGGCACGCGCCGCGTGCGTGCGTTGCTGGGTTATTTGCACCTGGACCCCCAGAACTTCGGGTATTTGCACTTAAGTCCCTGTGCACAGTGCCCCCTTTTGATTTTTGAATAAAATATCAAATCACCTCCAAATTCGATGAAAATTTGACACATGGCTCCTGCCATGTTGTAGGATTTTTGAGAATTTTTGAGGACATTTTTGATTTTATTTGTTATTTTAAAAATTCAAAAACCTCTATTTTAGCTACTGTCTAGAATTAAAAATCCCAAAAAAATATAAAAACCCCCTCAAAAATTCAACAAAAATTAGGTACTGTTTCTTTTGTGTTTCTTGATTTTCTAGACAATTTTGGCTATTTTGCATTGCTTCAAAACCCTAAAAACTCAAAAACACCTAAAAACTCATAAAAATTCTAGTAAATAATCTAAAAACCCAAAAACAATAATCTTGGTGCTCAAATTTTCCTAGTTTTCTCTAGTATACAGGAAAATTACCTCCAGGTCCCTCTGAGATCCTTAGATATTTTATCTTTGGATTTTGGGCCTGGCTGGACAGTGCCTTGCATTTTCAGTACTGTTTGATTTTTCGAAAATAAAATACACATTATAAAAATCCCAAAAATTCACCAAAAACACTAAAAAACCTGAAAAACATAAAAACATTTTTGTTTGAATTTTTGCTTGATTTTTGACACATTAAATAATTAGTTGAAGTTTGCTTGATTTTGTGTTTCTTTTATTTTCTTCATAATTAAAAATCCAAAAAAAATATAAAAATTATTAAAAAACCACTAAAAACATTTTGCCTTTATTTTACTTTATTTTTACTACTTCGTAGGCCTTTGGCCAACCCGTGCTCCTTGTGTTCGACCCTGGGTGCTATACCAGGTTAATCTCATAGCGGGACCGCTTCACGTTTTGTTTTGATCTTTGATTTATTTAGCGGTTCGATCTTTTTCTTGATACATGGTCTGATTGCTCGGGTCACAACGACCCTATTTCTGTACCTCATACCCTAGTGATCAGGCGTGTCATCAGGAGTGTACCACGTTACACCACTTAAGTTAATCAGGTGGCTGGGAGGGACTTTGTTTCGCGCCTTAATCAACACCCAGGATTAGACCTGGGGGTTCTTCTTCATCCGCCAGTTGGTGATCCCTCTAGAAGAACTCACAAGAACATGGAGTTAGAGCTCCATTGATCGATGATTCCTGACGATGGCAACCTCCTTTCCATCCGTTGACAATTGCAATGGCTCACTGGTGCTTCCCCATGCATGCAGGTGGTGTCCGGTCGTGCCAGAAGAGGTAGAGGTGGTTCTGGGGAGCCTTCCTGCTCAAGGTAACCTAGAGCTCGTCTAGGTCTATTCTTTGGCTCCAAATGGATCCTTTGAGCCTGTGACCTGCACCAAAATAATAAGTGGCTAGAGGATATCGTCCTCAACCTTGGATTGAAGCTAGAACAACGCTAGGGTGGAGTATGGGTGAAGCTCCAGCAAAGGGGAGGAAGAGGAGCTTAACGGACCTCCATTCTTTCATAATCGAGGGTGGATTGTTGGGCGAAATGGAGAAGAGGCATCGAGGAACAAAAATGGAGGTGGAATGCATCGATGAACAATCACAATCACTGTGATTTTGACCTGGTGATCAAGCTCCAGGTCAAAAGGGAATTCCTAACTAAACCTAATTATATTGACTAATGATGAAATAAAAAATAGAAATGGAAACTAGGTTTAAGATTTACCTACTGGGCAAGAGAAGGGGCCTCTATTTGACCAAGATCAAAGAGATGGAACCTCACGATGGAGCTCGCAGGAGATGGAGCTGGATTGCCTCCTCCTTCATTCCTCCTCATTGTAGACCGTGGCTAGGCGCTCCTGTCACCAGCACGAAGCTTATGGATTATATCTGGGGGGCTAAGACCGATTAAAGAGGGATTAAACACAAAAATATGGAGAAGGAGGTAGTTTTATAAGCTGGTGGAGCAGAGATTTCGAGGGAGGATTGCGTGGATGAAAAAGGTGGTAGGTGGAAGAAATATGGTTGGCAAGGATGGTAATCGTGCAATGATCAGAAGTGGTGGAGCTCGAGGGCGATGGCGCGCGTGGATGATGCATGGAAAAGGGGAGGAAAAAGGGTCCCCGTGAGTTTATGACATGGTTGCGGGTCAGACGAACAGTTGACCATATGTCATGACCCTGATTCTAGGTCGTCGGATCCTCCCATATCCGGATATGGTTACTCAACAATAATTTATTCAGCAATCACAACTAACATTCAGAAATAAACTGCAATTAAAAATACTCAAAAGGATGTATTTCAACACTTTTCCATTCACAAAATAAAGTTCACATGATATATTGTCCCACTATAACCATTTACATGTACATCTGCTCGAAATGAAATACACAAAAAGATTACTGACTGCCTTACAAGTAAATCTACTACGACCGGTTGGATGACTATTTTAGCTGATTGGATTACTAAAGTCCTTGCGATGGCTCACTGACACCTATTGGATTTTCCATAAATCAGAGTATAATAATTAGCGAATGCTAAGTAATGAAGAAGAGAAAAGCAAACAATGGTATAATTTTTCAAAACTTGTTATCGCAAAAAGTTTCTTCCCTTCTCATTAATTTAAGGCATATTCCTTTCTATTCCACGCCAAGGATTAGTCCAGGGAATTACCTCACTACTATATGGACTCTGAAGCTGTGGACACTTCGGGATTGGAGATTGCATTGATCTTGTAAGCTTATGCCACCGCACGTCACCTCAACCAATCCTCCAATACTGACCTAACAATTTCCTTTTCTTTTATTAATCAGGATATCAAACCCTCAGCCTGGCAAATAAAAGAGCACACTATCCTCGAGGATCTAGTTGCTTAAAATCTCAGGCTAACCTTTAATCACATAACCTAGCAGCTTCAAATACATGTTATTGTGACCCAGGCGCTATTGAACCACCCATGCCTCCACATGGCACTATCACATCTTCCATCGTTCAACCCAAATATATTAGCTCCCGATTCCACGCATTGCAATCATTCATTTCATGCACACTTATCATAATATGGCAACCGTGTACCACCTAGGTAGAGTAATGCCAATAAGGGTTCCTTCTGACAAACCTACAGGTTGCATGCCCAACATGTAGTTCTACTCCCAGTAATTCTTAACGTAAGACACAATCCTTTTCAGGATCCAACTCAAAATACATCAATTCACATGATGTAATTCCTTCATTAAGCCTTTGATTAGCATAAACATAAATATTGAGTATAGGCTTACACATATATTAATTCATATTTTTATATACTCATATATATGTTTATTTTAACTTCCTAACCTTAACCTTCCAAACCACTGCATCTATTCGACGCTTATACCTTATTTTAGTTGAACCCACAAAGCAACCTTTCATACTTTCTCAAAAAAACCAAATTAGGGTTCTTCATAGCATGGAGCATAAATACAGAAATCTCAACGATCTCATATGAAAACCTAACAACAAAAGGAAGGATTTCGTAACCTAATCGAGCTCTCTCTTGTATGCAGTGCTTTATCGTGATTCTATTTCAAAAAGGATGATTTATATCTCGTAAAATGATCGAATTTCATTTTCGTATCAAAAATGCTAAGAACGTGCCAAGAACACGAACACCGAACATGAAGAACGCGAAGAATATATTTTCTCTTGAAATTTCACCAGAGCATCCCCTTATACAGGTTAAATTTCTAGGAAAATTTTGACAGAGTTTCCCCTTATTATTGGAACATATTTCTATAAAAATTTCGATAGAGTTTCCCCTTATATCAGGACATATTTCTATAAAAATTTTGTTAAAGTTTTCCCTTATATCAGGACATATATTAAAAGAAAAACATAAAGAGTTTCCTCTATAAAATCACCGAAAGGAAAACAAGGAAACTGAACGTGAATTGAAAACCTAGCACATGAAGTAAACTAAGAGAGGATCGTACCTTCCTCCTCGTTCTCCCGACAACGCTTTGCTAGCGCTCTTTCCTCGCCTCCCACTCCTCATCCTGACCTCTGACCCTAGCCCTTGGAGTGGTGGTGGTAGTGGAAATCGTAGAGAATGAATGGGTAGAGGGGCTATTTATAGGCTCCAGAAAACCGCTAACCATGGTTAGAAAATTATGGTTTAAATCTTAGCTGCGATTAGTGGCCTATGGTTTTGGCCAAAACTTATACGAACTTAGGGATTAAGTTAGAACTGACCAGAAGACTATAGATTTGCTAATGACACTTAATTAACGTTAATCGTGATTAACTTTTACTAACAGTGATTTAACTATTGTTCACTAATTGTCATTAACGATCCTCAATCCATCAAATTTTTTTAATCGTATTTAGTTAATCTTAATGACGGTCACTAAGAGTGAATGATGTCTTAAACCTCCTTATTCTCTTTCTTCCAAAATCATAGCAAATCGAAACAAAGTCCGATTCACACGAAACAAATTCTGTTGGTTTCCACTTGACAAGCCAGATCTTATGATATAGGAGTTCGAGAGACGACCAAGTTCAAGGCTTTACAATTATAACAACCTTAAAGGAAGTCTCGTCCTCGAGACTAGAAATGCAGGCATAACAACCTTAAAGAGGTTTGAAACCATAACAACCTTAAAGAGAATGAATGCAATTTCATTTATAATAAAGATACATAAAGATACACACAGTACATAGTGTTATCATTCAACCAAGTAGGGGTATTTTTCTCTCATTTCTACCTCAGGCACCCATGTGGCTTCTTTAAACTCTTGGTTGCACCACCACACTAGAGGGACCTCTTTGTTCATCAACTTCTTGATATTTCTGTCCAGTATTTGCACAGGTATTTCTAGATATGTCAGGTCTGGCTCAACATGCATATCATCATAGTTTATCTTATGCTCATGATCCTTAATATACTTTCTCTGATTTGATACATGAAAAAAATCATGTATTGCCGAAATATGTGGAGGAAGTGCAAGTCTATATGCGACTTTCCCAATCCGTTGAATAATTTCAAAGGGACCCACGAACCTGGGTGTCAACTTCCCACGCAAGCCAAATCTCTGAACTCCCTTCATAGGTGATACTTTGAGAAATACAAAGTCACTTACCTCAAACTCAAGGTCTCTTCGCCAGATATC
This sequence comes from Ottelia alismoides, assembly GCA_037367405.1. Taxonomy (NCBI): domain Eukaryota; kingdom Viridiplantae; phylum Streptophyta; class Magnoliopsida; order Alismatales; family Hydrocharitaceae; genus Ottelia; species Ottelia alismoides. The sequence continues at coordinate 780,077 of JAZKJV010002148.1, forward strand.
ACTATAGCTTTTCTGGCGGCTCTTGGCAGTTATTAGTCTTTTTTCCAGCAAGCTCTACAGCTTCCCATGTCTCCTGGAGACTATCTAAATCGTAAAGGTTCTTTATCTCGACCTCTTGCTAACACAAAGGTGTAGTACACCTACGTCCATATAGTGCTTCAAATGGTGTCATGTTAATACTTGTATGGTGACTATTATTGTAGGTGAATTCTGCAAGAGGCAAATGTTTCACCCATGACCCTTTCCATTCTAAGGCAGATGCTCATAGCATACCCTCTAAAGTCTTAATCGTACATTCTAATTAACCATTTGTTTGTGGATGATACGCGTGCTCATGCATAGCTGTGTGCTTAAGGCTTTCATGAAGTTTTCCCAATAGTATGAGGTGAATTGTAAATCTCGATCGGAAACTACCTCCTTTGGGATACCATGGAGACGGATCACATGTGTAATATGTAACTCAGCAAGCTGATCTGGAGTGGAAGATAAACATATCGGAATAAAGTGTGCTACCTTGGTCAAGCGATCTATTATAACCCATATACTTTCTTTACCACCAGTCATCTGAGGTAAACCAGTAACGAAGTCCATGGAAATGTTTTCCCATTTTCACTCAGGTATAGGGAGGGGTTGTAACAATCCTGGTAGCTTTTGGTGTGAAGCTTTTACCTGTTGGCAAGTGAAACGTGAATTCGCAAACTCAGGAACATCTTTCTTCATTCCCGGCCACCAAAAGTATGAATGAAGATCCTTATACATCTTCGTAATTCCTAAATGAATAGATAATCTATAGCAATACGCTTCATGTAAGATGTCTTTCCGTAATTCAGTTGTGTTTGGTACACAAACTCGGTGATGGTTATATAGTAACCCATATTGTATATGGAATCCCTCTATCTCATTATTCTCAAATTGTTGTTTCAAGTCTTTATGTACTGGATCATCCTCTTGTCCTTTCTTTATTCTATCCAAGATCTCTGGTTTGTATCGATGAGGAATAGTTAGAGTATAGATACTACTATCAAATGGTTTCCATTCACTTAAGGTTGATAGTACACCAAAAAGTAGATAGCACTCACCAACCTATGTGAATAAGTTCTTCTACTAACGGCATCTGCTACGGTGTTCCCCTTATCGGGGTGGTAGGAGATGGTGCAATCATAGTCCTTCAACAGATCTAGCCACCATCTCTGTCTCATATTGAGCTCCTTCTTATCAAACAGATATTTTAAGATTTTATGATCAGTGAAGATTTCAAAAGTAATACCATAAAGGTAGTGTCTCTGTATCTTTAAAGAGAAAACTACGTCATCTAATTCAAGGTAATGTGTCGGGTAGATCTTCTCATGTGTCCTGAGCTGTCGGGATGCATATGCAACTACCTTACCATGTTGTATAAGAACTGCCCCAAGTCCATTAGATGTGTCAGTATACACTGTAAACCCTTCACTCTGAGAGGGTACAGTAAGGATAGGTGTAGATGTTAGACATTCTTTCAGTGTTTAAAAACTAGGTTTACATGCGTCGGACCATATGAATGGAACTTTCTTTTGAGTCAGCCTAGTCATTGGCAATGCTATTCGTGAAAAGTTCTTCACAAATCTTCTATAATACCCAGCTAAACCCAAAAAGATCGTATTTTTGTGACAGTCTTCGGGCGTTCCCAACTCATCACCGCACTATCCTTTGTAGGATCAACTGATATACCTTCCATAGAAATAACATAGCCTAAGAAGGATACTTCAGACAATCAGAAGTCACATTTGTTATATTTAGCATACAATTTGTTCTTCCTTAGTATTTCAAGTGTTTGTCAGAGATGGTGTTCATGCAGGTATTTATCCTGAGAGTAAATCAGTATGTCATCAATAAAGACTACTAGAAAGTGGTCTAGGAACTCTCTTAATACTCTATTCATGAGATCCATGAAGGACGTTGGGGCATTTGTCAGTCCAAAATGCATAACTAAGAATTCATAATGTCCATATCTAGTTCTAAAGGCTGTCTTGGGGATTTTAATCTTCAACCGATGGTATCCAGATCTTAAGTAAATCTTGGAATACACAGTTGAACCCTACAACTGGTCAAAGAGATAATCTATTCTTGGCAGAGGGTACTTGTTCTTTACTGTCTTCTTGTTTAACTGTCTATAGTCAATGCACAACCGCATTGGCTCGTCCTTTTTCCTCACAAATAAGACATGTGCACCCCATGGTGAAGTACTAGAACAAATGAATCCTTTATCTAACAGTTCTTGTAACTGTACTTTTAACTCTTGCAACTCAGCTGGGGCCATCCTTTATGGACAGATAGAGATAGGTTGAGCATCAAGTGTGTGACAGATTTCAAATTCAATCTCTTGCTCAGGTGGTAATCCAGGTAGTTCTTCTGGAAATACATCAGGAAACTCACACACTATGGGTACATCTTCTATCATTATGTCTAACCCTGATGTAGTGGTTACATAAGCTAAATAGCCTTGGCACCCTTGCTCTAACAACTATTGTGCCTTCAAAGTAGAGATATATTCAATATTATCATTGGATGTATTTCCAATAAACTTGAACTCTATCGAGTTAGGAAGGTGAAAAGTTACTGTCTTCTGAAACAATCAAGGCATGCATGATGCCTTTCTAGCTTGTCCATACCCAGAACGAGATCAAAATACTTCGTTTTGATAAATAGCAAATAAGAAGGTGACTGATGTCCTGCAATATGTCCCACACAATCGTCTAAGATCTTCTTGAATTATAATTGACCTCCTGGTTCCTTACTCAGATAATGGTTTTGTGATTTTATCGGAATCTTATCCTTACAATAGGAATCAAATATTCTTCTACTTTTCTCTTTTTTATGCCTGCGAAGCATTTCCTCCACTGCTCCTTCAAATGGAGTAGGGGCAAAAACAATTCTATGGACTGATGGTATCTAAACTCTTTCTCATGAGGTGAATAGAACCCTCAACTCTAGCATCCACGGGTCTGGATGACTTTGATCTGTCATTCTGGCATTGCGTCTTCACTCTAATGCCTATTACCTTTGACCCGTCTCATGGGACATCACCATCGTAGCCGCTAATTGCCTAGACATGTCTTGGTCGGCCATGATCCTCGGATGAATCAAGGCCAATAGTTAGGTCCTATACATTTTAGTATGATGTACATAAGGGACAATGAATAGTGAATGGTACTGCAGTCACTTATTAAGATCAAAGGATCTTAAGACAATCTTAGTTTCTGAATACTACTCATAGTTATCAATTACTGAGTAGATTACTGGAGTAACTGAGCTCTGATACCAAACTATCACGACCCTGATTCCGGATCGTCGGATCCACCCATATCCAGATCCAGTTACTCAGCAATAATTTATTCAGCAATCACAACTAACATTCAGAAATAGAATGCAATTAAAATTACTCAGAAGGAAGTATTTCAATAGTTTTTCATTCACAAAATAAAGTTCACATGATACATTGTTCCACTACAACCATTTACATGTACATCAGCTCGAAAGGAAATACACAAAAAGATTGCTGACTACCTTACAAGTAAAGCTACTATGGCTAGCTGGATGACTATTTTAGCTGACTGGATTACTAAAATCCTTACGATGACTCACTAACACCTATTGGGTTTTCCATAAATCATAGGATAACAATTAGCGAATGCTAAGTAACGAAGAAGAGAAAAGCAAACAAATGGTGTAATTTTTCAAAACTTGTTATCACAAAAAGTTTCATCCCTTCTCATTAATTTAAGTCATATTCCTTTGTATTCCACATCAGGGATTAGTCCAGGGAATTAGATCACCACTATATAGACTCCAAAGTGTGGACACTTCGGGATTGGTGATTGCGTTGATCTTATAAGCTTATGCCGCCACATGTCGCCTCAACAAATCTTCAATACAACCCTGACAATTTCCTTTTCTTTTATTAATTAGTGCCTCAAATCCTCAGCCTGGTAAACAAAGGAGCACACCGTCCTCGCGGGTTCGATTGCATAAAACCTGATGGTAACCTTTAATCGCATAACCTAGCGGCTTTAAATACATGTTATCGTGACCCAACTGCTATTGAACCACCCGTGCCTCCACATGGTACGACCACATCTTCCGTCGTTCAACCCAAATAAATTGGCTCATGATACCATGTGTTGCAAATCATTCATTTCATGCACACTTATCATAATAGGGCAACCGTGTACCACCTAGGTAGGGAAACGCCAATACGGGTTCCTTCCGATAAACCTACAGATTGCACGCCCGACCTGTAGTTCTACTCCCAGACATTCTTAACGTGAGACAATCCTTTTCAGAATCCAACTCAAAACACATCAATTCCCATGATGTAATTCCTCCGTTAAGCCTTAGATTTGCATAAACATAAATACTGAGTATAGACTTACACATATATTAATTCATATTTTATATACTCATATTTATGCCTATTTTAATTTCCAAACCCTAACTTTCCAAACCACTGCATCCATTTGATGCTTATACCTTATTTTATTTGAAATCACAAAGCAACCTTTCACACTTTCTTTAAAATAACCAAATTAGGGTTCTTTGTAACAAGGAGCATAAATACAGAAATCTCAATGATCTCATATGAAAACCAAACAACAAAAGGAAGGATTTCGTTACCTAATCGAGCTCTCTCTTGTATGCAGGACTTTATCATGATTCTTTTTCAAAAAGGATGATTTATATCTCTTGAAATGATCGAATTTCATTTTTTGTATCAAAAACACTAAGAACGTGCTAAGAACACGAAGAACGAACGAAGAACACGAAGAACGCGAAGAACATATTTTCTCTTGAAATTTCAGCAGAGCTTCCCCTTATACGGGTTGATATTTCTAGGAAAATTTTAGCAGAGTTCCCCTTATATTGGAACACATTCTTATAAAAAAATTCGACAGAGCTTCTCCTTATATTGGGACATATTTCTGTAAAAAATATCGGCAGAGTTTCTCCTTATACCTGACATATATTAAAAGAAAACAGAAATAGTTTCCTCTATAAAATCACCGAAAGGAAAACAACAAGGAAACTGAACATGAATAAAAAACCTAGCCTACAAAGCAAACTAAGAGAGGATCGCACCTTTCTGCTCCTCGTTCTCCCGGCATCGCTTCGCTAACGCTCCTTCCTCGCCTCCCACTCCTCCTCCTCCTCCCGACCTCTCGACCCTAGCCCTTGGGGTGGTGGTGGTAGTGGAAATCGTAGAGAATGAATAGATAGGGGGGCTATTTATAGGATCCTAAAACCACTAACCATGGTTAGAAAACCATGGTTTAGATCTTAACCACGATTAACAACCCATGGTTTTGGCCTATAGTTTTGGCCAAAACTTATCCAAAACTCAGGGCTTAAGTTAGAACTCTATAATGACGCTTAATTAGCACTAATCGTGATTAACTTTTACCAATTGTGATTTAACCTTCGTGGCTTACGCTTAACTTTTGCTAACTATTGATTAGTGTTCGCTAATGGTCATTAGCAATCCTCAATCCATCATTAATTTCTTAATCATATTTAATTTTTCTTAATTACGGTCATTAAGGGTTACTGATGTCTTAAACCTCCTTATTCTCTTTCTCCCAAAAATCATAACAAATCGAAACGAAGTTTGATTCACACGAAACAAATTCCGTTGGTTTCGTCTTGACGAGTCGGATCTTATGATATAGGATCTGAGATACGGCCAAGTTCAAGTCTTTACACCATTGATCACAAACAAACGCACCTGGTTGGTCCACGTAGACCAACAAGGATATTTCAACAGAAAAATACATTGTAAAACGAAAATAATCTAACAAATGATTTAATTGGTTTTTTATTAAAACATAAAGAATATTGCTAATTTGATGTAGTATTTATTACCTATTTTTATTTATTTTGATGTTATTTATTACAAGTTACTTTTTACATGTGTATACATAGGTAAATTGACTTGTATTTTGAATATTTAAATTTTATTTTGTACTATGTATTTTATTTTTTCATAAAGGTATTTTTCATAATTTTGATTTATTTACTTACATATTTAGGTATTTTTGTTGTATTTTTATGTGCTTATTTTCACACTTAAATAATTATGTATATATTCGTTATAGGTGTATATAGGGATATTTCATCTATGTATTGAATTATATGATTTATTTTTATTTTCTTTTTATGGTTTTATTTATTTTAATTATGTATATGTGTTTTAGATAATATTTACAATTTTATAAAAATAAAAGAATATGAAGAATAAAATAATAAATATATTGATTAAAATATACATGTATATTGCACAACAGGGGCCCAAAACCTAACTTTTGCATATTTGCTCCAAATTAAATGAAACCACCTTCATTAAATAGCTAATTAAAAGTTATATGAAATTAAAGCTGATTTTGGTCATTTTGACATGGTATGGAGAAGACACAGATCTATGAAGTTTTTATTTTGAGATTTAATTTTGTGTCTCGGGCACACTGTGCATTATTTTTCTGTGAAATCAATTTGTATTTTTCTTTGTATTTTTATTTACAATATTCATATAGAGAGTTTTATTATTTGAGGTGTAAAAATAATTAAATAAAATAGGTCCCAAAAAGTAATATTTGAGCAATTAAATAAGGATTTTGTAAATGATTTTCCATGTATTTTCTGTACAATTTCTCTGTCCTATCTCGTCCTACTTTATTCCTTGTCGGCCAAGGCATCATGATGACAAGGTCTCGAGGTTTAGGGTCCCTCAACACCTATGGTGTTTCATTTCTTTTTCTTTTCTTCCTTCATTATTCTATTTTGGAATTATATATAATAAATATACAATATTTTAAAAGTATTTTTTACAAATTACAGAGTGTTTGTTTTGGCAAATTAATACAATTTACATGCATTTAGCTAGCGATTTTAGGCTAAAATGAAAGAATAAAGGTGATGAACTGGAGGTTCATCACCCCCTATACTTGCCTTTGCTACTCTCTAGCAAACACTTATGCCTATAAGTGCATAAAAGAGAATAAAGAAAAGGAAAGGAAAGAATTTTGATCGATTTTTAAACTTGTCTTCATAATATAAAGTTTAGATCTCAGTCGATCCTTTGGATTCTTAGTTTTGTCGTAACCTTGTTCATGAATCGGACTTGAAATACAACAACCTCTGAGAATCACAAAACCTTTCTTAAGTGTCCTTAAAAGCCAAGTCAGACCAAGTTGACATCATAGGATGTTCCTTATGACTATGAGTATATCTTATACAGTGTGTGTTATATATAGCTCCTCTCGACTTAAGTAGTAAAAGTTAGTTTTCTCCAATATTGTGACCCTAATTCCCCAATCCAGCAACTCTTTCCTCTAGGAGCAGGGTATTACCTTCAAAGTTCATGTACAATCGACTCAAGAAGAGGAGGTGGAGAAGAGAATGGATGATATCCAGTGTAGCTACCTATCCTAGGATGATTGACCAGTGTAGCCAAGTCATCCATTTGCAAGCTCACATATGTCTTTGACTTTGAAGCTCAAGCTTGTTTATTGAATACATGCTCCGACAGGAATTGATTTTTCTTTGACTTTTGTCCATATGATTTTTTGGAGTTTGAAATTTTTGTATTTTTTTTCAAATAATACAATGTACATCATCATTTACATAAGGACTTTTTCATCTTGAGATAGAAGAATATCCCTATTTTGAAGCATTATTGCAACCCATAACTTCCGTCATTAGACCCCATGGCTACTGAATTGGGTTGGGGTACAATGGCCGTAGATATGTGACTTCCAATGTTTCCATTGGCTTGTATCTCATGCCAACAAATTGAAGGATATGGGGAATCCTCAAGCGCATCACGGAAGCGTGATGATCGCATCTCATGCGATCAGGGCGACTAGTCTCACTAGTCGCTAGGTGCAGCGGAATTTAAAAAATTTTAAATCATATGATGAAATCACATGATCACAAGAACGTTTCTTAGATCATTTCATCTAACCACGAAATACTAGAAATACCTCTCAGAGCGTGGTTGCGATCACTAGATCTCTAAAGCAAGAGATCTTCCTGACTCAAGATTGATCTACGAAGATGGCACTTGCGGGCGCGATGATGAGACGCGTCCTCCCCGCAATCGTCGATGAAGATCCAAGCCTTGAATCTCCTGATTTCATCCAACAAAATCCGACGTCTCCTTCTAGAGCAAGAATCCCTAAAGAATATGGAGATCTTATAGCAATTGAAGCGACAGCGCGACGGTGTAGAGTCGATTGTCGTTCCCTCAAACTCACAAGGTGACGGCCACCTTTAGAGAGAGAGAGATGGCGAGAATGAAAGATGTGTGTGAGAGAGAGAGAGAGTAGACGTGTGTTGTGTGTTCTCCTAAAGGGCTAGGGTTGCCCTCTTTATATACTAGTTTGGGAACCTATGGATCACAATCCATGGCGTACAAAATCAACGGTCAGATTGATATATGTATTAATCAACGGCATTATTATTGTTGTTCAAAACAACAATTTATTAATTTAAATTAAATCAAATATAAGTTGCATTATCATCAACATAATTTAATTCAATAAAAAATAGTTATCACAAGACAATAAGATAATAAAAAAGAGGATAATGACACACCCTAAAAATATGGGGCGTCACCTATGACCAAGTCATTGGTGATGCCACCTCATCTTTTGTGGTGTATTATCTCTTTTTAATTTTATCCCGTTATCTCTTAATAATTTGCTATAAAATTTATTGCGAAAAATATCCACTAAATTAATTCCAAATTAACTAGTGAATATTTTGATCATGCCATTGAAAATATGTGAATCATATTCACAACCCAAACTAAATTGTAAATTACATTTCCAATTAATTGCTTAATGTGAATCCAATTCACATTAACAATTAAAAAATGTTATTTACAAAGCTTCTCTCTCTCTAATATATTACAAATCACATTTATAATATATTCATAGATATTATGGATAGCACTATCCACAATCTGCACTTTCTTGATAATTAAATCTCATTTAATTATCTTGGATGATCATTCTCACAATATGAATCTTATTCATATTATACATGATAATTAAATCTCATTTAATCATCAATATCTTGTTGCTTGGATACATAATTCATCACAGGAATTATTCTTGAACTCCATCAAGAATAACGCGCTTTCTCCACTTATACTTGGAGATAAGGACATGGTGATTGTATTGTTCCGCGTATAGTGACTTGGATGTTGAGATCTCATCTCAAATCCAATCCCACGGACCTCCCATAGATGCTTGATTAAATCAAGACCGCAAATCTAATCTTCTCATTGTATCTGAATCTCATTCAGACCAATGTCCAACACTTGGACCAAGATCAGATTTCTTCTCTACTGAGAGGAGCCACTAAAATTCAAACCTGTTTCATCACTCCCTCGGAATGGAAGTGCCATGGTTATACAATCGTTTATGATCACATCACCCTCAGGTATTCGCAATACCTGCACATCCTGCATAATGGAAGACCTATGATCAATCTGAAGATGTAGATCAGTTTTACACTGTCTTCTTCAGGGTTTGATCACCAAGTTTCTCAATCTTGGTCATTGGGAATTGGTATCGATCATATGCTTTCCCAAAGCATATATCATACCTTCAAATTCTTGTCATGCTTCCAAAGCACTACGACCATGCATGGAATTTGATCGGCCCCAATACCTCATGAGTGAGCTCATGTCTTCCGGTTCATAAGTGAACCTGTATGTTCCCTTTGAGAGATCGTATTACTCATATGCCCTTACATGCACACCAACTCGCTGGTGTATAGACCTTGGTTAGGTCATCAACCTATTGGTCTGCTAAATGTACACACTCAGACATATAGTAATACATCTATCTCTGGTCAGAGGATGTGTGCCTATGCTATGACAGCATTCAACATTGGACTTAGGTTATCTCGATCTCGCTAAGTCAACCCTTTGACCTAACTAATCTGACACCTCCGAATCACTATTCCCATGCAGAGGACATGCATCAAGAGGTCGGCCAGATATCAACCTATGTGAGAAAGGATTACCATCTCCTACTCATGCTGCAGATCATCTCTTAATAATCATTCGACGGTGCTTGATGAGTCCTCTATCTAACTCTTTAGATATTCAGCCAAACACCATCCTCTATGATTCATTTAATAAATCAACAGCTATATGATTATCAAGACGGCCATGGTACATAATCCTAATTGTACAGAGGGACCTTATAAGGGCATATTTATTAAATTTCAGAAAGGGAGTGAAACAATCAATAACTTTTATTGGTGAGTGAAACAATCTCCCACATGATTGTTTCATTCTTACAATAAACATTCATTCATTTAATTTCACTCCCTTTCTGAATTATGTTTTATCAATAAAAGTTATTGATAACAATCTCACCAATGTTTCACTCCCTTTATAAAACAATTTATTGGTGAGTGAAACAATCTCACCAATGTTTATTGTAATAAATATGTTTTATCAATAAAAGTTATTTATTGTTTCACTCCCTTTCTGAAATTAAATGAATGAATGTTTATTGTAAGAGTGAAACAATAAATAACTTTTATTGGTGAGTGAAACATATTTATTAACATTTATTGTAAGAATAAAAGAATCAATAACTCAAGGGAGTGAAACAATCAATAACTTTTATTGATAAAACATATTTATTACAATAACATTTATTGTAAGAATGATTCGCCTCGTGATCACATGGCTAACAATCTCCCACTAGCCCTCAGAACCATTCAGGAACAATCCTTAAACTCATATTCATTACATGCTGGTCGAAAACCTTCTGTGTCAGAGGTTTGGTAAGAGGATCAGCAACGTTGTCGGCAAGGGCCACCTTGTTGATGACGATATCACCACGTTTTTGAATCTCCTGAATGATGTGGTATTTCCTTTCTACGAGCTTGCTCTTTTGATGACATCTGGGTTCCTTTGCCTGAGCAATGGCTCCCATGTTATCGCAGAGTAATGGGATGGGAGTGTCAGGGGAAACCACGCCAAGCTCCAAGATGAACTTGTGCAACCACACCACCTCCTTCGCAGCATCCGATGCGGCAATGTATTCAGCTCTGTTGTTGAATCTGCTATAGTGTCCTGCTTCTTGCTTCTCCAGCTCACAGCACCACCGTTCAACAAGAATACAAACCCTGATGTCGACTTTCGATCATTAATATCTGACTGGAAGTCTGAATCTGTATATCCCAAAACTTGAAGATCACCATCTCCATAGACTAAGATGTAATCTTACGTCCATCTTAGATATTTGAATATGTTCTTTACTGCATTCCAGTGTTGTTCTCCATAGAAGTATTGGTAACGACTTACCACTCCCACTGCATGGCAGATGTCTGACCTAGTACACATCATGGCATACATTAAGCTTCCTACAACTGATGCATAGGGGCATCCAGCCATGGCCTTCTTTTCCTCAACACTTTGAGGAGCCATCCCTTTAGACAGATGGATACCATGTCTTAAGGGTAGGAATCCTTTCTTGGAACTATCCATACGGAATCGTTCAAGAATCTTCTTAATGTATCAATGTTGCGATAATCCCAGTATCCTCTTTTCTCGGTTTTTGAACAACTTCAGGCCTAAGATGTAAGAGGCTTCTCCAAGATCTTTCTTCTCGAAGGTATGAGATAGCCAAATCTTTTTACTGGTCATCATCCCTGTATCATTCCCAATGATAAGGATACCATCTACGTAAAGAACGATGAACACAATGGTGCTCCCACTAAGCTTCTTGTACACACAAGGTTCATGAGGATTCTGCACAAAATCATAACTCTTTATGATTTTGTCAAATCTGATGTTCTAGCTACGAGAAGCTTGTTTGAGCCCATAGATGGATTTCTTTATCTTGCATACTTTACCATCCTCAACTATGAAGCCCTGGGGTTGCTCCATATAGATATCCTCCTCGAAGTATCCATTGAGGAAAGCTGACTTGACGTCTATCTGCCAGATGTCGTAGTCAATAGATGCAGCTATAGCTAGCAGTGTTCTGATGGACTTAAGCATAGCCACAGGAGAGAATGTCTCATCGTAGTCGATGCCTTCTCTCTGTGTGTAGCCCTTGGCTACGAGCCGTGCTTTAAAAGTCTCCACTTTTCCATCATGTCCCCTTTTCCTCTTGAAGATCTATTTACACCCAATGGGTTTTACCCTTTTAGGTGGATCTTCTAGGGTCCATACACCATTCTTATGCATGAAGTCAATTTCTGACTTCATTGCTAGCATCCATCTATCCATGTCATAATCCGCGAGTGCCTCATCGAATGAAGAAGGATCATTGTCAGTCTCACTTGACACATAGAATCCATACCTTTCAGGTGGTTGATGAATACCCATTCATCACTCTTTATTCTTATATTTTAGCTACAAAAACCTTTGCAAATGCATGTAGATATTTGTAAATAGGAATAATTACCAAAAGCATGCATTGTGTAAAAATCTATAATTAGCATGTTTTTGTGCAAAAAAATAAAAGAATAAAGACTAAAAAGAAAAAGAGGGAAATATTTAGAATAAATATTAAGCAACCTAACCCAAGGGAGGGCTCAGCATGGGCCTGACCGCATAAAAGCCAAAGTAGAGGGAGATAGGAGCTCTTGTGTATATATTTATGTAAATAAAATAAAAATGTTTTCCTAACCCAAAAATATGCTTGTAAATATTTTTATATATTTATAAAAGATAAAAACAAAACAAAAAGTTTAAAATCAAAAAGATCAAAAATACCCTTTCATCATGTACATAAACCATGCTTCTATATTTATTTAACCTTGTAAATAAATAAAGTTATTTTCCAAACTTCTTTGTAAATATTCTATGCTATATATTGTAAATAAATAAAATAAAAAGAATTAAAATCAAAACAAAATAAAAATCACAAAATCAAAAATATAAAAATATCTTGTACATATGCCTTGTATATAGATGTACATATCTATTTATTTTACCTATGTAAATAAATAATAAAAATCAAATAAAAACATCCTTTTATTCCTTATTTTATACTATAAATAAATAAAATATAAAATAAGGATAAAATTGTGTAAAAATAATATATAAAAATCAAAAATCAAAACCCCATACATTGTGTATATACCTATATATAGTACATATAATGTAAATGCCTTATTTTTATTTCCAAAAATTAATTAAAAACCACCAAAAAATAGAAAAAAATAAAATAAAAATATTTCATATTTTGAGTTTTTGCAGATTCGGCCCCTAGCTATGTGTATTTGTCATCTCAAGATTCAGCCACGTGGCCGAACCGCATTGGCTCCTGGGGATGTTGACCGCCCGGTCAACTGGCCCCCCCAGGACCACTTCCCACGGGTTTGAGTGGTGGACCCAACTTCTCGGATTTTTCCCCGCTCAACCCGATTGCCTATCACCCAAACCCCGGCTCCGGATTGCTCACGTCATACCCGAGAACCTCGCCGGAGCCTTCGCCTCGGGATCCGCGCGCTACATCGCCCTACCCGCGCCCTTCTTCCCGGACCCGCCAGCATACTTAAGCTCTGCTCCGCCACCCTAATTCTCCATCTTTGGTCATTCCCCTCATTCCCTGTGAGCTCCAGAGTGATCGCACGAGTGACAGCGAGCGTCTCCACCTGTTGTAGCGAGGCGAGGAGGAGGATACCACTGATCCGGCGAGTATCACCGCCGTTCTCCGCCCTGAGTTGGAGCTCGAGCCTCGGACGTCGGCGTTCCTTGAGGCGAAGACCCAGAGCTACGCAAGCTCGACCACAGCCCATTCCTTCACCCAGGTAGACCTGTAGTTCTTTCTTTTTCTCTAATTTCCGATTTCCCCCATTTCGTTCCGCTACCGTTCTCCGCCGATTCCGATCATGTCCGACCACCGTTCGACCATCAGGCTTCGCCATAGCCTCCGCCTTTCTCCCGCGCACCTTCTCCATACCTCCATCCAACCCAGCTCGCACAGGAGCTGGGGTTCGAGCTCACCTCGTCCTCACCTCGCCGGAGCTCGCCCATCTCGACCCTCCGATCATCTTCACCCCGCCTAACCGGGTCGAGGCAGTTTGCCCTCGACCCGCGAGTCTTCTGGACCTATTTTGCATGTATGAGGACCATCTGAGGTCCTCCCGTTCGAGCCAGGAGACGTTCCTCCGCCGACCTCGCCGGAGCCTTCCAGGGCTCGGTCGGGTCATCGGAGCACCGCAGCAGACGCAGGAGTGCACCAGCGTTCCTCTCCGATCATCAGAGCGCTCCGAGGAGGAGGCCAGCACTCACGTTCCAGCACCCTCCAGCGTCGTCGGATTAGCCCTCAGTTCCAGACACCATCCTGACCGTTGGTTCCTGGAGCGCCCGTGGACGTCAGATCAGAGGCACCTGATCCGGACCGTTACATCCACACGTGTCCTGGCCTGGACCGTTGGATCGACCAGAGCAGCACCTGCGTTGAGAGCAGCCCCCATTTGGACCGTCCGATCTACACGTGGCAGCCATCCAGCCGCTCCGGTTAATAAAGGGTAATTTACCCTTAGGCCCTTATCTCTGTTTTATTTCGTTTGAGTCCTGTAAATATTTAAATATGTTGTTTAGTTTTAGGTTTAATTGCATAGAGGACCATGCGCTTTAGATATTTGCACTAATACCCCTGCCTGTTGTGAGCCACGTGCTTCGTCACGTGTTTTGTTGGTGTATTTGCAATATATGCCCTTGTAGTTCTGGATGTTTATTAATGAATGAAACTTTTTAGTTAATTGCATTTATGCCCCTGTGAATGGTTTAATTTCGCATGTGCGTGATATCTTGGGTTATTTGCAACTGAGCCCCCTGGACTTTTGGTACGTGTTACCAATAGGTCCTCGGGACTTATTTTTCTTACATATAGGTCCCTAAGTGCCCGAGGCAAACGCTTGGCGCGTGTTTTGCTGGGTATTTTGCACCTGGACCCCAGAACTTTGGGTATTTGCATTCTAGTCCCTGTGCACAGTACCCCTTTGTTATTTTTGAATAAAATATCAAATCACCTCCAAATTCGATGAAAATTTGACACATGGCTCCTGCCATGTTGTAGGATTTTTGTGAATTTTTGAGGACATTTTTGATTTTGTCTGTTATTTTTAAAAATTCAAAAACCATCATTTTTGCTACTGTCTAGATTGAAAAATCACAAAAAAATATAAAAATCCCCTAAAAATTCTATAAAAATTAGTTACTGTTTAGTTTAGTTTGCTTGATTTTCTAGCCAATTTTGGCTATTTTTCATTGCATAAAAACCCTAAAAACTTAAGAACACTCAAAAACCCATAAAAGTCTAATAAATTAATTAAAAACCCAAAAACAACAAATTTGGTACCCAAATTTTCTTTGTTTTATCTATTGCACAGGAAAATTACCTCTAGGCCATTTTGAAGCCCTTAGATATTTTATCTAGGGTTTCTTGTCTCGGCTGGACAGTACCCCTTGTTTTTGCTACTGTTTGGTTTTTAGAAAATAAAATAAATATCAGAAAATTATCAAAAATTCACCAAAAACATAAAAAAATATAAAACACATAAAAATATTTTTGTTTTAATTTTTGGTTGAATTTTATTGCTTTAAATAATTTGTTGAAAGTGTGCTTATTTGTGTTTTCCTTATTTTCTTTACATATTAAAAATCCAAAAAAAATATAAAAATAATTAAAAACCACTAAAAAATATTTTGTCTTTTATTTTATTTGTATTTACTACTTTGTAGGCCTTCGGCCAATCCGTGCTCCTCGAGTTCGACCCTGGGTGCTATACCAGGTTAAACATATAGCAGGACCGCTTTCCTTGTTTTGATTGATTTTATTTGTATTGAGTGGTTCGATTTTTCTTGTTGACCCGAGTCTGACTGATTGTGGTCTTAACAACCTTTTAGACACCTTTGCCTTGGTCATTTAGACGGTCATCAGAATGGCGCCGTTGCCGGGGAGCACGGCTTAGTAGTTTTTCTTATTTTCTTTTCGTTTATTTTCGCGGCTTTTCGCGGCTCTTTCAGAGCTCGCGGCTCTTCGCGACTTTTTGTCTATATTTTATTTTCACTTTATTTTGTTTTATTTTCTTTTTCTTTTATTTTTGTTTTTGTTTTCTTTTGTGTGTTTATTTTATTTTGCATTTTTTGCACATATACCCTTATTTTTCATTTCCTTTTATTTTCTTTACTATTATTTGATTTTATTGATTCTGACCACTTTGTTTTCTCTTGCGAGGGCCCGAGCACCGAGGCGGCTACTCTCGAGAGGCCGGCGCAACTGCGGAATTCGGAGGCGGCTCCTTTCTTCGCGGAGCCGCAGGAGAGAGTGAGAGAGAGCTGAGTGGGTGAGGATTAGAGTAGATTTTTATTTTTATTCATTATCATTGTAATAATACAGGGACTTGGACTTGGACAGTTGTGGACGTGCCGTAGCGGGTCTGTTTCGCCGAGCACCGGTGTGCTCGGGGGACCCTTAGGACCTTAGCGGTTTTTTACGGTTTTTACGCGGCTTTCTTTTCTTTTTCTTTCTGCCTTTTCCGGTATTTACGCGGTTTTTGCTCGAGCCCCTAGACTTAGGATTTTCTGGTGAATGTGCCGTAATTAGTAGGATCCACACACCTAACTGCTTATATGTTCCCATAGATCGTTAATTGGACCTACTTAAAAATCATTAATAAAAATAACCGACTCATTTGCCTTCGTAGCCTACGTGCCGCAGCCCGTCCTGTAAAGCGCTTACTCCTACCCCCGATTTGTCGGACAGAGGAGGGACGGGCCAAGACCGGACTCTTTGGCTTGGAGGTCGGTGACCGGTTAGACGGCTCTTCGCTAGACTTGCTCATCTAGGACTCGGCTTTCCCCGTTGCATCATATAGGTAGTTTTCTTTCTGTCTTTACTTTTATGCGCGGATCATATTGCATGTAGAGTGCTGGAGACAGGTACGCATTTCTTACTCAGCATGCATCATTGATTTATCGCGCATCGGCTTTTTCGTCTTCTCCCCCCTATTTTGGACTTAATAACCAGGAGAACCGAAAAATTCGTTAGGCCTTTTGTTTGATTTGAAAAAAAAATACTAAAAAAGTGAAACCATAAAATTGGGACTGGCTAATACTATTGATCTTAAAATCCGCTCATCCTAAAAACTTTGTCTTGGGGAGAGCAACCCCCTCATTGTATGGTTTGGATGTGCGAGAGAGTGACCCGCACCCTAGGTAGAGCCCCCCGGTGCTAGTCCCGACTGATTACCGACTTTTCCGTGCGGGCCAGTCGGTTGGGTTAGCATCGGATATCCTAACAGGTCACGTAAGCGCTCTGATATTTTGTGTGTTCACCAAATAAAATTGACAAGATAAATTGACCGAACTTTCACGGTCTTCAGCTCGCGTTGCGTTGGTGAACCGGGGGTTTGTTTGTGATCGTAGTTGCTCCAGATCTCATCCGCCTTACTCGCCAGATCAAGATGATGGGTAGACGGTCTCTTAGGCAGCCTCTGGCTGCACCGCTTTCGGGCACGTCTACCTCATCATCTAGGTTGGCTCGCGAGAGCTCAGACCCGCTCTCCGAGACCGAGTACGATTCCACCCTGTTCCCCCTCGACCCCCTTTCTGTTCTACTTGAGAGACACGAGCCCGAGGAGAGACTGATTGATTTGACAGCACCTGAGTTGGGCTCGTTTGATTTTGCAGACGTCGCTATGGCCGGAGTCGGTAGTTCAGATGATCACTCCCGTCAGCCCGAGCACTTTGTACTTGACCAGGGAGCGATCAACTCCACCCTGATCGCATCACTTGAGACAGTCCAGCAGCAGTTACGCGATCAGGGGGGATTCATGATAGAGATGAGGCGAGAGTTGGAGAGGCTCAGAGCAGAGCGAGACTAGCAGAGCGAGCCTGAGGAGATACCTGATGCAGAGGCACGAGCCGCAGCAGCCGCAGCCGCAGCAGTGGGAGGCACCGCGGCAGGAGGACCACCACGACCGATGCGGGATTTACACAATCCCGGATCTACTCTGATGCATCACTGGGTAGTGGCGCCGGCGATCGTGGGGGACTTCAAGTTCCCCCCGAACACCTTGCAGATGCTACCCCGCTTCCACGGACTTGCCACTGAGGAGCCCCACCTCCACCTCCAGGAGTTCCTGATGATCTGCAGCACTGTCCACGATCGCCACGTAGACCAGGACACGATCCGGATGATAGCCTTCCCGTTTTCACTGGCAGATAGAGCAGCCACCTGGCTGAAGCATCTTGGGAGGTTTGTATACACCTGGGAGCAGCTCCGCACCGAGTACTTGAACAAGTACTATCCACTCGGGCGGACGAATGCAGCGAGGGTCCTGATCAGCAACTTCTCCATGTTCCCCAACGAGCAGTTTCACGAGGCATGGGAGAGGTTTCGAGAGCTCCTAGACCGATGCCCGCACCACGACATCTCCAAGCCGAACCTAGTTCAGAGCTTTTTCAGCGGGTTGACGCCAGAGCTTCAGGATCTGGTGAACGCTTCTTGCGGCGGGTCCTACTTTGCCAAGGACCACGACCAGGTCTGGGCCATCTACGAGGAGATGGCCGAAAACTACATGGTGATGTCCCAGACTAGGTTGTATACTCAGAAGACCCAGCCACAGCAGCCAGGACCCGTGCAGTACCAGCGGATAGCATGGGTCGATGCAGGTCCATCCAGTTCGTCCGCAGCCGCAGCAGCATAGGCAGAGTCGACAACTGCGGACATGGGCATTATCAGTGAGAAGTTGGACCGCATGGAGCTGATTGAGAAGAAGCAGTGCCAGAGCATCACTCAGATGGAACAGATGGCACATGTTCTGAGCGACATGAAGACCCAGCTCATGTGTCTCCAGGAGGCACAGACGGCTTCTCAGCCCCGTCTTCAGTCGTGAGGCGACTCCGGTAGCAGCAGCTCGTCCCAGTGCTCCAGCACCCCTGTGCAGCCTAGACAGGTTCACCTTGTACAGGCGGAGCCGTACCAGCAGCCGCAGCCCACTTACCAGTCTCCACCATCTCCAGAGATGCAGATGGTTGTTTACCAGCCGAACCAGCCTCTGGCAGTACTCCCGCCAGCCCCCTACGATGCAGAGCCGTTGATGGATGTCAACGGGATTTGGTATGACCGCCCCCAGCCTGGGATCCGACGAGACCATCTCGGATTCAGGTGGGGGAGTGGTGGTACCCAGCCCCAGCAGCAGCCGTCAGGACATGGAGGGCAGTACTCCCAGCAGAGAGATCACCAGCCGCAGCAGCAGCCCCCAGCATATCAGCAGCACCAGCCATCATCCTTCGGTCCTCGTCCCTATCAGCAGCAGGGACAGTCGTGGAGACGTGAGCAGCAGGCTCACCCAGTTCAGCAGCAGCACCCTCCTTCTTACCCCTCTCACCAGCAGCACCAGTTCCAACAGCCTCAGCACCAGAGAGGCTACCCGTCTGGCTCTCATGGTCCATCATACGAGAGCCCCGCTTTGGATGACATAGCCCGCCTCCTCACGGATCAGCAGGCCACGTTCAGACGGGAGATGGACGAGTTCCGCCAGGAGATGCGGGACTTGGTAAGAGGAAAGGCCGCCATTCCAGCCCAGATTGAGCCAAATCCGAATAACCTCAAGAGGAAATCTGAGCAGGTAGTACACACTGAGTTTGCCACTCCTAGTGACCCATTTGTTGATACATCTTCGGATTTATTTGATGCTGATTTTGTCACACTTAGGAGCGGTAGGACCCCAGCAGGCGGCGGCGCCTCATCTGAGCTTCACCACGAGGACACTTCAGAGGCACCACATGAGGAGGAGGAGAGCGGTACTGAGGCCGCTCCAGATGATGACGGTGGCACTGAAGCCACCAAGGATGCTGATCCCACCGGCGGTACTGAGGCCGCCACTTCACCAGATCGAGGAGGTGGTACTGACGCCACCAGGATAGCCGAGCCAGCCCGCGGTACTGATACCGCGAGATGTCTACCAGCAGCAGCAGCAGAGCCAGCCCATGGTGGTACTGAGGCCACCGATGTTTGTATAGAGAGAGATGTTGTCTTTCCCCGCCTTGATGTATCTCAGGACTTTGGTTTGAATAAAGGAAAAGGTTTAGTTTCTTCTGGTCCCACTGTGGTGCATGATGTATGTGTGGATCCGGTCATCGAACCGTCTAGTCCTTTTCCTAGTCCTTCATCTGCGAAGGACCCTGTGATCCCCTTCCCTAGAGCCCTTCAGATGGGGAAGGGGAAGAAAAAAGAAAATCCAAAAAAGAGAGAGCTTGAGGAGTTCAGCCAGAGCATGATCGACCGATTCCACATCCAGCTGACCCTCCAGGAAGCTTTGCAGCACATCCCCCTTCTCCAGCGTTCTTTGAGAGACAGGACTACAGTCAGGAGGAGGAGGAGGAACCACACTTCAGAGATACATGTGCTGACGAAAGCCACGTGTTTTGAGATCCAAAACCGCCTGCCAGCCAAGAGGGCAGATTCAGGGGCCCCGTATGTCAGATGCCAGATTAGTGAGCAGAGGTTCGACCGTACTCTACTAGATAGCGGATCGTCGATCAACCTTCTTTCGGCAGCCCTTCTCGATCGCTTCGAGTTGGGCACTCTTCGACAGAGCAGGACAGTCCTTCAGTTCACTGATCGATCTGTCAAGAGGCCGAAGGGGTTGTTACGGGACGTTATCGTCACGATTCAGGGCCTGAAATTCCCCTTGGACTTCGTAGTGTTGGACATGGAGATCCCTGAGTCAGTGGCCGATACCCCCATCATCCTCGGTCGTCCATTCTTGGCCACAGCCAAGGCGGTGACTGATCATGATAGCGGGAAGGTGTACTTTCATGTCGAGGGCGAGAGTATACAAATAGAGACGGTCGAGGACTACAGAGCTAGAGATAGAGCCCGCTCAGATGCGAGTACAGATTCAGAGCAGCTGACAGACGCAGAGCCAGACATCCACCAGGACTGTGATTTTGTGATCACAGATTATGAGGCAGCTTGGGCAGATCTTGCAGCACAGACCATCCTTTCATATTCAGATACAGCTGATGCCGAGATGATAGCAGAGGAGAGTCTGGAGAGCACATCCCTGGTTCAGGATACTACAGAGGCAGCAGAGCCGGTCCTTGATCGCTACACGGATTCCACTAATGGTGGTGCTGAGGCCACCTTGCTTTACGGTGGTACTGATGCCACCGCGGTTGATACAAATCCCTCGGATTCAGAGTCTGATTGGGCTGATTGTCATGATCAGATGCTAGACCTGATTCCACCTGAGCCTACAAATGAGGAGGAGGTAGATGCAGAGCAGACCAGAGACAGTGCAGTTGAGAAGCCTTCTCCCGATCCAGTTTGCGAGAGTACGCTTTCACTTTCCCAGGAAGATTTGGCAGACTTAGCAGCTTTCACTCAGTTTCTTCCACAGCCAGATTTGCCAGCACCTAGCATTCCAGAGCTGAAGCCGCTCCCTACTTCGCTGAAGTATCGATTCCTTGCGGGCGAGCCAGAGATGTACCCAGTCATCATCTTCGCCGAGTTGACTGGAGAGCAGGAATCCCGTTTGATGGGGGTTCTTGAAAAGAACCGCAAGGCGATCGGATGGAGCGTAGCGGATCTCCATGGGATTAGTCCATCAGTGTGCTCCCACCATATCTATCTTGAGGAAGGGGCGAAGCCGTCGTTGTGAGTTCCAGCGGCGACTGAACCCCAACTTGAGAGAGGTTGTGATGAAGGAAATATCAAAATGGTGGAGTGCAGATTTTATTTATCCCATTTCCGACTCCAAGTGGGTCAGCCCCTTGCATGTGGTGCCCAAGAAGACAGGCATCACGACTGTGATCAGTGAGTCGGGAGAGGAGATTGCTACACGGGTACCCACCTCTTGGAGGGTCTGCATTGACTACAGGAGACTCAACCAGGCCACCAAGAAGGACCATTTCCCCCTGCCTTTTATTGACCAGATCATTGAGAGACTGGCAGGGAAGAGCCATTATTGCTTCCTGGATGGGTACTCGGGCTACAACCAAGTGGCCATCGCTCCTGAGGATCAGGAGAAGACCACCTTTACCTGTCCCTTCGGCACATATGCTTTCGACACATGCCATTTGGGCTACGCAATGCCCCTACGACTTTTCAGAGGTGCATGTTGTCGATCTTTTCGGACATGGTAGGGGAATGTTTGGAGGTCTTCATGGACGATTTCTCCGTCTACGGCGACGGATTCGACTCATGTCTTGACTGCCTAGACCGGGTACTCCAGCGATGTATTGAGTTTCATTTGGTTTTATCTTGGGAGAAGAGTCACTTCATGGTGACTCAAGGGACGGTGCTTGGCCATATCATCTCCAACAGGGGCATGGAGGTGGATCCGGCCAAGGTTGATGTCATTAGGAAACTCGCACCACCGTCCAATCTGAGGCAGCTACGGTCATTCCTGGGGCACGTTGGATTTTATAGGAGATTTATTCAGGATTTCAGCAGGATTGCCCGACCGTTGACTGACCTCTTGACGAAAGACACCGAGTTCCTTGTCGATGACAAGTGTCTTTCGTCGTTCGCGACTCTCCAGCAGTGTGTCATTGAGGCTCCGGTCCTCCAGCCACCCGATTGGTCTCTCCCATTCGAGATCATGACGGACGCCTCCGATTTTGCCGTAGGGGTAGTGCTGGGACAGAGGAGGGATGGAGTTCCATTTGCCATACACTATGCTAGCCGCACATTGGATTCCGCCCAGCGGAATTACACAGTCACAGAGAAGGAGATGCTAGCCGTAGTGTTCGCCCTAGATAAGTTCAGATCGTATATCATTGGATCTAGAGTGACTTTGTTTACAGATCACACCGCCATCAGGTACCTCATGGCAAAGAAGGATGCCAAAGCCAGACTGACTAGATGGATCCTTCTACTCCAGGAGTTCGATATTGAGATCAAGGATAAGCCTGGAGTTAAGAATGTGGTGGAGGATCATCTCTCCTGACTAGAGCAGCCTGAGGATTCTGAGCAGATTGACCCTATTAGAGATACCTTCCCAGATGAGGCGATCCTTGCTATCGCCTCACTCCCATGGTACGCCGATATTGTGAACTTTCTCGTTGCTGGGAAAGTCCCACAAGATTGGCCCAGGCAGAGGCTTGAGACCTTCCTTGCGAAGGCCAAGTCCTACCATTGGGAGGATCCCATCCTTTACCACGAAGGAGGGGACAGCATCTGGCGTCGGTGTATTCCTCAGGTGGAACACCATAGCGTCCTCACTTACTGCCACAAGCTTGAGGCAGGAGGACATCATTCTGGGAGGAGAACGACAAAGAAAGTGCTCCAATCCGGCTTGTGGTGGCCTACCCTCTTCAAGGACTCAGATGAGTTCGTGAAGAGGTGTACTGACTGTCAGAGGATGGGCACTTGTGGACAGCGTGATATGATGCCGATGCAGCCCATTCACTTCTGTGAGGTTTTTGACGCATGGGGCATCGATTTCATGGGTCCATTCCCTAAGAGTCAGGGATTTGAGTATATTCTGTTGGCCGTTGATTATGTGAGTCGTTGGGTGGAGGCTATCCCCGCCCGAGCCGCTGATGCGAGGACAGTTTGCAGATTTTTGAGGAAGCACATCATCACGCGGTTCGGGGTTCCACGAGTTCTGATTTCTGATGGGGGATCTCACTTCATCAACGACCAGGTGAAGGCACATGCTAGCGAGTTCGGCATAGACCATCGTGTTGCTACACCTTACCATCCACAGACGAATGGTCTAGTCGAAGTGTCGAATAGGGAGATCAAGACTATTCTGCAGAAAGTCGTCCGCCCTGACCGAAAGGATTGGTCACAGATTTTGGACTCGGTCTTGTGGGCATATAGGACGTCTTTCAAGACACCATTGGGTACATCTCCCTTTCGCCTCGTATATGGCAAGCCATGCCATTTACCTGTTGAGCTGAGGCACAAGTCACTTTGGGCAGTCACAAATATTATCATGGATCCAGATGGTATGGGAGACCAGAGGAGGGCAGAGGTAGCTGCCCTGGAGGAGCTTAGAGATGCAGCTTTCTCAAGCAGCCTACATTATAAGGAGAAAGTGAAGGAGTGGCATGATTCTCATATCAGCCACAAGCATTTTGAGATTGGACAGAGAGTATGGCTGTTTGATGCGAGGCTACGATTATTTCCAGGGAAGCTACAGAGCAAATGGAAGGGACCTTATCTGGTTAGAAAGGTACACGACAACGGTAGCATCGACATATTTGAGTTGTCTTCTGAGAGTACCTTTCGAGTGAACGACCAGCGGCTCATGCCATTTCTAGATCATGAGCCGCAGGTCGTTGATCTTGCCCCTATTCATTTTGCGTGAGATGTGGTCTTTTGACTCACATCTAATGCATCTCACGCCTGAGTTTCACTGATCTTCCGCTGTATATAGATCCAGATGTCCATATCACTACATTCTTTAGTCCCACATCCCTTCCTTCATCTTGTGATTATGCTATACTTAGGGTGCACTTTACCCTAAGTATAGGGGGGATGTGAGGCCTTTCGGGTATTTCTTTTGTTTCTGTCTACCCCTGTTTTTGTTGCCTATACTTAGGGATTTTTCACCCTAAATATAGGGGGGGTAGACCCTGTACATTCTGCACTCAGGTTTTCCCTTAGTATACAGCCTGCTATACTTAGGATTACTTGATCCTAAGTATAGGGGGGAGACCTGGGTCCCTCTTGACTTTTCATTTCCTTTTTGTATAGCTTTCCTTTTCACTTTCCTATACCTAGCACGAGTTATGTCTTCTCCATCGCTCTGGACTCTGAGGACATCGTTCGAGCTAAGTATAGGGGGGTGTGTATATATTTCATATATACTTTAGCCATAACTCGTACTTTGTGTGAGTGTGTTAATAAATAAAATGGCTAAAAAGCACAAAAATTAAAAAATTTTCATGTACATAATCTTTTTTTATTTGCACATACATAGCTAGTGTACAAATTATTTTTGTAAAAATGATTTCAAAAATCTTTTGTGTAGAGCTTGTGTAAATATTTTTGTATCAAAATTATGTATATAGTACAAAATTTTTCCAAAATGTTTTGAAAATCAAAAAGTTTGCAAAAATCTTGTGTAAATGTGTGTAAATATCTTTTTGCAAAACTTGCACTTCATGCATCATTCATACATGATTTCAAAACATTTTTCAAAAATTTTGCATGATTGTAAAACTTTGTGTAAATAAGCATCTTTTTGTACATATGTATATAGTTTTTCTTGGATGATAGTTGACATTTAAACTAGCCTGGAATCAAATTGAGAAATGGAGCTTGATTAAGATCTTAATCCACCTAATTTCTAAGAGGAACCTTATAGGACTTAGGTTTAAGGCTTTTCAGGTCCATGGTGACTTAATTCTTTGAGTCCACTAGGCTATGATCACATGTCATCTCAATGAGCCTAAGTAGAGCACTTAACAACAACACATGACTCATATAGATTATGGCTTTACTTGGACACTAGCACTATGCACCGAGCTCTCTACGGATGAGGTGGTGAGGAGGCAGTCTTCCTTGACTTGGGGTAGCATATGAGGGTAGTACTTCTAGGCGGAACCTCTCTTCTTCTTTTAGTGAAGGAAGTGCGTCTCAACTTGGTTTGGTTGCCATGAGGTCTAACGACGGGAGTTGTGGGTTGCAATAAAGCTTCAAAAGAGGGATAGTCTACTGGCTCAAGAGGAAAAACTCCTTGTATATATGTTGCACATGTATATGTTGTACAGATGCACTTGAAAAAAAAATGTGCAAAAAGAAAAGAACTCCAAAAAAGTGGTGGGTCTGAGAGAAAATGATAATCCCACCGGAGTATGTATATAGAGTGCAATAAGCAAAGCTTGGTTTCATGATCCACCTGTTGTATCTTGCAGCAGGGAGACTTGGCTACACTGGTCAAGCTCCCAAGGGTACTTGGCTACACTGGCCTTGACCCATTCTCTTCTTCCCCCTCTTCTTGAGCCGTTTGTACTTGAACTTAGAAGGGAATACCCCGCTCCTCGAGGAAAGAGTGGACAGATTGAGGTCATAGAGTTACCTTGTTGGGGAGGGTTGTCAAGTTGCCATTTCTGAGGTGGAGAGCTTAGACTTCACATTCACAGGACAAGAAAAGATTCATGGTCTTCAGGGTTTGTGATTGATGACTTGTTCTGATCTGGAGCATTGAGGAGTCTTGGGTATAGGTTAGTGGAACTTAGAGGCTGTTAGGTTTTAAGCTTAAGTCTAAATAAGGTTCCGACACATTAATAATCCAAAGATCTGATCGAGCTCCATACCCCAATTAATGAAGGCAAGTTTAATAATCAACCTTGATCCATGTACATCCTCTTTTTCTTTTTCTTTATTTCTTTTTCACTTCTTTTTCCAATAAGTGTTTGCTAAGGGACTAGCAAAGTTAAGTATAGGGGGGTGATGAATACCCATTCATCACTCTTTATTCTTATATTTTAGCTACAAAAACCTTTGCAAATGCATGTAGATATTTGTAAATAGGAATAATTACCAAAAGCATGCATTGTGTAAAAATCTATAATTAGCATGTTTTTGTGCAAAAAAATAAAAGAATAAAGACTAAAAAGAAAAAGAGGGAAATATTTAGAATAAATATGAGCAACCTAACCCAAGGGAGTGCTCAGCATGGGCCTGACCGCATAAAAGCCAAAGTAGAGGGAGATAGGAGCTCTTGTGTATATATTTATGTAAATAAAATAAAAATGTTTTCCTCACCCAAAAATATGCTTGTAAATATTTTTATATATTTATAAAAGATAAAAACAAAACAAAAAGTTAAAAATCAAAAAGATCAAAAATACCCTTTCATCATGTACATAAACCATGCTTCTATATTTATTTAACCTTGTAAATAAATAAAGTTATTTTCCAAACTTCTTTGTAAATATTCTATGCTATATATTGTAAATAAATAAAATAAAAAGAATTAAAATCAAAACAAAATAAAAATCACAAAATCAAAAATATAAAATATCTTGTACATATGCCTTGTATATAGATGTACATATCTATTTATTTTACCTATGTAAATAAATAATAAAAATCAAATAAAAACATCCTTTTATTCCTTATTTTATACTATAAATAAATAAAATATAAAATAAGGATAAAATTGTATAAAAATAATATATAAAAATCAAAAATCAAAACCACATACATTGTGTATATACCTATATATAGTACATATAATGTAAATACCTTATTTTTATTTCCAAAAATTAATTAAAAATCACCAAAAAATAGAAAAAAATAAAATAAAAATATTTCATATTTTGAGTTTTTGCAGATTCGGCCCCTAGCTATGTGTATTTGTCATCTCAAGATTCAGCCACGTGGCCGAACCGCATTGGCTCCTGGGGATGTTGACCGCCCGGTCAACTGGCCCCCCCAGGACCACTTCCCACGGGTTTGAGTGGCGGACCCAACTTCTCGGATTTTTCCCCGCTCAACCCGATTGCCTATCACCCAAACCCCAGCTCCGGATTGCTCACGTCATACCCGAGAACCTCGCCGGAGACTTCGCCTCGGGATCCGCGCGCTACATCGCCCTACCCGCGCCCTTCTTCTCGGACCCGCCAGCATACTTAAGCTCTGCTCCGCCACCCTAATTCTCCATCTTTGGTCATTCCCCTCATTCCCTGTGAGCTCCAGAGTGATCGCACGAGTGACAGCGAGCGTCTCCACCTGTTGTAGCGAGGCGAGGAGGAGGATACCACTGATCCGGCGAGTATCACCGCCGTGCTCCGCCCTGAGTTGGAGCTCGAGCCTCGGACGTCGGCGTTCCTTGAGGCGAAGACCCAGAGCTGCGCAAGCTCGACCACAACCCATTCCTTCACCCAGGTAGACCTGTAGTTCTTTCTTTTTCTCTAATTTCCGATTTCCCCCATTTCGTTCCGCTGCCGTTCTCCGCCGATTCCGATCACGTCCGACCACCGTTCGACCATCAGGCTTCGCCATAGCCTCCGCCTTCCTCCCGCGCACCTTCTCCATACCTCCATCCAACCCAGCTCGCACAGGAGCTGGGGTTCGAGCTCACCCCGTCCCCACCTCGCCGGAGCTCGCCCGTCTCGACCCTCCGATCATCTTCACCCCGCCTAACCGGGTCGAGGCAGTTTGCCCTCGACCCGCGAGTCTTCTGGACCTATTTTGCAGGTATTACGAGGACCATCTGAGGTCCTCCCGTTCGAGCCAGGAGACGTTCCTCCGCCGACCTCGCCGGAGCCTTCCAGGGCTCGGTCGGGTCATAGGAGCACCGCAACAGACGCAGGAGTGCACCAGCGTTCCTCTCCGATCATCAGAGCGCTCCGAGGAGGAGGCCAGCACTCGCACGAGCCCGACGAAGTTCGCCGGGGACCAGTTCTTCCAGCACCCTCCAGCGTCGTCGGATTAGCTCTCAGCTCCAGACACCATCCTGACCGTTGGTTCCTGGAGCGCCCGTGGACGTCAGATCTGAGGCACCTGATCCGGACCGTTAGATCCACACGTGTCCTGGCCTGGACCGTTGGATTGACCAGAGCAGCACCTGCGTTGAGAGCAGCCCCCATTTGGACCGTCCGATCTACACATGGCAGCCATCCAGCTGCTCCGGTTAATAAAGGGTAATTTACCCTTAGGCCCTTATCTCTGTTTTATTTCGTTTGAGTCCTGTAAATATTTAAATACGTTGTTTAGTTTTAGATTTAATTGCATAGAGGACCCTGCGCTTTAGATATTTGCACTTATACCCCTGCCTGTTGTGAGCCACGTGCTTCGTCACGTGTTTTGTTGGTGTATTTGCAATCTATGCCCTTGTAGTTCTGGATGTTTAGTAATGAATGAAACTTTTTAGTTAATTGCATTTATGCCCCTGTGAATGGTTTAATTTCGCATGTGCGTGATATCTTGGGTTATTTGCAACTAAGCCCCCTGGACTTTTGGTACGTGTTACCAATAGGTCCTCGGGACTTATTTTTCTTACATATAGGTCCCTGAGTTCCCCAGGCACGTGCTTGGCACGTGTTTTGCTGGGTATTTTGCACCTGGACCCCCAGAACTTTGGGTATTTGCATTCCAGTCCCTGTGCACAGTACCCCTTTGTTATTTTTGAATAAAATAACAAATCACATCCAAATTCGATGAAAATTTGACACATGGCTCCTGCCATGTTGTAGGATTTTTGTGAATTTTTGAGGACATTTTTGATTTTGTTTGTTATTTTTAAAAATTCAAAAACCATCATTTTTGCTATTGTCTAGATTGAAAAATCACAAAAAAATATAAAAACTCCCCTAAAAATTCTATAAAAATTAGTTACTGTTTAGTTTAGTTTGCTTGATTTTCTAGCCAATTTTGGCTATTATTCATTGCATAAAAACCCTAAAAACTTAAAAACACTCAAAAACCCATAAAAAGTCTAATAAATTAATTAAAAACCCAAAAACAACAAATTTGGTACCCAAATTTTCCTTGTTTTACCTATTTCACAGGAAAATTACCTCCAGGCCATTTTGAGCCCTTAGATATTTTATCTAGGGTTTCTTGGCTCGGCTGGACAGTACCCCTTGTTTTTGCTACTGTTTGATTTTTAGAAAATAAAATAAATATCAGAAAATTATCAAAAATTCACCAAAAACATAAAAAAATATAAAACACATAAAATATTTTTGTTTTAATTTTTGGTTGAATTTTGTTGCTTTAAATAATTTGTTGAAAGTGTGCTTATTTGTGTTTTCCTTATTTTCTTTACATATTAAAAATCCAAAAAAAATATAAAAACAATTAAAAACCACTAAAAAATATTTTGTCTTTTATTTTATTTGTTTTTACTACTTTGTAGGCCTTCGGCCAATCCGTGCTCCTCGAGTTCGACCCTGGGTGCTATACCAGGTTAAACATATAGCAGGACCGCTTTCCTTGTTTTGATTGATTTTATTTGTATTGAGTGGTTCGATTTTTCTTGTTGACTCGAGTCTGACTGATTGAGGTCTCAACGACCTTTTAGACACCTTTGCCTTGGTCATTTAGACGGTCATCAGTGGTGCAACCACCCTCGAACTCTTTCGAAGAGGTACGGGTGTTTCAACTTTATTAATCTATTCAGTTTCTGGTTCAGGAATCTCAGAATCCTCAGGTGATTCAATGAGTTCCTCTACTTCATTTCTATCTTGAACTTTAAGGAAATCATCTTCCAGAAATTTTACATCTCTAGAGACAAAAACCTTTTGGGTCTTAGGGTCATAAAGTTGATATCCAATACCATCTTTAACATACCCAATGAAGTAACACTCACAAGTGCGAGATTCTAGCTTTCTTGCGTCCACATTCTTCGCATGGACCAAGCAACCCAAAACCCTCAAGTATTTAACACTAGGTTTGTTACCATACCAAAGCTTGTGAGGAGTCTTGGGTACAGATTTGCTAGGAATCTTATTCAGGATATATATTGCAATATCTACTGCATATCCCCAAAAACTAAGAGGTAAACGTGCTTTGCTCATCATTGAACGGACCATATCCATGATGGTCCTGCTGCGTCTTTCAGCAACACCATTAAGTTGGGGGGTTCCAGGCGGAGTGAGATTGGAGACAATTCCATTCTCTTTAAGGTATTCTTTGAATTCATCTGAGAGGTACTCGACACATCGGTCAGATCGAATCTGTTTAATCTTCCTATCGATTTGGTTCTCAACCAAAGCCAAAAACTCTTTGAACTTTTCAAATGTTTCGGATTTATGACATAGTAGGAAGATAAACCCGTATCGTGAATGGTTATCAATAAACGTCAAATAATATCGATATCCATTTCGAGTCGTGGAACTGAAGGGACCACATACATCAGTATGTACTAGGTCAAGAATACCTTCGCATCTTGTAACCTTGTTACAGAAAGGCATCCTAGACATTTTACCTCGAATGCAATGTTCACAGGTAGGTAAAGATTAAACATGTAGAAAATCTAAAGGTCTATCCTTTATCAATCTATTGATCCTATCTATAGATAAATGACCAAGCCTTTGATGCCAAATCATATTAGAATGATTTCCATTCTCCCTGGATCTCTTAGGGTTCTTGTTAGTGGTAGTAGCATTCATGACATGTTCATCAAAGCACAATTCATAGAGCCCACCAGAAGTCAAAATACCATTCACAATAAATTTATCATATTGATTAATAACTAACTTATTTTAGAATAGGAAGGAATATGTATTTCTAACAAGTTTAGATACATATATCAAGTTCCTCCTGACTTCATGTACATAAAGACACTCTTTAAGTACTAAGAATCTACCACTAGATAACGATAGTCGGCAGGTCCCAATAGCGACTGCTGCAACGCTTGCATCAGATCCCATCTAGATGACTATCTCCCTTGCTCCACATTCCTAGTTTCCTGGAACAAATGCAACGAATTGCATACATGAACAGAAGCACCCGAATCTACAACCCAACTTCCTTCTCGTCCAACGAGAAAACTAGTTTCAATGATGAAAGTAGATTTCATACCTGCTGGGGCTTTACCTTTGTCAACCGACTTCAGGTTTTCTGGCAGTTACGCCACCAGTGCTCCGGCTTCTTGCAGTGGTGACAGACATCGGTCTTCTTTTATGTCATTAGCGTGGAAGCACTATAATATGAACCAACTCCTTGATTCTTCTTCTGTCTCTTATGGGGCGGGCCCTTCCTAGAACCATGCTTTCGTCCGTGCTTTCTTTTTGCTTGTGCAACCATTGCACTAGTAGAGGGGTTGTCCTTCTTCATTACGTCTTCTGCAGACTTTAATGCATCTAACATCCCAACATTGGTGAAATAAACTTTGCTCATGTGATATGACACAACAAAGTTGTTGAAAGACTTAGGGAGCGATAGGAGAATGAAATCAGACTGCATATCAGCATCCATGTAGGCACCCAGGGTTTCCAATTCAGAGAGGTACCCAAACACTTTGAGTACGTGTTCTCTGACAAAGGTCCCTTCCTGCATCTTGCAGCGAATAAGCTCTTTCATCACACTATAACGTTGTGTGCGGTTTATGTCACCGAACATATCTTTCAGATTCAGCATGATTTCTTGGCAATGGTTCATTTCCACATGCTGCTTCTGAAGCACATTGGACAATGAGCTAAGGATATAACATCTTTCCAAGTTATGATCTTCATCATATTTCTCATTAAAAGATTTATCTTCCAAAGTCTGAGGGTCTGCTATCTTATTCTTGAATAGCACATACGAGATGCGCTCCACAGACATGACAAGATCCAAATTTCGGATCCAATCCGAATAAATTGGTCTGGTCAACTGATTGACCTCTAGAAGCCTGCTTAGTGGGTTCATGGATTTCATTTTCTGAAATTAAGAATGCACTATATTAGAACATATAATTATATATTCATATTTAAAACATTTGATTAAGGCATTTTAAACAAATTTGTCTTGTTATTTCCACGATGAAAGATTATTCCCTAATCGTCTTTCAAAGTAAGAGATATACTTACCTCTTTATCTCAAGCAAGATCTGGGATCTCCTCTCTATCTTTATCACATCCCAATAATATGAGAACTTGTGACTCGAATAAAGAGAAGCGGGAACACATTCCGTCTTGCAAGTCCAACTTGCATTTCCCAATTCGGTCTTTAACACCCGGGCCCACCACCCCTAAGATGATGTTGACCCGTCGTTAATTGAACCAACCGCCAACCGGCTTAATACTCGCTATACACAATCCAATATTGCCCCAATAATATGAGGACTCGATATTGGGGTCACCACGTATATGGCCTTACTCTTTCGAGAAGCAAAGAACCCGATCGAAATAAATTGTATACATGATCTGTCACTTCGGACAGGCGTCTCCTGTATACAACATTTGGCGACGGAATCCTTTGCCTTGACGGGAGACCATGGATGTCACTTATGTGATCCTCCACCCCATATTCAAATTTTAATTAATTATCGTGAATCATATTCACATAATTAACTCTTCCAAGGGAAATACACATCTATTTATAATAGAGTTCTTTTAATTGGATATAATCAATTTAATCATATTAAATTAATTATCAATCCAATTTTCAATCAACAAACTTGATTATTACTTGAATAGTAGGTATAATCTCAAAGTACGTATTATTCTAATTTTAATAATTAGAAAAATACACTTTGATTTCACAGCATTATCGAGTCCCTACCCGATGTCATGGCCAGTACCGACGAAAGTGGGACGGACCGCAATCGGTGCGACCCGCTATCCTAATGCTTCCCGACTAGACACCATATCCACCTCAGGAAAGGATAATGCCAGATAGATCATTGTGTACTTTGAGATGCTCATCGTTTTTTAAATCGAAATTATACCATATAATATTCATCAAAACCATTTTGATAATATTATAAGGAGATTTTCTAAACAAATACCCAATCATATTCAAGCAAGAGGGTTTTGCATGTAAAAGTTATCCTACAACTATTGTAGGATAAACTAGGGTTTTGCATGAAAACAATGTTTGTTGATGATTTCATATCAACCAATTATGATCAAGATCAACTATCTTATCATCTTTGTTAGTGAAATGTCATTCAAGGGATTGATTATCATCTTTAAATATTTCATAAATATTTATCAATAATTATTTAAGAAAATTAACAATTAATTTTCATCAACTTAATTGAATGACTATCACAAGGTTCATGATCAAGTTTGTCAATTTCCAGCAGTGACCCCTATTCACTAAAATCAACTTATCTTGATCAATTTAAATCCAAATTTTGCAAAATAAGTTTCCTAAGATTGCTAATTTGATTTATGACAGAAACCAAGTGATATTACACGCATTTCAAGGTGCAAAACAGTAATTAACTCATTAATCACGTTCAGATTTGCAGTTCCCGCAACAGTGAATACATGTTTTATTCAAAAGGCCATATCTTGAGCAAATGAAATCCAAATTACATAAACTCAGATCCTATGGTTTCCTTATTTAATAGGAAACAAAATTCAATTGAATATTTCGTGTTTAAACAATTTAAATAGTGCCGAAAAATCCATTTAAACAGAGGTGCGTAAATTGAAATGCGATAAAACTTTCGCAACCCTTTCAAACCCAAGTCGTCCTAGGTTTACAGATCGTATCCAAAACCTTTTCCAACCTAAGGCTCTGATACCACTTGAAGTATATGGGGAATCCTCAAGCGCATCACGGAAGCATGATGATCGTATCTCATGCGATCAGGGCTACTTGTCACACTAGTCACTAGGTGCAGCGGAATTTAAAAAATTTTAAATCATATGATGAAACCACATGATCACAAGAACGTTTCTTGGATCGTTTCATCTAACCACAAAGTACTAAAAATATCTCTCAGAGCGTGGTTGCAATCACTAGATCTCTAAAGCAAGAGATCCACCTGACTCAAGTCCGATCTACGAAGATGGCACTTGCGGGCGCGATGATGAGACGTATCCTCCCCACAATACTCGATGAAGATCCAAACCTTGAATCTCCTGATTTTGTCCAACGAAATCCGACGTCTCCTTCTAGAGCAAGAAATCCTAAAGAAGACGGAGATCTTCTAGCAATCGAAGCGACAGTGCGACGGCGTAGAGTCGATTGTCGTTCCCTCAAACTCACAAGGTGACGGCCACCTTTAGAGAGAGAGATGACGAGAATGAGAGATGTGAGAGAGGGAGTAGACGTGTGGTGTGTGTTCTCCAAAAGGGCTAGGGTTGCCCTCTTTATATACTAGTTTGGGAACCTATGTATCACAATCCATGGCATACAAAATCAACGGTCAGATTGATATATGTCTTAATCAACGACCATGATTATTGTTGTTCAAAACAGCAATTTATTAATTTAAATTAAATCAAATATATGTTGCATTATCATCAACATAATTTAACTCAATAAAAATTAAATATCACAAGATAATAAGATAATAAAAAGAGAATAATGATACACCCTAAAAATATGGGGCATCACCTATGACCAAGTCATTGGTGATGCCACCTCATCTTTGGTGGTGTATTATCTCTTTTAATTTTATCCCATTATCTCTTAATAATTTGCAATAACATTTATTGCAAAAAATATCCACTAAATTAATTCCAAATTAATTAGTGAATATTTCGATCATGCCATTGAAAATATGTGAATCGTATTCACAATCCAAACTAAATTGTAAATTACATTTCCAATTAATTGCTTAATTTTAATCCAATTCACATTAACAATTAACAAATGTTATTTACAAAGTTTCTCTCTCTAATATATCACAAATCACATTTATAATATATTCACAGATATTATGGATAACACTATCCACAATCTGCATTTCCTCGATAATTAAATCTCATTTAATTATCTTGGATAATCATTCTCTTAATATGAATCTTATTCATATTATACTTGATAATTAAATCTCATTTAATTATCAATATCTTGTTGCTTGGATACATAATTCATCACAGGAATTAATCTTGAACTCCTTCAAGAATAATGCGCTTTCTCCGCAGATACTTGGAGATAAGGACAGGGCGATTGTATTATTCTATGTATAGTGACTTGGATGTTGAGATATCATCTCAAATCCAGATCTCACGGACCTCCCACAGGCGCTTGATTAAATCAAGACTACAAATCTAATCTTCTCATTGTATCTGAATCACATTCAGACCAATGTCCAACACCTAGATCAAGATTAGATTGCTTCTCTACTGAGAGGAGCCACTAAAATCCAAACCTATTTCATCACTCCCTCGGAATGGAAGCGTCATGGTTATACAATCGCTTATGATCACATCACCCTCAGGTATTCCCAATACCTGCACATCCTGCATACTAGAAGACCTAAGATCAATCTGAAAATGTAGATCAATTTTACACTGTCTTCTTCAGGGTTTCATCACCAAGTTTCTCAATCTAGGTCATTGGGAATTGGTAACGATCATATTTTTTCCCAAAGCATATATTATACCTTCAAATTCTTGTCATGCTTCCAAAGAACGATGACCATGCATTGAATTTGATTGATCCCAATATCTCATGAGTGAGCTCATGTCTTCCGGTTCATAAGTGAACCTGTATGATCCCTTTGAGAGATCGTATTACTCATATGCCCTTACATGCACACCAGCTCACCGGTGTATAGACCGTGGTTAGGTCATCAACCTAATTGTCTGCCAAATGTACACACTCAGACATATAGTAACACATCTGTCTCTGGTCAGAGGATGTATGCCTATGTTGTGATAGCATTCAACATAGGACTTAGGTTATCTCGATCTCGTTAAGTCAACCCTTTGACCTAACTAATCTGACACCTCCGAATCACTATTCCCATGCAGAGGACCTACATCAAGAGGTCGGTCAGATATCAGCCTATGTGAGAAAGGATTGCCATCTCCTACTCAGGCTGGATATCATCTCTTAATAATCATTCGACGGTGCTTGATGAGTCCTCTATCTAACTCTTTAGATATTCATCCAAACACCATCCTCTATGATTCATTTAATGAATCAACAGCTATATGATTATCAAGACGGCCATGGTACATAACCCTAATTGTACAGAGGGACCTTATAGCGCATTCATTCATTTAATTTCAGAAAGGGAGTGAAACAATCAATAACTTTTACTGATAAAACATATTTATTACAATAACATTTATTGTATAAATGGTTCGCCTCGGGCTCACATGGTTAACACAAATCCATGCATCTACAAATTCAGTTGAGGTGAATAAAGTGTAAGGTGGAAATGTGCAAGTTAGGTCATTATCGACAAGAGCCATGTGTGTGCTCCGAAGTATTCTACTTATGCAGTCAAGATGACACCGAACTAAGTCTTGTTGTCTCAAAGAATTATGTCAAGTAGACCTGAAGTGTCTCACTTCCAGTTCTCTTAAGGTTCCGGTGATTAAGTGAATTAAGGTCCAACCAAGCTCCAATGTTCCGATTTTATTTGGACTTGTTTAGTTGTTATAGTCAGTTCGAAAAATGCAAATATTATGCACAATGCAAGGAAAATATTCTTGCGATGCAGTTTTTTGGCATTGAACTTTTTTATGCATTTTCAAAAAGTTTTGCAAATTTTTATGCAATTTTGAAAATATTTTGCAAATTTCTATAGCTTTTTAGTTTTGCAATTTTTTAATTATTTTTGAAAACAGACAAGTTTTGGAAATTAATTATGGGCTGATATTTACAGGGGAATGCATCTTTTTTACAATAATTTAGGTGAAGAATTTACACTTTATAAGTTTTATGCATATAATTTGTAAAGAATTTCTATAGTCCTCAAATACGTTTGCAAATATTTTGGCAAACATTTTGAAAACTTTATTTTGAAGGAATAATTTGATAAATAATTTTCACAAACATTTATAAACTTAGAAAATCATTTCGTAAAGATTTTTCAAACATTATGTATAGATTTTTAAAACTATTTTTCAACATTTTTCAAACCAATTGCAAATCGATTTTTAAAACATTTTATTCAAATAAAAGAAAGAAATTCTTGCAAACAAAACATTTTTACAAATGTTCGAAAAGATTTTCCAAAGAGATTTTCCGACCATTTTTCAAATATTTTGCAAAACATTTTTAACCATTTTATTAATCAGTATATACAAAGAATTTTATGTGTGTTTAAGTTTTTATTGAGTATCAAAATTATTACGAATACGCAAGTACTAGTTATGGCTAAAATATATAGAACGTATATATGACCCTCTGTACTTAGCTTGAGCCATGTCCTCATATATCAAAGAGAAAAGAAAGACATAACTCACACTAAGTATAAGAAAGCCTATGCTACAATGACTAAATAGGCATTATGAGGTTAACCACCCTCTATACTCGGGATTAATTAGTCCTAATTATAGCAGATCGTATTCAACATGTAGTGATGGTCGAGGGCGGGAACAAATAAATCATCAGCTCAGCATGTCCCTCCAATGTACATAGAGTAAAATATCCCTAAGAATAGACAAAAAGTCAAGAGTTGAGAGGTCAAGCGAGGGATCTAGGAATGAATAACCTGAGGGAACTCACCCCCCTATACTTAGGATAAAGTAACCACCTATACTTAGGATAAAGTATATCCTATGTATAGCACAAATGAATGAGGTGAGGGCTACACAGAAGAAAGAATTTGAAGAATGAAAATGAAAAGAAGAAAAGAAGAAAAAGATTAACTAATCAAAAATATTTTTGTGTGCCTCGTCTGATTGCACTGATGCTATGACGTTTAGCACTTTATGGTAAACCACATGTATTGAATCAACCACGGACATAAACATATCATGTTCAAGATAATGCTTAAGTAACTTTATGTTAATCACAAATGGTTGTGTGTCAGTTGACAAACCGGATATAACACTGCTTCCATTGTCACGCGCATTCTTCACTATGAAAGGCCTACTCCATTTTCTCTTCAACTTCATTGGGAATAATTTGGGCTTTGCATCAAACAACCAGACCTTCAGACCATGTTCAAAAGACTTGCGGTGGACCTAACCTTCTCCTTAAACATCAGGCTATTATCGTATGCATACTCATGGATTTTGAGAAGTCGATTCAGATCTAGCTTTCTATTCTTCTCAGCCTTCTTGGAATCCAAATTACAGATATTAATTGCCCACAAAGATTTGTGAATGAGTTCTACAGCCAAATGTCATGGCTTGATGTATACCAAGCAGAAGGGAGACATTCCTAATGGTGATTTGTACACGGTCTGATAGGCCCAAAGAATAAATTCAAGGAGTTGTGACCAATTCTTCCTATCGGGGCACACACGCTTCTGTAGAGTTGTCTTGATCTCCCTGTTTGAACATTCAGACAGACCATTGGATTGTGGGTGGTATGGAGAGGCGACACGATGTTCAATGCAAACTTCTTGTGTCAGCTTCTTCACCTCTCTATTGATGAAATGGCTACCTGATAAATCCCAGATTTATCAGCTTAATTCTATATATTTATCTCTCTTTGTTAAGTAAAATAACAAGATTCATTGACTAATTAACATTACCTATTAATTTGTGTGTTGTAAATAATTATCACTAATTATTATATATTATATGGTGTATTATTTTGTGTATTTACTCCTTATTAAAAATAAAATAAAAAATAGAATAAAATTGTGCATAAATAAAATACCATAAAACAAAAGAAAAATACAAAAAATTAATCAAAAGAAAAATTAAAGAAAATAGTTTTATATGGTTTTCTATAGTAATTAATTTTTAACTATGTATGATGACCTCTAATCTCTTTGACTTCTACATAAAAGATGTGGATCTCATCGAGATTGATGAATCCACGATTCATCGCCTTTATTCTTTTATTTTAGCATATTTTCCTTAGTCAAATACCTATAAATAACCACTAATTCCATAAAATTACCATTTCGCATGCATTTGTTAATTATGCATTTTTAACACTTTTTGTATATAAATAAAAGAATAAAGAAGAAAAGAAAAAGAAAAGGAGGTATTTATGCAATAAATACAGACTGACCCAAACCCCGAGAGAAGGTCAAGACTTGACCTGATCGACCAGGAATAAAGTAGGGGGAGATAAGGTTGTCTGTCAGAAAATCCAAAAATATCTTGTACATATTTTTCATGTATATTTGTATAAAATTTACATTATTTCATTTGTACATAATTTGACCTCAAATCACTTATTTTTGTAAATAAAAGTTGTGAATAAAATTGTGTTATAAATAATAAAAATATTTGTAAAATAAAAAAAGTATATATTGTAAATAATTACACCTAGAGAAAGCCGTAATACGATAATTGAAACATCAATTCCACTCCATACGGGCTCAAATCGAACCAAACTCACTCCCATAATACTATAAATTAAATTATCTTTCAAATGGCTGTGGTTTCGTATTTTTTGGAGTTACGGTTAAAAAGTCGGTTTTCTGGGGTATATTGTGCAGTTTACCCATATATTTGTGTATATAATTATTAATATTTATTTTTACTTAATGTATATATTATAAATATTGTTTTCAATAAAAATAAAAATTAGAAAAAAAATAAATAATAAAAAAAATCTTGTATAAAAATTATTTCCTTATTTGGACCTATGTACATTATATCTTATGTATATAATATATGTATGCCACTAACTTCCATTTATAAAATCCACCAAAAAATTTTAATTACCTAACATTAATTAATTATTTTAAATTAATTCCGAATTATTTATTTAATTATTTGATTTTAATTGATTGATTTGATTTTATAACATGCCTTATATATATGATTTGATTGCATGCCCTTAATGGCCACCATTAAGGTGGCCAATTAATTTCTAATTAATTTATTAATTTATTTAATTTATTAATTTCGAATTTCGTAATTATTTAATTAATTAATTTATTAATTTAATTAATTATTTTAGTTCACACAATCAACACCTTCCATTTTTGTAAATATCTTCATTTCTGACCTTCGTCTTCTTTTTAATGGGCTCCTCCTCCCTCATTTCTTCTTTGATCGATCTTTGGTGGAGAGGAGCCCAGTTTCCGAGAGGTTTCTTGTTGAAGAGGTTCCTAGCCTCCGATCCAGTCGGTGATAGCGGCGTGAGCTTCGTCGAGGCCATCATGGCTTGTCCGATCCCCGAGGTGAGATCCACTTTTACTTGTCTTTTTCTCTAGGTAATCATAGATTTAGTTTTTGCGTATGATAGAGAGTAGTTTTTAGATTAAAATTTCCACCACATATTTTCCGCCTCCGAAACCGATATCCATCTCATTTTCCGATCCCTAAATCTTCACGTTCTACCTCACACGATCTTCCATCTCCGATCACGCACGGTGATCGGAGCCTCGGATCTATCTCTCGCATCGCCCAGATCCGCTCATTCATACATTCCAATTTTTGTATATAAATTAAAAAAAAAAAGAAATTCATATCCTGTTGTCTAACCCTTGTTTTTGCAGGATATAACAAAAAATTCGTTTTGTTTCTAATCCTTGTTTTGCAGTTGAAAAGAAAAGTAATAAAATTTTTATTTATCTTTTATCTCTAACCTTTGTGTTGCAGGAATAAATAATAATAAAAAAATCATTTACCTTTTTGTTCTCTAACATTTGTTTTGCAGGGAAATCATAATAAGAAAGTATACATTTTCTTTCTCTAACTTTTTCCTGCAGATTAAAAATAAAAAAAAATTCAATCAAACATTTTTTTCTCTTTTTAGTTCCTGTTTACATTCTCAAAAAAAAATTATATCAAAAAAAAAAGAATTTCCTTTCATTCACAGTATATCCAGTAAATAAACTTCAAAAAAATATAAAAAAAACAAAAAAAATTCATCACAGCCACGAGACCCGCGCCCTCCTTCAACTCCAGGTCACCAGCGCCTCCCGCGCGCGGACCCATCTCCGCCCCCGCCTGGCGGCGCAGCTGCTACTGCCCCTGGACCCGCGGCGCCCCCGACGTCGGTTCTTTCTCCGCGGCGCCGCCCCCCAGATCTCGGCGCCGCCCTCCACGCGTCCGGCCCGCCTCCTCCACTGCGCGACCGCGCGGCCGATCGGCTCCACGCCCCGCTCCAGCACCTCCTCGCGCGCCGCCCGCGCGCCCCTCGGAGCCCCGTCTTCCTCCGCGCGAGCCGACGTCCCCCGCTCCTCCTACTCCTCCGCGTGGCGCCACCGCGCGACCGCGCGGCCTGTCGGCGCCGCCCACGTTGCCCCTGCACCATCTTGAGAGGCGGCGGCCGTGTGCACCTCCCACGTTGTGAAGAAGATACGAAGGAACCCTAGGGCTGTGGGGTCTTAAAAAAATGGAAAAACTGCGGATGAAGTCTTGAAAGATTTGAAAATTACAAATAAATCCTTGGCTCCTCCAACACAGCACATGCATAGCATCATGCTTATGGGTAAATTACAATATCTCCTCTACATTTAATTCTGTTATATTATCAAGCCACAACTTTTAGACAATTTCCATTCAGTCCCTGTGTTTCAGACCATAAACTTTGCATGCTCTTTTCATTGGAATAAATATTTTTATGTTTTGAAAAATTTTGTAAAAATTAGTGTATGTTCTTGTTGTAGTTCTTGCCATTGTATAAAATTTTCATAGCATTATGTGTTTATTTAATCTATTTAAAAAATCAAAAACAGTGTATTTTTGTGTCTTTTTCTCTGTCTACATTTTGAAAATTCATAAAAAAATATAAAAATTACCTAAAAATCCCACAATAATTCCTGTAGCTGTGTTTTGACTTGTTTTAATTTCTGTCCAGTTTTTGTGCTTTTTCCATAAATAAAAATCAAAAAAATTGCAAAATACAAAAAATCTTATAAAAGTTGCAGAAAATTGTAGAAAAGTCCAAAAATAGTGATTTTGGTCTCTTTTTGTAGATATTATCTTGTAGTTTCTCTTAAAAATAGTTCTAAGGAGTTTTGAGCATTTAAAGAATTTTTAAATTGAAAAAGACTCTTGACTGTAAAAATTTGCTTATTTTGCACTGTTTTATTTCTAGAAAATCACAAAAATATCAGAAAATTGCGAAAAATTTACCAAAAACATTTTAAAACATCTAAAACACAAAAACATTTTCTTTTTAATTTTCTGTACTTTTTTTTATTTTGAAAAATACAAAAATTGTGTTGTGTGTGTTTTGTGCATTTTGTGCTTATTCATCTTTTAAAAAAATAAAAAAAAAACAAAAATCCAAAAACCACTAAAAATATCTTTGAAATTTGACTACTTAGTTTTTAAATCGTGCTCCTTGTGTTCGACCCTGGTTGCTATACCAGGTAAAAAGAATAGCGAAAGACCGCTTGCTTACATTATTTTCATTGATTTCTATATTTTCCGAGTGGTTTTATCATTTTTCTCGATTGACCGCGCTTGGTGATTTGGGTCACAACGACCATTTTATTTACATACTTAACCCAGTTGTCAGGCGCGTCATCAGAATGGCGCCGTTGCCGGGGAGCACGACTTTGTAGTCATTTTTCATTTTGTCTCTCTATATTATAATCGTTTTCTGACATTCTCTCTCTAATTTTTGTGCGAGGTACTGCTTGACGACGTGAAGATTACTTCTTGAAGATCCGCACAGGAGGAAGAGAGAGAGGAGAAGAATTTTTTTATTTTAGAGAGAGAGAGAGAGAGTGAACAATATTTTTGTAATAACTTAGACTTTGGACTTGTGGACTTGGACATTTTTCGGGGTCTGTTTCGCCAAGTGCCGGTGCACTTGGGGGACCTCACCGTTGTTTTTCACTGGTTTTGTTTTCTCGCATTTTTTTTATTTTATTTTATTTGATTCACGTGATTTTCGAGCCCCTAGCCTTAGGATTTTCTCTTGCTTGCGCCGTAATTAGTAGGGTCCCCACACTTAATTATCTGCATGTTCCTATAGTGCGCTTAATTGGACCTACTAATAATCAATTAATAAAAATAATCGACTCATCTCCTTCGTAGCCTACGTGCCGCAGTCCACCCTGTAAAGCGCTTTCTCCTACCCCCGATTTGTCGGGCAGAGGAGGGGTGGGCCAAGACCAGACCCTTTGGCTTGGAGGTCGGTGACCGATTAGACGGTTCTGCGAGTAGAACTTGCTCATCTAGGACTCGGTTTTCACCGTTGCATCATTTAGGTAGTTTAAATTTCTGTATTTAAATTTCTGCGCGGATCATATTGCATGTAGAGTGCTGGAGTAAGGTACGCATTTTCTATCTCTGCATGCATCATAGTTTTTGACTGTGCATTGGCATTTTCGACTTCCTCCCCCTGTTTCTTGGATTCTAATAATTCAAAGAGGAAATCGGAAAGCTCGTTAGGCGTTTATTCTTGAAAATATCCAAAAAAATCACAAAATCAAAAATTAAAAAAAATTGGGACTGCTAATTGAACTTGACTCTAAAATCAAACGTAATTGATTCACTTCATTGTATTGGGAGAGCAATCCCCTCATTGTTTGCGCTTTTACTCGCTCGCGTACACACTAAGGAGTAGTTCCCAAATCCTATTCAAGCCTTATAAGTGTTTGTACAACTTTCGTTGATCACCTAACTCTAAAATTGAAAAGATAAAGGACCGAATCTCACGGTCTTCACTTTGTGTTGAGTTGGTGAACTGGGGGTTTGCTTTGTGTATTGTATGTCTATGGCGTGAGTCAATTACGATCACTCTTTGAATCATTAGTAGTCACCCACCCTCCCTCCCTTCTATCTTTCTCTTCATTCCTACCTTTTCTTTCTTTCACTCCCTTCTATCCCTCCATCCCTCCCTTCATTTTCCTCACTTCATGATGGGTCGCATTCCATTCCAGCCGAATTCTGCGGCTTCTTATCTTCATGCCCATCATTCTCGTCCACTCCTTTGGGAGATCGGAACCCCATCCGATTTCTCATTTTCTCCCTACTCATCCTCTTTCTCGGGACATGCTGTGAGTGAAGCCCGCAGTGACCAGATTGACCAAACACGAGACACGGGTGTTCACATTGCTGAGATGAGAGTGCATCACAAAGACAATCAAATGGGACAGTGGCATGTTTTAGATGACTTTAATACTAAGATGATGGATGAGTACACCGATCAAGAAGCACACTCCGCTTCGACACTGAGCCCCTTCATCCTGGATTTAGAGTTAATTGATTTACTGCCCAAATTTTTAGGGGATATGCATGAGGAACTATATTTACATATCGAGGAGTTTGAGGAAATTTGTGGATCACGATCATATTCCGATATAACCTCTGAGGACATGATGCTGATTACCTTCCCATTTACACTTCAGAGTAGAGCCAAGAGTTGGCATAGGCGATTGGGAAGGAAGATTACTACATGGGGAGATCTACGATCATTATTTTTGAAGAAATTTTACCCCCAATGTAGAGCAGAGATGATGCGGTCATGTATTCGTGATTTTTCAGTTAAC
Source organism: Ottelia alismoides (assembly GCA_037367405.1). Taxonomy (NCBI): domain Eukaryota; kingdom Viridiplantae; phylum Streptophyta; class Magnoliopsida; order Alismatales; family Hydrocharitaceae; genus Ottelia; species Ottelia alismoides. The sequence continues at coordinate 824,999 of JAZKJV010002148.1, forward strand.
CCCCAGAAGCCATTGATAGATTCATGGTTGAGATTACGAGAACTTTTAAGGCGATTTCCTGATCATGGATTTTCTATGACTGACCTTATCCATATCGCCATGAGGGGGAGGACCGCAGAGCAGATTTCATATGTCATTACCTCGTGTGGTGGTTCAAACCACAGTCCTGACCTGGATTTAGTTGGGACCATCTTGAGAACACTATCTGATCTTTCATATACACGAGATGATTTATTCAGGACAACAGATGAGGGAGAGATGACAACTGTTGAGTGTGCGATACATAATGTTGATCTTGACATCACACACCGATCAAAGGATATGGATGCTACTACTTCTCATTTGATGGATGTGTTGCCTACTATTGTGAGTTCCCAGAGCCGGACATTGGTTGAGGACCCATTGGATTTACAATCAGATTTTGAGCCAGTCCTGCACCTTCACGTTGAAGATTCTTCGATTCTAGATCTGCTAGGATCCCAAGAGATAGAGGAGGAATCCACATCTCAGCCATCCTCTGATTCTTTTCAGTGTCCATACACAGTTAATTCAGTGTCTGATCTTCAGAAGATTTCCTCAGATTCGGAGATATACTTGGATTCATCTCAGCGTAGAGAGCTTGATGAGGGACCGATTTTGGATTTTACAGACCTTGATAGTCCCGTATTTGAGCCATGTGTTCTCCCATTTGATGAGGTCGATATATTTTTGGAGGACCTGACATTTGACAGCATTGATCCCCAGTTCCCTGATGATTCGGCATTACTCCCCGAGGGTTATCTGCGGGAGGATGCCGTGGACCATGTGTACTCGGTATCACTTTCTGGGAGTGCATCCGATCTGTCGGATCATGTGACCGAGTATTTTGATATTTATGATAATGAATTTGATGATTCTCTCCTCGACGACCCTCGCGAGGATGACCCGATCTTTGAGGTATTCGATGATTTCACTGATTTGTCTACATTCCATACATCGGATATCAACCTTTATAGTGAGTCTCTTGATCTTGGTCTTCCATATCTATTCGAGACTGTGATTGACGTGGAGGATTCCCTGACAGATCCTTCCTTCTCCACGTTTGATTACTTCGGCTCCATCCTTTCACTCCATACAGATCTTGAGCCGATGATTTCTTTTGTGCTACCCGAGCCCGACTTCATTTGCCCAAATCTTTACCCGGTAGCAAACACCCGCCTGATTGATTATCTGGGTGTTATCTTTAACTCAGTTGACCCTCCTGACTCCGTTGTTGTTCTCCCACCGAGACGACAACAACAGTACGGTATTCGCCTGACAGATGCCGTCCTGAACCTTGACACGACGTTATCCTAACATTTGCGCCCAGCTAGGGGCGTAAACTCTAGCGCTTGTTGAGAGGCACCTCAACACTGATCAACTCACATCTGTATAGACCATCTGTCCATATCATACATTCTTTCTGTCTCACACCCCATCTCTATTGCATGATCATTCCATACTTAGGGTGTACTTTACCCTAAGTATAGGGGGGGTGTCAGACGTTTGATTATTCTGTTGATTCTTTTTACCTCTGTTGTGCTGCCTATACTTAGGGATATTTTACCCTAAGTATAGGGGAGGTAGACTCTGTATATTCATCTCCTCGGTTTTCTCCTTGTGTACAGTCTGCTATACTTAGGATTACTTGATCCTAAGTATAGGGGGATCACCGACTTCTATTGATTTTATTCTTTTATTCGTCGTTGTAGTATACCATTCTTTTCACTTTCCTATACGTGGCACGAGTTATGTCTTTCTTTCCAGCTCTTTGATCACTATGAGGACATAGTTCGAGCTAAGTATAGGGGGGTGTCGTATATATTGTATATATACTTTAGCCATAACTCGTACTTTCATATATTATTTTAATATGGCTAAAACACTGTGTAAATACTAAAAAAAAATCAATTAAAAAAAAACCAACTATGTATATACTTGTATAAATTACTCAAGTTGTAAATTCTTGCATCTCATTCTTGTAAAATAACCAACTCACTCTTGTGTAAATATGAATTTTTTCTTATTAAAAAAAACAACAATAAAAAAAATATTGTATATATTTGTATATCTTACTAAATTTTTGCAAAAAAAAAAGGTTTTTGCATGTGCATCATCATTATTCAAAAATCCATAAAAATTTCAAAATTTTGAAAATTGTTTCACAAAAAGATTTTGTTTTCTTTTCCTTGCATGTACATATTTTCTTGCATTTGCATGAGCATTTTTCAGGATGATTTTGACTATTAAACTAAGTCTGGAATAAATTTGAAGAATGGAGCTTAGTTGGACCTTAATCCACTTAATTTCAGAGGAACCTTATAAGATTTGGAGTTAAGACTTTTCATGTCCTAGTGACTTAATTCTTTGAGTCCATAAGACTATGTTCACATGTCATCTTGATGAGTCTAAGTAGAACATTTAACAACACACACATGATTCTTTCAGACCGTGGCTTACCTTGGACACTGCACTTTACACGTAGCTCTTCATGGATGAGGTAGTGAGGGGGCAGAATCTTTTGGCTTGGGGTAGCATACGAGGGTAGTACATCTAGGCGGAACCTCTCGTCCTCCTCTAGGGAGGGAAGTGCGTCTCAACCTAGTCTGGTGATGTTGAGGTCTAACGACAGGAGCTGTGGGGTTGCAATAATGCTTCAAAAGAGGGATAGTCTACTGGCTCAAGAGGAAAAACTCCTTATGTACATGTTGCACCTTGTATATATTTCAAAAAAAAAAAGCAAAATCTCCAAAAGTGAACAGGCCTGAAAGAAAAATAAAATGCCTGTAAAAAAAAAAAAGAATAAGAGCTTCAAAGTCATATATTGTGAGCTTGCAGCGGGTGACATGGCTACACTGGTCATGCATCCAAGGATAGGTAACTACACTGGTTACCGTCCATTCTCTTCTCCATCCCCTCTTCTTGAGTTGGTTGTACTTGAACTTAGAAGGGAATATCCCCGCTCTTCGAGGAAAGAGTTGCCAGACCGGGTTATTGAGTTACCTTGCTGAGAGAGGCTGAATCTTTGTTACTTCTGAGATGAGGAGCTATATTTCACTTACACGTACAAGTAAGAATTCATAGTAATAAGAATTTGTGTCTGTAGACTTGTTCTGATCTGACTGTTGAGGAGACCTGAATAGGAGTCTTATGGAACTTAGAGGCTGTTAGGTTTTAATTCTATGTCCCATTAGGGTTCCGACACATTAATAATCCAAAGGTCCGACAGAGCTCCAGACTACATTTTTATGAAGATAAGTTTGAAGGTCAACATTGTTCTAACTTCTTTCCTTTTTCTTTTCTTTATTTTTATTTTCACTTATTTTCCAAATAAGTGTTTGCTAAGGGACTAGCAAAGGTAAAGTATAGGGGAATGATGAATCCACGATTCATCGCCTTTATTCTTTTATTTTAGCATCTTTTCCTTAGTCAAATACCTATAAATAACCACTAATTCCATAAAATTACCATTTCGCATGCATTTGTTAATTATGCATTTTTAACACTTTTTGTATATAAATAAAAGAATAAAGAAGAAAAGAAAAAGCAAAGGAGGTATTTATGCAATAAATACAGACTGACCCAAACCCCGAGAGAAGGTCAAGACTTGACCTGATCGACCAGGAATAAAGTAGGGGGAGATAAGGTTGTCTGTCAGAAAATCCAAAAATATCTTGTACATATTTTTCATGTATATTTGTATAAAATTTACATTATTTCATTTTTACATAATTTGACCTCAAATCACTTATTTTTGTAAATAAAAGTTGTGAATAAAATTGTGTTATAAATAATAAAAATATTTGTAAAATAAAAAAAAGTATATATTGTAAATAATTACACCTAGAGAAAGCCGTGATGCGATAATTGAAACATCAATTCCGGCTCCATACAGGCTCAAATCGAACCAAACTCACTCCCATAATACTATAAATTAAATTATCTTTCAAATGGCTGTGGTTTCGTATTTTTTGGAGTTACGGTTAAAAAGTCGGTTTTCTGTGGTGTATTATGCAGTTTACCCACATATTTGTGTATATAATTATTAATATTTATTTTTACTTAATGTATATATTATAAATATTGTTTTCAATAAAAATAAAAATTAGAAAAAAAATAAATAATAAAAAAAATCTTGTATAAAAATTATTTCCTTATTTGGACCTATGTACATTATATCTTATGTATATAATATATGTATGCCACTAACTTCCATTTATAAAATCCACCAAAAAAATTTAATTACCTAACATTAATTAATTATTTTAAATTAATTCCGAATTATTTATTTAATTATTTGATTTTAATTGATTGATTTGATTTTATAACATGCCTTATATATATGATTTGATTGCATGCCCTTAATGGCCACCATTAAGGTGGCCAATTAATTTCTAATTAATTTATTAATTTATTTAATTTATTAATTTCGAATTTCGTAATTATTTAATTAATTAATTTATTAATTTAATTAATTATTTTAATTCACACAATCAACACCTTCCATTTTTGTAAATATCTCCATTTCTGACCTTCGTCTTCTTTTTAATGGGCTCCTCCTCCCTCATTTCTTCTTTGATCGATCTTTGGTGGAGAGGAGCCCAGTTTCCGAGAGGTTTCTTGTTGAAGAGGGTCCTAGCCTCCGATCCAGTCGGTGACAGCGGCGTGAGCTTCGTCGAGGCCATCATGGCTTGTCCGATCCCCGAGGTGAGATCCACTTTTACTTGTCTTTTTCTCTAGGTAATCATAGATTTAGTTTTTGCGTATGATAGAGAGTAGTTTTTAGATTAAAATTTCCACCACATATTTTCCGCCTCCGAAACCGATTTCCATCTCATTTTCCGATCCCTACATCTTCACGTTCTACCTCGCACGATCTTCCATCTCCGATCACGCACGGTGATCGGAGCCTCGGATCTATCTCCCGTATCGCCCAGATCCGCTCATTCATACATTCCAATTTTTGTATATAAATTAAAAAAAAAGAAATTCATATCCTGTTGTCTAACCCTTGTTTTTGCAGGATATAACAAAAAATTCGTTTTGTTTCTAATCCTTGTTTTACAGTTGAAAAGAAAAGTAATAAAATTTTTATTTATCTTTTATCTCTAACCTTTGTGTTGCAGGAATAAATAAAAATTAAAAAAATCATTTACCTTTTTGTTCTCTAACATTTGTTTTGCAGGTAAATCATAATAAGAAAGTATACATTTTCTTTCTCTAACTTTTTCCTGCAGATTAAAAATAAAAAAAATTCAATCAAACATTTTTTTCTCTTTTTAGTTCCTGTTTACATTCTCAAAAAAAAATTATATCAAAAAAAAAAAGAATTTCCTTTCATTCACAGTATATCCAGTAAATAAACTTCAAAAAAAATATAAAAAAAACAAAAAAAATTCATCACAGCCACGAGACCCGCGCCCTCCTTCAACTCCAGGTCACCAGCACCTCCCGTGCGCGGACCCATCTCCGCCCCCGCCTGGCGGCGCAGCTGCTACCGCCCCTGGACCCGCGGCGCCCCCGACGTTGGTTCCTTCTCCGCGGCGCTGCCCCCCAGATCTCGGTGTCGCCCTCCACGCGTCCGGCCCGCCTCCTCCACTACGCGACCGCGCGGCCGGTCGGCTCCACGCCCCGCTCCAGCACCTCCTCGCGCGCCGCCCGCGCGCGCCCCTCGGAGCCCCGTCTTCCTCCGTGCGAGCCGACGTCCCCCGCTCCTCCTGCTCCTCCGCGTGGCGCCACCGCGCGACCGCGCGGCCTGTCGGTGCCGCCCACGTTGCCCCTGCACCATCTTGAGAGGCGGCGGCCGTGTGCACCTCCCACGTTGTGAAGAAGATACGAAGGAACCCTAGGGCTGTGGGGTCTTAAAAAAAATGGAAAAACTGCGGATGAAGTCTTGAAAGATTTGAAAATTACAAATAAATCCTTGGCTCCTCCAACACAGCACATGCATAGCATCATGCTTATGGGTAAATTGCAATATCTCCTCTACATTTAATTCTGTTATATTATCAAGCCACAACTTTTAGACAATTTCCATTCAGTCCCTGTGTTTCAGACCATAAACTTTGCATGCTCTTTTCATCGGAATAAATATTTTTATGTTTTGAAAAATTTTGTAAAAATTAGTGTATGTTCTTGTTGTAGTTCTTGCCATTGTATAAAATTTTCATAGCATTATGTGTTTATTTAATCTATTTAAAAAATTAAAAACAGTGTATTTTTGTGTCTTTTTCTCTGTCTACATTTTGAAAATTCATAAAAAAAATATAAAAATTGCCTAAAAATCCCACAATAATTCCTGTAGCTGTGTTTTGACTTGTTTTAATTTCTATCCAGTTTTTGTGCTTTTTCCATAAATAAAAATCAAAAAAATTGCAAAATACAAAAAATCTTATAAAAGTTGCAGAAAATTGTAGAAAAGTCCAAAAATAGTGATTTTGGTCTCTTTTTGTAGATATTGTATTGTAGTTTCTCTTAAAAATAGTTCTAAGGAGTTTTGAGCATTTAAAGAATTTTTAAATTGAAAAAGACTCTTGACTGTAAAAATTTGCTTATTTTGCACTGTTTTATTTCTAGAAAATCACAAAAATATCAGAAAATTGCGAAAAATTTACCAAAAACATTTTAAAGCATCTAAAACACAAAACATTTTCTTTTTAATTTTCTGTACTTTTTTTATTTTGAAAAATACAAAAATAGTGTTGTGTGTGTTTTGTGCATTTTGTGCTTATTCATCTTTTAAAAAAAATAAAAAAAAAACAAAAATCCAAAAACCACTAAAAATATCTTTGAAATTTGACTACTTAGTTTTTAAATCGTGCTCCTTGTGTTCGACCCTGGTTGCTATACCAGGTAAAAAGAATAGCGAAAGACCGCTTGCTTACATTGTTTTCATTGATTTCTATATTTTCCGAGTGGTTTTATCATTTTTCTCGATTGACCGCGCTTGGTGATTTGGGTCACAACGACCATTTTATTTACATACTTAACCCAGTTGTCAGGCGCGTCATCAGAGATCTACAACTTTTATGTTCATCACGTTTTCAAATTCTTCCTCTAACTATTTCTTTTTTATTTTACTATAATTTCTTTGTTTACTTCAATTCTTATTGGTCTATGTGGCGCTTCCAAAGCACTCCACGTGGTCGCCTCTGTTTGCACCACCCGCATGCTATCTGCACTGTTAGATTCTCTCTGATCTAACACCTCTCGTGCTTATACACCTTCAGCTGTCTGATCTGAATGGAGCCTTATCCAATCCATCCACCCACGTCACTTTCTCATCTGTTGGATCCAATCGGCTAATCTTATCTGATCCTTACATTAGCGCCTCATTGGTAGCCATTGGATAATTTGATCCAACGGCTACTATCTGTCGTCAAGCTCTAGCCCATTTAGATCAAGCGTCGCAACACTTCATCTCATAGTAACTTCTACCAATTTTGCCGATCTCTTTACACATCAACTTCCCTTGAAACAACTATTAATCCCTTCACCATTTAACCCCATCTTTCGCCAACCTCCTCTCTCATCCTAATCTTAACCAACCAATCAATGGAGAAGGTTGAAACCTCCATCAAAACTTCTTGCAACCTCTGCCATTTCATCTTCAAAAATCATATCGCCACTCCTTGCTCCGGTTGTCCACCGTTGTGAGAGTTCTTCCCTATCATTCTTGCCTCTCCTGTGATAAATAAAGAGACTGAGATTAAGCGAAGATGGGGTATTGAGCTCCGGTGAGAACCTTGGTTCTTATACCAAGTTACAACCCAAATCCATAGTTGTTTAAGCTTATTTCCATAGTGAAGGACTTCAAGCGAAGACCTCGAAGCTCTTAGCTTCGTCTTTTGGCTCAAGATTCAACTTCAAGATAATCAACTTCAAACTTTGATTCAAGGTGAAAATTCCGATCGTGAGATTAACTATTACTTTAAATAATTATCACATATATTCTACTTCATTAAACAAATATCAGAATACACCATCAAGGTCACTTTCGATCCATGATTCATGTGTGATTCTCTAGTTCCTCTATTCATTGCTACAACGTTGTGATCACTCCATGCAATTGTTATCTTCTACATAAAGATGACAACTCATTTAGGGCCGAATCTTCCACCTATAAATGGCCCGCCATTCCATCCCGTATTTCATTCATATTGTTTGCAGGAAACTTGTCTGTCGTGTGGACTGACATTGCAAGTTAATTAAACATCAATGATTGGAGGACAAGTTTGAGCTCCGATATCCCATTTTCGTGCCAGCGAATCATCATCAACAGAGCTCTCCAGGCATTCTTGTGTCTTCTCTAAGCATCAAACAACTTCATCGGAGTTCTATGGAGGACTTCGAATCTTCAGAAAGCAAGGAGGAGCATGGTGGATCTCTCTAGCCTTCATCGGAACGCAACCCTTAAGCCGTCATGCACGGAGGAGCCCAAGAACAGGAGGGAAGCATATGCCGTCGATCTTGCCAAATTGGGTAATATCCCACAGTTAAGATTGAACTACATCAGTTGCCCAAAGCATCATTTCAACCCTCAGGATCGTGTTTCGAGCCTGTATCCGAGTCTAGCATGGAGCATCAAAAGCTGATGCGTGGCCCTAACCTAATTCCAAACCTACATCGAGTCACGTGGGTGCGAACGTGATTGGGTTATTTACAACGGCAGTCCCCAAATTTCTAATATTTACAGATAAGTCCTTTCGCATTTTGTGCATTTTGCGCATTAGCCCCTATGAGTTTTCCTGTACACTTTAGTCCATGTATGTCCAGTTTTGTAATAAAACTTGGAGGTTTCTTACATTTATGATCTTGGATTCATTAGTGAATAACTTTATATCCTGAAGTCCAATTAATGTGATTTTGGTCTCATTTTAAAGCTTTTTTAACACTCTATCTTGTGGCTATTCTTGTGGACGAATTTGATTTAAGAATCATACCTTTATTATTCCTTGATTAAAGTGCTTGTTTACACCTCTTTAGTTCATGAAAATTGCACTTTGATTGATTAATTGACCCTATCAAATCCTTTAATCTGTAATGGTCTATTGCTAGTATTTTTTAATCATTATTATTAGATAATTAATAGACTTATTTATTGAGCTTGTATTAAAACTTACAAGTGAAATTCTTAAATAATTTTCAAAAAAGTTTTGAGACTGAATTCACTTGTTGTTAAGTCACCTATATAGTAATCGATTCGGGGTATCTTCATAATTGATCCAAGTTATTTGTTATGTGCATTTAAATGTGGATGTCTTATTAATATTGTTTGTGCATCATTGTTTGCATTTAATTTAGTTGCATAAAAATGTGTTAGAAAATATATCTATTTATATTATTGTGATTTGTGCATTTGATTGACATAATTAATCTAAAGATTGATATCTAAAATATTTGATCTCTAAATTTACTCAATAAATTGCTCGTGTCATTGTATTCGGCCCTGGATTTCCCAGGTTAAAATTTAAAGCTGAGAACCTCATCACTGAGATTTCTCTCGATCTGTATGAGAAGCTAAGTGTCTGTGATACAATGGATCCTTATAATACATGCATTTAGCGCTACATCAGATGGCACTGTTGCCGGGGACACGTCACATTTTGTGATTATTTTTAGGATCATTTATTTATTTAGTAATTTTTAGGCTTAATTATTTAGAGTTTATTTTCTTTATTGTTCTTGTGATGTCTTTTTAACTAATTTCTTTTATATCTATCTAAAGTTCATTATAGATTTCATTGTTTTATGGTAGGCCCGCGGAGCCGACTATTTTTGAAGGACCTCGAAGGGAATAATCTTAGAGCGACTTGTGGGAGAGCCACAAGACAAATAATTAGTTGAGAGAATATTAGTTTAGTAGAATTTTATTTCATTACTCATTTACAGTGGTTCTCGATTGATATCTTGTGCATGTAAACAAAGGCTTTTATAACTTTATTTATTCTTATGTGTGGTTGTGTCGAGGGTGGTTCTCGACTTGTGTGATGTTTTAGATTCAAGCATTTCACGAAATAGAAAGATTGTAGGTCATTTCATTGCTTGATCTTTTCCATAACTTAGGACACACTACACGAATCTCGTAAGATTCATAATTGCAAAAATCTTAAGAGATTCATAGATGCACATAGAATACGTTCTACTTAGTCAAATAAATATATTTCTTCATCGCTAATAAAACGGTTGCCTAGGTGTGGTTTCTCGACTTGCATCATATTTCTAGATTTAAAAATTTCTGCATCCACACGGAGAGTGTTGGGAAGCGTTGTAAGTATTTCTAACGACTGCATGCATCATTGATTTTCGATTGCATTATGTTTTTCGTTTTCTCCCTCAGTTTTTACCAACTTAAGGATAAAGGGAAAGAGACTGTATGTTAGGCGATAATTGTGATCCCTTAAATTCAAGCGATAACCAAACTCTTAAAATCGGGACTGAATTAATGCTAGTTGACCTAAACAAATTGGAATGAAAGCAACCTTGTTTTAAAAGCCCTCATATGTCTACAGGCATGGAAGGCCGTATCCTGATATATCGGCGATATATCGCCGATATATCGGTATCGACACGATATCGATACCGAAATCGATATATCGATATATCCAATTTTCAACATTTTCTTCAGAAAGAATCGTAGAATTAGCGATATATCGGCGATATATCGTCGATATATCGGCGATATATCGATATCGACACGATATCGAAACGATATCGATATCTATATGTCCTTCCATGTCTACAGGTACATTTCAAGCAAGGGAGGGACAGCCTTAGGATAGAGCCATACCACGAATTTTCGTATGAACTACTGGTTCCATAAAAATGATTAACCGCTTCTCAGTGAGGATCTACGGGTAGCCGGTAAACGGTCCGGATTCCCTTAGCAGAGTGAAGGGTTTAAGGACACCGCACAAGGCTCGGTCCTCAAGTAAACAGGTAGTCGTATTTATACTGTCGGACTTACCTCCATATCGGGTGAATATGGATGCAACTAGTCAAAGGAATCGGGATTGTTTGTAAGGAAATTTAGGTTCCTAATAGCTTGTAACTCTGACAAGATTTGCATTTGATCACCAATTAAAATTTGACAAGATAATAAGGCCATCATCTTGACCTTCAGTGTTGAGTTTGTGAATTAACCTGGGTTTGTATTTATTGTTTTGTGTGAGTCACTCTGCACATTTACGTGCCCAATAGAATTAGGTTCTTTTGTGAAATCGAGTGTGCTAAAAAATTCCCTTTTTTGAATTTCGAAGATGGATAATTGGTCAGATATTTGCTTAGATTTTGCGAGCTTGTCATTGAACCATCCGAATATCACATCTTCACTGGTCCAGCCTCTTTCTTCTCCTTCCTTAGATGGACTATCTCGGTTTGAAAATAGTCCTATTTTCAAACTGGTATATCATGATTCTCTCCTTGGAGTTGGTTATATCCCAACCAATTCCTATACCCTTTTTACTCACTGAGGAAGACCATTGCCTTGGTGAGTTCGACTTAATTTTGTTTTCTTCTTCTACATCTTACTCCATTCCTTTATTTGATAAAGGTGATGAAAATACATTAAAGATGACTCCTAAGGAATAGAACGAAAAAAGAGAGGAGGAGGAAGATCCAATGCATGTTGTATTGGCCAGGTTGGCAGAATCAAGCAATAATGAGAGCTCAACTAGGCTAGTTGCAATTGGGTAGAGATGCACCAATGGATGTGGCATATAATCTTGGGCGATTCAAATGACTAATTGGTTAAGCCCAGCTGAACCAGATGCTGAATATGAATTAAAGCCACAGTTCTTAAGCTTGCTGCCACATTTTTATGGGAATGCACGTGAAGAGACATATGCATTCCTTAGGGACTTTGAGCTAGTATGTTCTAATCTTAAACATCCTAGGGTTATTCAAGACTGCATCAGGCTCAAAGCCTTTCCTTTTACTGTGAAAGATAAGGCTGATTACTGGATGAAGAACCTAGGGGTAGTTGTTACTACCTTTGTACAGTTCAAGGACCTTTTCCTGAAGAAGTTTTACCCTTTAAGTAGAACTTACTTGATGCATTCACGCATTATGAGTTTCTCCCAGTTACCTAATGAAGCTTTTTGTGACTCCTGGGAGAGATTAAAGAACCTCTTGCAGAGATGTCCTTCCATGATTTAGAGCCTACCATCTTGGTTCGCTCCTTGTTTAGTAGTCTACACCCTGAGGTGGAGGGATTGGTTTGTACTTCTTATGGAGACAGCTATACATCAAGAGGAGCGAACACTATCTGAAAAGTGTTCGAAAGAATGGCTGAAACAAGTAGAGCACAGACTGCTAGTAGAGCTCAACTAGAGACCTCTAATCCACTTTTATCCAGTGGGGGAGTGAAGACTACAATAGATCCTATTGATATGGGCTTAATAGCAGATAAACTTATAGTAGTCAAAAGGATAGATAGGTGTATGAATGAGTTGGACAGTAACTTGTCCAAACTGCCTAAGCAGATGGCGCCGCTTTTTAAGAAGGTATCCAAAATGAGGGTACCTGCCATGACTACATCTGCTGCTCTAGTATACCGTGTTCACCACATTCAGGAGAAGCAGGTGTCAGGGCAATTACATCCATGGGTTGAGGAGCAGCCTTTAGCCCATCCTTGTCAGCAACAGCCACCGTCTGTAGAGATAATTACCGAGGAGCCTTCCCAAGTGTGGGAGGTAAATGGTGTATGGTACACCAATGACCCTGCCAGGCAGGGAGGTTCTGGGGATAGATTCTCCTATCAACATCTCCAGACATTTTACAACACATCATTTACTCCTACACCTCTTCCAGTACCACAAAGCTCAGGAGTCGTTCCTTATCAGGCATCAAGGCAGCAGCAACAACAACAATTCAGGCGTCAACAAACGTACCAGGAGAGCCAACAAGGTTCATATGTTCAGAATCATACCCAACAACAGCATTCTTATGGCCATCAGGTCCAGTCTTCACGTTCTTCATATCCTTCCTTTTCCCAACAACAACATTCATCATCAGGTTCAATGGATTTTCAGTGACAAATTTTGGATGAGCTGCATTCCTACCAGAACGAAGTATAGGATTTGAGGGTTGATCTCAACCGTCTTTCCCGTATACATGATGAGCACAATATCTTTTCTATATCTATTCCAGCCCAGGTTCAGGCTAATCCCAATAGCCTGAACAAAACACAACAACATCCTTCTTTGGATCAGGTATACTATTCAGATTTTTACAAATCTGAACACGAGATCTCTCCATTTGATTATGTTAATCATATGTCTCTCAGGAGTGGATGGACCATGGTCATACCTGATCGGGCTATAAGGACATGGATAAAACTGACAAACTCAGCCTGAGAAGACTTCAGAGGATGATGACGCCAAACATCTTCTCCAGAGAACTAGCATTTCCAAGACAAGATTTAGGAGGAGTAAAAGAGCAGAGCAGCACACATCGGATTCAGAGTCTACGGAGGACCTTGCACCTTCGGATAAGGAGAATGCACATTTAGCAGAAATTCTATGTCCTAAATTAGATAATTCAGTTGTTATTCTAATTGTAAAAGATTCATGTATGAAAAACTCAGTTTTTAGTAAGTATAAAGAGCATGTTTCTGTTTATGAATCTGAGTATTCACTTCATTATTTGCCTATCCCTTTCCCTCGTGCTCTTAGGGAAGGAAAGTGTATCATTAATAAAATTAAGAAAGATGATCCAGATATGGCACGATTTTGTCGAGATAATATCATGGTAAAAGTATACCCACTTAAATGGTCTGGTGGTAGTGCAGTGTATCTACCACCCAAAAGACTAGGGTTCAAATCCCCCTCTTGTAGAGGTTGCGTTAGGCAGTCGACAGCCAGCATAAAAAATAGTCGAATCTTTCAACATGGATTTAAGCAAGAATCCATGTAGCCGACCCTACTCATAGTGGGATAAGGCTTAGAACTTTGAACTTTAATATCATGGTAAAAGTGCCATTTGATGAGTATGTGGCCAGTCACCCTGCATTTCAGAAATATCTGAAGGTGAGATACCAACAAGAAGAGTTAGCAGGAAGAAACCGAACAGATATATCAAAACCCATATTCTTTTGGTCGCCACTGTGTATTGTCTCAAGAATCAGAAATTGCCACAGAAAAAGAGAAACTTAGGTGCTCATTATGTGATTAGTCATATCGATGACATAGCATTTGCACGCACTCTCCTGGATAATGGTTCTTCGATCAATTTATTACCCTTTGTCTTATATGAGAAACTGAAGTTAGGGCCTTTACGTGAATCTAGAGCGATACTTCAGTTTGCAGATAAATCAATGAAGAAGGCTAAGGGTGAGGTCAAGAATGTCATCATCTCTAATGAGGGACAAAATTATAAGGTCGACTTCACTATCCTTGAAATGGATATCCCTCATCATTGGAGAGATTCACATATCATCCTTGGGCGGCCATTCCTTAGGACCGCTGAAGCCTCATTTGATTATCAGACAGGAATGATGAAGTTCCACTCTCCAAGAGGAGAAGTAGAATTACATATGAAGCAGACAAGATGGCAACGACCTGATTCTGAATCTAGCACAGAATTCTTATCACTCTCTGAGGCAGACTACAATGTAGTTAGCACAGTGGGAATCTAGGCTCAGAACCTCACAGTATAGAGCAAGATACTCTCATTTGGATAGGACAGTGTATATAGAGTAGTTGTTGATACAGTCCCAGAGTTCTTGAGCTATGCTTCTCCTTATTCCCTTGATGACAAAGAAGTCCCTTTGGACTTGTCAGTTCTCCTTCCTTCGGAACAATCAAGGGAATTAGATGTTGAGGCGGACGCGGCTTTGGCTGAATTACCATGTATTTTTGGTGATCTGACTCCCTATTCTTCAGTTCAGTTACAGTTGAACCATCTCCACTATGCAACACAGATCCATATTCAGTGGTAGTTCAGCCTGATGTTCCTGATGATTCATCATTTCTAGAGTTGAAACCACTATCTCCTACACTCAAGTGTACTTTCCTTACGGGACCAAAGAATAAGTTTCCTATCATCATTAGTTCTAGGTTGGCTATAGAGCAGGAGGCTAAGTTGTTAGAAGTATTAGAAAAGAACCGTAAGGCTACAGGATGGACAATGTCAGATCTCATGGGAATAAATCCCGCACACTGTTCACATCATATTTTTGTTGAGGATAATATTAGACCTTCCCGTGAGTTTCAGAGGAGGCTTAATCCAAATTTCGGGAAGTCGTTAAGAATGAAATAGAGAAATGTTGTGGAGTAGGATTTATTTACCCTATCTCTAACTCCAAATGGGTGGCACCTCTACATGTTATCCCGAAGAAATCGGAAATTCAGATGGTTACCAATGACGAAGGAGTGACGTGTCTGTGTCGATTGCATACATCTGAATGCTATGACCAAGAAAGATCATTTTTCCTTGCCTCTTATTGATCAGATTATTGAGAGATTAGTTGGAAGGAATTCTTCTATTTTCTTGATGGGTACTCAGGCTACAATCAAGTAGCCATTGCTCCTGAAGACCAGGAAAAAATCACCTTTACATATCATTTCAGCACATATGCATTCAAGCGCATGCATTTTGGGTTATGTAATGCCCCAGGCACTTTTCAGTGGTGCATGATTGCGGTGTTTGCCGAGATGATTGGGTATTTCCTTGATATCTTCATGGACGATTTTTCGATCCATGGTGATTCATTTGATTCTTGTTTAGCGCACTTGGATCGAGTTCTTAAGAGGTGTAGGGAGGTGAATCTGGTAATCTCTTGGGAAAAGAGTCATTTCATGGTCAAGGAGGGTATCGTGTTGGGGCACGTCATCTCCAAGAAGGGTATGGAGGTTGATCCTGCCAAGGTGGATGCAATCAAGAAACTTGATCCACCAAACAACATTAAATCAGTCAGGTCATTTCTGGGGCATGTTGGATTTTATAGAAGATTTATTCAAGATTTTTCTAAGATTTCCCAACCACTTACTGAGCTCTTAGGAAAATACATCGAGTTCTTTATTGATCACAAGTGTCTTGAGGCCTTTGCCCTTAAAAAGAAAATCTGCGACTCGCCGGTTCTGTAGGCTCCTGACTGGTCTCTTCTATCTGAGATCATGATTGATGCTTCAGATTTTAATATAGGAGCTGTATTGGGGTAGCGGCGAGATCGGATTCCGTTTGCTATTCATTACACATGCAAGGTATTGGATGCATCTCAGAAAAATTATACAGTGACTGAAAAAGAAATGCTTGCCGTATTTTGGGCTTTAGAGAAGTTTAGGTCTGTGATTTTAGGCTCTAAAGTGACAATTTATACAGATCATCCAGCCATTAGGTGTCTCATGGAAGAGTAGGACGCGAAGGCGCGTCTTCTTAGGTGGATATTGCTACTCCAGGAATTTGATTTAGAAATTAAGGATAAACCTGGAGTTAAGAATGTAGTGGCTGATCATCTTTCAAGAATTGAACTAAAGGATTCCCCTGATTCTGAGCCTATATGATAGACCTTTCCAGATGAGTCTATTTGTGTTATTGACTTACTTCCATGGTATGGTAACATGGTTAACTTCTTTATCACCAAGCAAGTTCCCCAAGGCTAGACTAGGAGCAATATAGACTGACTCAAGTCAGACTCAAGAAAATATCAGTGGAAGGATCCGTTTCTTTTCATTGAAGGCATGGATTGTATTTGGAGAAGGTGTATTCCTCAGGAGGAATATCAAAGTATCCTCACATATTGTCATTCACTTGAGACAGGAGGACACCATTTGGGAAAAGGAACCACTCACAAGGTGTTGCAATGTGGATTCTTTTGGCTGACCTTGTTTAGAGATGCTGCAGATTTTGTACGGCCGTGTCCGGTTTTCCAAAGAATTGGAGGGCTTGTTGGAGCTAGAGATGAGATGCCCATGCAACCTATGATTTTTTGTGATATTTTTGATACTTGGGGCATAGATTTTTTGGGTTCCTCCCCTAGTAGCAAAGGTTTTTAATATATTTTGTTAGTAGTGGATTATTGTCTAGATGGATGGAGGGTATCCTAACCCGAGCCGCAGATAGTAAAACTGTTTGCAAGTTTATTAAGGATCATATTATTTCATGGTTCGGGGCACCTAAGGTTTTGTTATCTGATGGAGGTAGCCATTTTGTGAATGGAATGATGAAATCTTCATCCAAGGACTATGGATTTGAGCATAGAATTACTAGTCCTTACCACCCTCAATCAAACGGCATGGCAGAGGTTTCAAATAGAGAATTGAAAGGCATTCTTCAAAATTTAGTCCAACCTGATAGGAAGAATTGGTCTTAGTTGTTAGACCAAATTCTGTGGGCTTACAGGACGACTTATAAGAAACACTTGGGTACTTCCCCCTTCATGACGATTTATGGCAAGCCATGTCATTTGCTTGCTGAGTTAGTACACAAATCTCAATGGTCTATTATGAAAATTAATTGGATCTGTCACTTAGGGAAGTTATTAAAAGACCTCAACCTAAATGAACTGGTGGAAATCTACAATCGAGCATATGGCAACAACATGCTCTATAAGAACAGAGTTAAGAAGTGGCATGATGTGCATAATAGATGCAAGAACTTTGTTCTTGGACAAATGATATGGTTTTTTAATGCAAAGTTACGGATTTTCCATGGGAAACTTAAGTCAAAGTGGACGGGTCCTTTTATTGCAAGGAAAGTGCATGAGAATGGTAGTGTAGAGATTTCAGATCTTTCAGAGGATGTACTTCCAGTTCTGGTTAACGGGTAGTTATTCAAGCATTTTGTAGACTCAAAAGAAAGGTTAACTCCCATCGAATTGATTAACTGTATGCATGTTAAGTCAGTCTAATCAGATGAGGCATGATTATCATCATCATATTCATATCTAAAAGATTCATACTCTTTAGCAATCCTCTAACTATTTACTTATCATTTACTCCTTTATACTTAGGCCTATTTTTAGTCTAAGTATAGGGGAGATCTTTTTGTCATTCTACTTGTTCCTCTTGGGTCACATATTTTTATGAGTATCTTTCTATTTTCTCATCTTAAATATAGTTGGGCCCGAGTTCCCGTTCTCTTATTACTGATTCTGTTAATTATTTTGCACCTATAACCATATCACCAGTTCTTGTGATTTTTTTTATGCTTAGTTGAGATATGGCTTCATACCACTTTGTGCTATGAGGACATAGAAAAAGCTAAGTATAGTGGGTATGTCGTATATATTACATATATACTATAGACATAGCTCATATTTTTAAAATTTTCAAACTTCTAGGGTTATGGTATCGTATTACAATTTTTGAAATGAGTATTGTATATATTTTTAAAATAATTTTTGAAAAGTTTATACATACTTGACATGATTTTTAAAGTGTTTTACATGGTTTGAAAAAATACAACATGACATGTTTGGAAAATCAATTGTAAAATATTTTGAAAATCTATATATTTATGTGACATTATTTGGGAAAAGGTTTTCAAAAATTCTTTTCAAAATTAAGGGTGAAATTGATACTAACTAAATTCAATAAAAACTTTAAATAATTCTTGTTGTATCTCTTCAGTATCCCAAGTCTAAGGTCCTCAAAGGTCATGACGGTTCATTGAATCGTTGCTTCTTTCTCTTTATAAGGTTGTTCTGGTTTAGAGTCTTTATCAATTCAACATGGAGGAGTGTTTGGATTTCAATTAAATATTTTGGAAGATTAAGTTGATAAAGAATTCTCTTAAAAGAGTGATGCCAATTGAGGAGGACGGTCTATTGATGGAAGAATTTGATATGGAGGTTCCTTTACCTTTTCTTGAGGATATTCTTTTATTAAATCTATATCTTTCTTGTAAGTTGGGTCATCCCTCTATGTCTAGTTTTTCTCTTTTAAGGAAAATCCAAAAATCTATTGCAAGGTTTCATGGTTTGGTTCATCTTCCCATAATCATGAAGAATTTTGAGGCTTCTCATGTGGATATGAATATCACTTTTGAGGAAGAATGGCATCATTCTAGAAGAATAAATTTTCAAGTTGATGAAGTGATGAGTCCGTGATTCATCGCCTTTATTCTTTCATTTTGGCTAAAATCCTTGGTAAAATACATGTAAATATTCACTAATTCCAACTAATTATCATTCTAACCACAATTGTTAATAGTGTATATTTAACACTTTTTATATCCGAAATTAATGAATAAAGAGAAAAAATAAAAGAAAAGAAGGCCGTAAATAAGAAATAGATGCAGAGTGATCCAACCCCAAGACCAGATCAATGTTGACTTGGTCAACAAAGGAAATAAGTAGGGGGAGATAAGGATTCTACCCTATAAAAATATCAAGAAAATCAAGATCAAAAATATTATTCACCCATTTTTCACATTGTAAATACTTCACATATTTTATTTATCATCAAGACCATCTCAAATCAATACACTCCTTTTGTAGAAAGTGTTCATAAAAATATATATTATTTTATAAAAATATTAGAAAATATTTCGATAAAAAAATAATTAACCGCAATGAACCGAAAAAGCTACAAAAGTCCGACTTCTAGGGTTCATAACTATTTATAGAAAACTCCAAATGGAGCAAACTAACTTTTAAAATTCGTTTTATACTTAATACTATTTATTAAAAATGTCAAAAAAATATTAGAATAAAACCGATGAGTTTTGGCTTTTTGGACCCGTTGTATATATGTACTATATGTAGAATCTTCTCAGGTTTTTAGTTAATTAACCGTAAACCCGATTAACTTAATTTCTTTTGCTAAAATCTTATAAAAATGTATATAAAAATATAAAAATATAATTAAGTCAAAATACCAATAAAATCCGAAGCCTCGAAGTCGCTATCTAAACTTTTCAGACCTCATAACTCGGCCGTATGAACTCCGAATTGAGTAAACTCAGTTCTAAAAATCATATTATTAAATTATCTACAAATTGACATTAGTTTCATTAAAATTGGAGTTAATGCCAAAAGCACGGTTTTCGAGTCCGTATTGTTATATTGTACAACGTACCGTAATATATATATCATTATTTTATATAGGTTAATTTATATACTTTATTTATATTAAGATTAAATTAAAATTCTAATTTAATTAATTAATTAATTATATTTTATTTATTTATTTATTTAATACTTAATTATATACTTAATTATTTAATTTAATACTTAAATAATTTATTAATCATATTTATTATTAATTATTTATTTAATTACAAAATTATTATATAGATAATAAATTAATTTACTTATTAATTAATTATATTTTTTATTTTTTTATTTTCTATCTTTCCTCTCTTCTTTCTCTTTCTTCCTTTCCTCTTTTTCTTCTTCACTGATGAAACTTCCCCTGCACGTCGCATGTCTCGCCTCCTTCTTCCCTTGACCAACCATCCAACGACCGACCATTCATCTAACCTCCGTGCTCCCGTCACTGGTGGTGGTAACCTGATCTCCCTCTCTCTATATATACCCGCAGTTCCCCCAAACTTCAAATCATCTGCCATTTTTGCATTCCTTTTCTGAGAGCTCAGGTAAGAGTGGGATAGGGTGATAGTCAATTCCGCTCCGCCGTCGCAGCGAGGAGAGCGAGGAAAGGGGAAGAGGCGAGATCACTATTGGCGTGAGCACAGCTCTGTCGCGTTGAGCCTCCTCATCAGCCGCGAGTTGTAGGAAACGATCAGGTGGAGCTTCTCCAAGCTTGAGCTCCGCGGACGAATACCTCCATTCTTTGTTGTCATTCCATATCACATCTTCTATTATGCTTTCACTTTCTTATCATCTTAAATTCTTTTCAAAAAAATCTCTCGATTTGACCTTCAAATCAACTCTCTAATCATCATTTCTCATCAAAATTCCCCAATTCTGTGTCTCCATATTCCTCCCTATACACAGCTTTGATCCTTTTCTTCCATTTCCGTATGACATCACTTCTCATTTGTGAACATCATCGGATTGAGGTTTCGTCCTTGAGTCGAAGCTTGATTATGTGCAGATCTGCAGTCTTTCAATGCATCTCACTTGCAATTTGAGGTGTATCTTCATCCGAGCATTGCTTCAGACCTGTTCTAGAAATCTGAAATGCCGATCAAGCACTTGTAACAGATCTGCAACAAACACATAATCAGAGAGATTGACATTTCCATACATGCTGTAGGAGAGTCTAAAATAAAGCATCTTGAATCCGAATCATCTGCATTACGCCTGAAGCAGCGCCACACGATCTGAGCTTGAACCACTCCCTCCACCGCGAATACAACTGCCTGACACACCGGAGAACAGTCGTCAAATCTGCCGCATAATTTGATCGCTTCCCGAACTTTACCTAGATTTGGGGCTTTTGCTGCAAGCCATCAGATCATCCATCGTCATTATCATCATACGGACAGAAAATCGCCACACATCGAGAAAACAGCATCATCAACAGAAACTACTCGATCATCTCGTCGAGCAAACAACATCAGTAGCGGAAACTGCTCGATCAACTCGGATCGGACTAGTGCGCACGCGTCGCCAGCATCGCGCTCCACCGCCCTGCCGCTTAGGTCTCATTCGCACGTGCATTGTAATTATTTTCGAGCTAAATTGCAAATTAACCCTCCAAACTCTTTGAATTTGCTCGCAGGTCCCGCTTCAAACCAGTCCACATGCGTGGGCAAGTGCTCTATGGTGTTTTTGTGCAAAAGCCCCAAGAGCTATTGGATATCACACACAAACCCTCTACCAGTGGCATTCACATGCTAGAGCACGTGATATCTTGGAAATTTTGTATGTGGAGCCCTCACTTTCTGATAATACATAAATGCCCTTCAACTTCTATTATCACGTCCGTACCCCTCACTTTATATAATACTATACATACCCTATACTTACTAAATAAAAATACTACTACTACTACTACTAATAATCCATAAAGAATATTGTATTTACTCTAAATACAGTATAAATTCAGTTTTTAAAAAAAATATAATAATATTTTCTAGGTTTTTCATAAATCATTAAAATCCCATAAAAAATAAAAAAACTTTAAAATTCATAAAAATATAAAAAAAAACATCTCTAAAAATCCTATAAAAATTAGATATAGTATATTTTATTATATTTTACAAAATAAACCAAAAATAAAATAAAAATTGAATAATAAAACCAATAGAAAATAGAAAATCTACAAAAACTTCCAAAAATCATAACTAAATAAATAAAAAAACCTATAAAAATGCACAACCTATCATTTTAAAGATAATTTCATCTACTTTCTAATAAAAATAAGATAAAAGTACTTCCTCACTTTTTTTACTCTTAAAAATTGAAAACACGCCACAGAGTTTTATGAATAAATTCCATTTAATACATTAAAAATTAACCAAAATTAATAAAAAATAATAAATACCCGATAAAAATCCATAAAAAGGGAAAATAAAATAAATATAAAAAATAATAAAATAAAGAAAGAAATAAAATGTACAAAACATTTTCTAAAATTAAAAAAATTACAAAATACTTCAAAATACACAAAAAACAATATAAAATTCATTAAAATTCAAATAAAAATATAGAAAAATCTTTTAAAAATATAAAAATTAGGAGGCCCATAATCTAAGCTTTTCTACTGATTTTCCCTAGTTTCCAACAGTTTGCCTCCTTGAGTACGACACTCCCGAGCTTAACCGCTATACACTTAAATTTAGGAGTATAAATAAAAATGAAAGAAGCTTAATTCGAAATTAATCTTTTCTGCGAAAATTCACCCGATCGATTCAACGACACTATTCTTCTTTTAGAGTAGTAGATTAGATGGCTTTTCAGATGGCACTGTTGCCGGGGAGGCAGCGCTAGGGTAGCCGTAGCCTAGGTTTAGGGTTCCTCTTTTTGCCATTTTATTTTTCTAACTTCATGGATTTTTGTTTCTGAGTTGTACAGCATAGGTTGAGCAG
Source organism: Ottelia alismoides (assembly GCA_037367405.1). NCBI lineage: Eukaryota > Viridiplantae > Streptophyta > Magnoliopsida > Alismatales > Hydrocharitaceae > Ottelia > Ottelia alismoides. The sequence goes on from JAZKJV010002148.1 coordinate 847,955, forward strand.
CGCAAGAAAGAACCGCAATGTCATTTAGTGTAATTTCTTATAATTAACAAATTATCTCATAGGAAGGAGCCCCTTCAGGGTATCCCGACTTGTACCTCTCCTTCCATTCTTCTCGAGGTCTGTTTCACCAGGGTTGTACTCCTGGTGGAGCAGGGCACCAACCGCGGCTTTTTCGCTCGTGATTTTTCTCGACAATTTTTCCACGGCTTTTCGAGTTAGATGCTTGTTAGGATTTCTCGGTTTTTCCCCTTCTCTGCACATCGTAGCTTAGATGCTTTCTTAGGTTATGAAACCTAGTTGCTTGTATTTAGGGCCAAATCCGAAAAGAAATAAAAATACATTAGACTATTTCTCTGAAAATATCAAAAAAAAGTGATAACCGAAAATTAAAATAGGGGCTGCCAATTTTCCATCTGACTTTAAAAATAATAATATAAGGCCTCCGCTTATCTTGGGAGAGCAACCCCTGAAATTACATCGTAGGTACACTCTCCTGACTTTGCGAGGGAGAGACGACCCATAAGCTAGCTCCAGAGTCTGGGCTTTTGTCGAAGTACTACTTAGTTCACGCTTTTAATCACCTTATCTTTAGTGGGTGCTCTCGGGTAGCCGGAAATGGTACGGGTGTACTTAGCAGAGTGGGAGGTTTAGAGGATACTATGTAAGGCTATGTCCTCAAGTAACACGGGTAGCTAGAAACATTCCATACTTACTCCCATACTTCTGAGATTAGGTGATTTCTGGAGAGAACTCGGGATAGCACACTGTAGAAGTTTCGGACACATATCTGATCTCGCTAATATGTGAGAAGATTGTTTGCTAAATAACTCTAAAATGGAAAAAATAAATGACCGAACTCTTACGGTCATCACCAGGGTTGCGTTGGTGAACTCGGGGTTTTGTTTTACGTTTGATTGCGATGTGAGTCCAATCTTTTGAGATTTTGATCAACTCAATCATCAAGTAGATGAGAAGTTGATGAATCCACATTTCATCATCTTTATTCTATCATTTTGGCACCAAAAACCCTAGCAAATGCCTGTAAATAGCATTAATTCTATCATTATAGCATTCATGCACATAGGTGTAAATAGTGTATAAAATGTGGTTTTTAAAGCCAAAATTATAGAATAAATAAAAGAAAAGAAAAAGAATAAAATATTGTAAATATTTTATGACCCGAAAACCCGAGACCTAGGCATCTCGATGACTAGGTCGACAAGGAATAAAGTAGGGGGAGATAAGGGTCAAATACAATGTGTTCCTATTCATTCTTCAATTCATTTTGGGACCTATTTTTGGTTCCACTTTTTATTCATCAAATGAAGAAACTTTGTACATTAAAGTTGTATATAATTAAATAAAGAAAAATACAAAATTGATTTCACTGAAAAATAATGTACAGATAAAAAGTTATGGTCTGAATAAAAATCCAGAATCCCAACTTCCCAGACCCGTATCTCACAACTGAAAATTCCAAATGCAGCAAACTCACCTTTAATTGTATATAGAAAAAAATAATCTATCCAATGGTGGTGGTTTCGCATTTGGCGGAGCTACGGTTTGAAAGTTGAGTTTTGGACCCACCTTGTATAGTTGTACAGATTAAAATATTCAATTTATTATTTATTCATTATTTTTGTATTTTTATGTTTTTATAATTTTGTAAATATTACTTATAATATATTTGTATAATAAAATCAGAATAAAAATGCAAAAAAAACTCAAATAAAAATACTTGTATATTAGATACATAGATACAACACCTAGACCCATACCTATACAATGTCTATTTATATTTTATTTAATATACTAAACAATTCAGAAAAATGAAATAAAAATATATTTACATGTACAAAAGTATTTTATAATTTTAGAAAATAATAAATAAAAATAATAACATTAAAATACACAAAATAAAAATAAAAGAACAAAGTATGTAGATATAATACCTATATAGGCTATAATAAGTAACTTCTGAAATAAATCTCATAAAAATAATTAAAATTCATAATAAAATACTTCTTAAATTAATAAACATTTTTTTAACCAAAATGAAATTAGTTAATTTACTATTTTATTTTGATTTTTGAAATAATTTTAGAGGATTTTTCCTGGTTGGTCCACATGGACCAACCATGTTGGTCTGACAGTTGACCTCGGTCAACTGTCTGATCTCCTCCTCTAGGCTTGTAAGATGTATTTTTGTCCCATCTTCTCGCCATTTTCTAGGTTCAACCTTGCACCAAATCGTGTTGATGTCTTCTGCGTTTTTGCACCTCGATCAATGGTGAATCACGCCCAGGTGATTCCTTGGGCCGAGGACCACCGATCGAGGCGTTGGACCCTCGTCTTCCACGCCGTTCGTCAACCCTACAAAAGAGCACCCCCGACTTCAATTCAAATTTTAATCCTTCTTCCGCCATTTTCAATCAAAAACCCCTACCTCCTCGTGCTCTTAGTGACAGTGGGAGTCGAATCGACCCGGGGTTCGAGTTGTTTGGTGTAGAATCGAAGTGATTCAACCCCTCGCCGGAGCTCCGCCGTGCCTCACAGCCCGACGTCTCTGGTGAGCTTCTTCCCCTTTTCTTTCCATTTTCTTGTAGTCTTAGCATAGAATAGCTTAGTTCTATAGCAGTTTTGAATTTCGTTTAGTCAATCGCCATGATTTTGCGATCAAAGCCACGGCGGAGCTGAGCTCCGCCTCTCGTTTCCGGCCATTCCCGTTGTCGACCGCCGCCCAAACCACCTCCATTCTCTTCCCTTTCGCTCCATCATCACGCAGCGCCCCTCCATTTCCCTCGATCTCGCTCAGATCGAGCTATCGAGCTCCTCTCTCCTCCACTCGCCGGAGCTCTTCGCCCGAGCCACCGTTCGCCTCCACCAAGCAATCAGATCCTCCCTTTTTGTTTGCCGGGTCGTTGTGCACCTAACGCTGCAGGATCGAGCCAAAGAGAGGGCTCCATCGACCTTCATCGACTCCAGGACCAACCGCCTAGGTCGCCTCCGCCGTCCGAGCCATCCACGCCGTCTCCGCTTCGCCGGAGGCCACCAGCTGACGCGGAAGGGCCCCAGGATCGTTTTGCCCCTGATCCTAGGGCCAGAGCGGCCGTGTGTCGGCCGCAATCGCCGATCAAAGCTCGCCGGGGAGGTGTTCTTCGTGAACCTCCCCCTGTCGTTGGATCAAGAGCCGCCTCCAGACGCCACAGCAGCCGTCGGATCTTCCCGTGCTCCCCGCCGTTGGATCAGCAGCCCAAGATCTCATCTCAGCAATCTAGGACGAAGGGGTACCAGCCGTCCGATGCTCGCCACGTGGCCAAGTGAATCTCCATCGGCCGCACGATCGATCCCAGTGGGTATTTTACATCTTCGACCCACGCATTTTTGTATTTATGCTTTAGTCCTAGAACTTTTATTTCAAGTTTAAAAACTTTTGTAATAATTGCACTTAGGTCCTCACACTTTCACTCTTTGCACTTCAGTCCACGCCACGACACCTCACGTGACTGGGGCGTGTGACTTTTGGGTATTTTGCATATTTGGTCCTGAACTTTTAGGTATTTGCAACCATATCTCTGTGCGTAGTTAATTAAATATGTTTTTGGAAAAATTGCATGTATGTCCAGCCGGTTTTCATTAATTACAATTATGCCCTGTGAATGACATAACATGTGCCTCGCGCGTGTCTTTTTGTGGAATTTGCATCTGAGCCCCTGGATGTTTCTATAATTGCATTTATACCCCTGCTAGGCTTAGGTTTTTTGTATGCTTGAGCTATTTATTTCACGCCTCATTTAATTTCCAAAAATTCTCAAAAAATAGATTTAAGCCCTTGTTTGCTTCTACTTTCACGCTACATTTTTAGTTTTTAATTTTATTGCTTTTTTATATTTATTAAAAATCAAAAATATCCTATTTCAGTACTGTCTAACTTAGAAAATACCAAAAAAATATTAAAATACCCCTAAAAATTCCAAAAAAAAATCTCTGTTGTGTGTTTTGACCTACTTTATTTTAAATCCAAAAACCACTAAAAATTTCAAAAGAAAAACCTTAAAAATTCCAAAAATACATAAAAACTTCAAAAAAATATATAAAATCAAAGAAAACCCAGAAAAATATAAATTCAACTCCTCTTTGTTCCTTATTTAATTGACTTTATTTGAAAATTACTTTGGAAAATTTTTGTGACTGTTTGTTATTTTTAATTTGCATTTTACTCCCAGCCAGTACCTATTTCACTGTTTTCTTTCATTTCAGCATTTAAAAATACCAAAAACACTTTGAAAATTACCCAAAAATCACAAAAATAGTAAAAAATTATAAAAAGACCAAAAAGATTTTATTTCTGATTTTTGACTATTTTTGCATATTTTTTTAAATCTTTTATTACCTCTTTTATTACATTGTCTTTATTTTCCAATATTGAAAAAGAAAATAGAAAATATAAAATATAAAATTATAAACACCAGAAAATTTAAAATCAAAATACAAAATTAAAAATTAAATAAAAAAATAAAAATATATATCAAAATTAAAACCCACAAAAAATTAGATTGGCTAAGTGGTTCATTAGACCCAGGTTTGGATCTTTGTCTATATTCTACACCCTTGCTTCCTGTGTTCAACCCCTACTTGCTTGCCATTGTACTTTGTTAGTAGGGTATAATAAATTTTAATCCTTGCTATTGATTGCTTTATTGATTGTGTGGGTTAATTGTTGGCAAACGAAGAGGCTTGAGTAGTCGCATCAGCGACAGTGAGTCTGTGTTGTCAGACCACTATTTAGCGGCTCTCGCTTTTTCGCTTTTTCAAATGGCGCCGTTGCCGGGGAGCATCGACTTGTAGAGTACCTTTGGGTCTTTTATTTACTTAGCCATTTTTTTGATTATTTGTCTCTTGTGCATCATTTGTCTTGAACTGTCTGACATCTCTTTTGTTTTTTGCGAGGGACCGCTGACCGAGGAGGATCGCCTAGGGGATCCTGTGCATCCTTAGGAGGAGGAGCCGGCTATTCTACCCTAGCCGGTAGGAGAGAGCAGGAGAGCTAGAGAGAGAGAGACAGTTAGCTTTTCATTTTTGGTGAGAGAGAGATTTGTATAGTTTGTAATAATACAGGACTTGGACACTAGACACTTCGGGCCTAATTTCCGGGTGTTTGTTCACCCGGGGGCTCACCGCGGTTTTCTCGTGTTTTCCCGACTGTCATTTTCCGGTTTTGATTTCTTTTTCATATCTTTTGTGGATTGAGCTCTTAGATTTAGGCATTGCTTGATCGATTTGATTAGGTCCAAACACCTTAACATACAATTGCATGTACCTATAGATCGTGCTTGGACTTAGTTTAATTAAACAACGAAGTCACTCTTCTTTGGTCCGCGCGCCGCGAGCTCTCCTTGTAAAGCGCTTTCTCATAAACTCAAGTGTGTTGAGCAGAGGAGGGGTGAGCCTAGACCGGACCTTAGGATTGGAGTTGAGTGATTAGCTTGTGATTCTTCATGCTAGCAGTTGCCTACCCTAGGACGATTTCCGCATTGCATACCGGCATATAGATTAGGTTTATAAATTTATGCTTTGCATCCCGCATGGAGAGAGCTGGGATTCGCTGTAAGTCTTCTTACTTTGCATCCATCATTTAGGCACGAAGGTGAGATTTCCATCTTGGTGCCGACTTGCATTGGCTTTTCCCGACTCTTTTCTCCCTCTGATTTTGGACAAAGTAGGATAAAGAAAACACAAAATCATTAGGCGCTTGTTTGAATTCACTCAAAAGAAGAGATAACACCAAAAAAATTAAAAAAGGGACTGCTAAGAAAACTTTGACCTAAATAAAATTGGTAATTGGACTCATTGATTGGGGAGAGTAACACCCTCACTTGTTTTCATGTTGCATGGGAAGGTCTCCTTCCAAGTGAGGTGAGCGCTTCGTAAGGATTAGAGCCAAAAAACCCAACTTGTGGCTGCCTTGTGTATCGCCTGGATTTCCGAAGTATTGGCGCTACTATCGTACGTAGGCGAGTAGGGCTTGGTCATCATTGGTGACTCACTATTGTGTGAGCATTGACCTTATCCGAAGTACCGAGCTTAGGCCACGCCTTCACGGGTGTGTCTGTCTCACCATCTGCGTCCGAGTAGGATCTTGCACGCTCATGGGTGATTCCGTTGCGAGCGAGATCCGAAGTATCGGTTTCGCCTATTGGCTTCCTCCCTCTATTTCTTTGGCTGAGTAGGAATCCAGAAAGGGTTACAAGGACCTTAAAAAGCGCAAGTTACAGGTTACATAGGAGGAGGACAAGTACGGGAATACTTTTCCGGCAGTACTCTCGCTCCTATAGGCGTAGCGCTCTAAGGACTCGTTGAAAGATAAATTCCTGAATTCAAGATAAAAATTACAAAGATAAAAGCCGAACCTTCACGGCTTCATGTGTTGAGTTGGTGAACTCCCTTTTCTTGTGTTTGATTGCTAGTTACATTTAGGTCAAGATCAAAAATATCGCGCCTTTGGCAAATTTTGTCTCCCTTCTATTTGACCCTTGCTCATTGTGAGCCTTCTACTGTTTTGCAATCCTCTTTATTTCTTGTTACCCTCGTGCTCTTCATCCAACATCCTTTCCTCTTGATCTTCTCAAGATGTCGTCACACAGATGGTTTAGTCGGGACCTCGCCGACGCCCACATCGATTCCGTGTCGGCAACGTCTTCAATGAAAAGGGGTGATCTCCGAGAAGTTAATTCGGATCTTGCGAATGTCTCCTTGGACTCCCCTATTCTCGCTTCTTTCAACACTTGTCTTTCTCCAATAAATTCGCTATTCGGGATGGACTCGCAACCCGAACTAGCACTTCCCCTTCCACTCAACTGGGATTACTCTTGTCCCCGAAATAACCCCTTGTGGATGGAGGTCGATTTCAGTCAATATCATATGCTCCATTCACAACATTCTGGGATTGACCTTAATCCCAAATTCATCTCAACAGCAGGTACTGAGGAAGATACTGATCATGGTTTACTCCGTCATGCAGATCCTCCACCCGATCACGAGTCAGAGATTCAAGTGCAGTTTGAGATGGCAGGTGGAAGAGGAAAAGGACCACAACCCCAGCAGGAGCCTGAAGTCAATACAGGGGAAGGACAATACACCATGCAGGGCGAGGTTAACAGTCAGTTATTGGCTTCCATTCAAGCCATTCAGCAGCAGTTGACTAATCAGGCCCTGGTCCAGACAGCCTTCCAGGACATGCTGAACGATCTGAGGAGGAGGGCCGATGCGAGAGACGACCGACGAGAGGATGATCCGAACTTCGATCCCAATTTCCATGAAGTCAGGGATGAGTTTTCAGTGGGACCCGAATATGAAGCAGCAGAAGAAGATCCACCGCAGCCAAAGCCTACACTCAAGGAGACATACAACCCAGGAGCGGGGCGCATCACTGAGTGGATTCAAGTTCCACGTATGCATGCTCACTTCGAGCTGAAGCCGCAGTTTCTGTCATTGCTTCCCACTTTCCATGGGAACACCACTGAAGAACCGTACATTTTTCTCAAGAAGTTTGGCCGCATCTGCTCCACTGCTCACTACCCCGGAATCCCTCTGGATGTAGTCAAGATGACCGTGTTTCCCTTTAGCCTTCAAGACAAGGCCCTTTATTGGGTTGACCATCTTGGGAAGGTCGTCACCACCTGGGAGGAATTGAAATCTGCCTTTCTCCATAAATTCTATCCTCTCGGGCGATTGAATCAGATGTGTGCCTGGATCTCTGGTTTCTGCCAGCAGCCCCACGAGACTATCCATGAAGCGTGGGAGAGATTCAAAGATCTTCAGGAGAAGTGCCCCCACCATGATATTCCAAAGACCAGTCTCGTGCAACACTTCTTTGGGGGGCTATCATTTGAGAGCCAAAAGCTTGTAGATGCAGCTTGCTGCGGGTCACATTTCAACAAGGACGAGGACGTGGTATGGAACGTCTTCGAAGAAATGGCTGAAGGAGAAGCAGCCCAATCCTCGTCCAGAGTATACATGAAGCCACCAACCGCCATCAGCAAGCAAGTGAACATGGCTTCTCATACCGAAGACAAGGATGAGAGCTCCAACCTAAGCATCATTGGGAGCCATTTGTCTAAGGTGGACATCATCAAGAAGAGGTCACAGGACCTCGAAAAACTAGCAGTTATTGAGAAGAGGACCCAAGGTCTGGAAAAGCTCGACCAAATTTCCCAACAGCTGGAGCAACTCATTAGAGCACTGAATGCAAACATGTGCAACGCTGTGTCTACCTCTGCAGAGCCGAATGCTGAGAAGAAGGAGCCCGCAATGCAGCAACACCCTCAACCGACTCCACAGCAGCCCCAACCTGTCCAGCACGTGTATTACGTGCAGGCCCCGGAGCAGCCCCCGCAGCCCCAGACACAGATGATTGTGTATCAACCAGAGCCCCAGCCAGCATACTCTGAGCAGTTCTCTCCACCCCCGCCACTGATTCAGGAGATCAATGGCGTATGGAACAATGAAGCGCAGCTGACCCGTCCGCAGGGACAATCTCAGCAGCAGGGTGGGAGACCCTTCCAGCCTTCCTATCAGTATCCGCCTCCATCTCAGGGTAACACTTGGAGGCAGAATTACCAGCACGGTCCTCAGCAGTTCGGATATCGCGGATAGGGATATCATCAGCAACCGGCTGCTCACTACATTCAGCAGAATGCACCATATTCCTCCAACCCTCCTCCTTATCAATTTTCACAAGGTTATCAGTCGCAATCTCAGCAACCATATCAGCATTCTAGACCCCAGCAGGGGGACTCCTCTGAGATTGTGCCGGTTAATCCGGCCCTGGCCTGTTTGGAGCAGTTAATGAAAAACATGGTTGAGATGAAACAGAAGATCGACGACCTGACGGTAGCCAAGACCGCCATACCAGCCCAGGACGAAGCCAACCCGAACAATTTCCGACGCAAGGAGCAGGTAGCCGGCAGTGTTCAACCCGAATCAGGTGAATTAAATTGTTTTTTATCTAATGTTGTTACTCTCAGGAGCGGTAGGACACTCCAGCCATTGGTGACGGCGAAAGGAAAGCATCTTACATCTGACGGGGAATCGTCAGCCCAGCCAACACCAGGGCCGAGCAGTATTTTGGGAGAAGCACCAGCATTAAAAAATTCACAAAAAAATGAAGAAAATAGAAAAACACAAAAAGATAGCAGCAACCTCGGTGGAGAACAGCCAGCATTGGAGACTCCTGCACCCGCTTCACAGCCAGTTCCTGATAGGAGGAGCACTACACCTGCAACGAGTCCAACGCCAGCACCAGAAGCCGAGCCTATCATTTTTGGTCCACAAATTGTAGATGAATCCATTCCTTTTTGTCATCTACCTGTACACAACAATACGGACACTGTTTTGAATGAAATTGGTGAAGATTTTGTAAATATTCCTTTTCCTGAAGCAATGAAAAAACATAAAAAAATGAAAAATTTGAAAAATGCTTTGTCTGATCCAGCCATTATAGAAATCATTCAGACCTTGGTCTTGAATATGCCATTGATGAAAGCTCTTGAGTACATGCCAGCCGTGAAGAAAGGATTAAAAGAGGCATGCACGACCAAGCGCAGGCCGAACCCCCACAGTTCCAGAAGCAAAGGTGGCAAGTCCGAAAAGCATATTCTTACAATGGCCACAGTTAACGCCATCAGCAACCTCCCGGATAAAAAGCCAGATATGGGAGCACCTCTTGTACGTTGTCAGATGTTCAATCAAGAGTTTGAGCGAACACTTCTCGACAGTGGATCTTCTGTCAACTTGATGCCAGCCTCTCTACTCACGGAGTTCAGGTTAGGACCTCTCAAGCCTACAAAGATGATTCTGCAGTTTGCAGACAAGTCAGTCAAGCGGCCTAGGGGCCTGTTGGAGGACGTAATCATCACGGTGCAGGGAAAGTCATTCCCGACCGATTTTATGGTCTTAGATATGGACGTCCTCTCTCCATTGCTCCTTACCCCGATCATACTCGGAAGACCATTTCTGCGGACATCAAACGCAGTAGTGAACTATGGGACGGGAGAAATCACTTTCGGCGCTGGCAGTGAAATAATCAGAGTAGAGACCCTGTCTGAGGGAATGCATGCCGAGCAGACATCGACATCATGTGCAAGGGTGATTGAGTACGCTGACGATTGCGACTTTCTAGCTGAGATTCAAGACACCAACTTATTTCTGGATGACAATGAGATCCATGAACTCCTCTGCCCTGAGGAGGAAGTGGAGACCGCGGTCGAATTTCCCCTTATCAATCAGGATGAGGAACTCGCTGATGTGCTGTAAGAGACCGTTGTGGGAGTGATGTGCCTTCAAAACCAAGAGCTGCAGTCTGAAGGATCCTTGAATGAAGATGAAATTATTGAGGAATTCTGTCAGGATTTGAGAGAAGAAACAGATCAGAATATGGTGGACACCGAACAGTTGAATGAATCACCACCTGCACTGATAGCTGAAGTCACCACTGAAGCATCTCAGACTCCGCCAGAGCAAAAACCTTTGCCCTCCAACATGAAGTATGCCTTCCTTGCGGGAGAACCTAATATGCACCCGGTCATTATCAATGCCCACCTGACCGAAGACCAAGAATCTCGTCTGATGGAGGTTCTTGAACGCAACAACAAGGCGATAGGCTGGCAAACTTCTGATCTCCATGGGATCAATAAGTCACTTTGCTCACACTGCATCTTTCTGGAAGAAGATTGCAGGCCCTCTCGAGAACTACAGAGAAGATTAAATCCGAACCTGCGGGAGGTCGTTATGAAAGAGATCCAAAAATGGTGCGATGCGGGATTTATCTATCCCATCTCCGACAGCAAATGGGTGAGCCCGCTGCATGTTGTGCCCAAGAAATCAGGGATCACCATTGTGAAGAATGACAAAGGAGAGGAGATTGCCACCAGAGTACCCACTTCTTGGCAAGTGTGCATGGATTACAGAAGACTTAACCTCGCTACCAAGAAGGACCACTTTCCTCTACCCTTCATCGACCAGATCTTGGAGAGATCAGCCGCGAAGGAATACTTCTGCTTCTTGGATGGATACTCTGGGAATAATCAAGTTGCTATTGCTCCTGAAGATCAAGAGAAGACCATGTTCACCTGTCCTTTTGGTACATATGCCTTCAGACGGATGCCGTTCGGGCTATGCAACGCCCCAGCCACATTTCAGAGGTGTATGCTTGCAATTTTTGCTGATACGGTGGGCAACTTTCTCGAGGTCTTTATGGAAGATTTTTTGGTCTACGGAGATTCCTTTGATCAATGTCTGGATTATTTAGACCGAGTCTTACGGAGGTGCTGCGAAGTCAATCTTGTGCTCTCATGGGAAAAGAGCAACTTCATGGTGACCGAAGGAATTGTGCTGGGTCACGTTGTTTCTAAACGTGGTATGGAGGTTGACCCAGCCAAGGTGGACGTGATTTCCAAACTTGAGCCACCTACAAACATCAAGCAAGTCCGGTCATTCTTGGGCCATGTCGGCTTTTACCGACGTTTCATCAAAGATTTCAGTAAACTGACCAGACCGTTGACTGAGTTGCTCGGCAAGGACAATGAATTCATTGTAGACGACCGTGTGCTCCTTGCCTTTAATCAGTTGAAAGAGCTCATCACGCAGGCCCCTGTTTTACAGCCACCGATTTGGACTCAGCCTTTCGAGATCATGACCGACGCGTCAGATTATGCCATCGGACATGTATTGGGACAGAGGAAAGATAATGTACCATTTGCGATTCACTACGCTAGCCGAACGCTCGATGAAGCCCAGAGAAACTACACTGTCACTGAAAAGGAGCTGCTAGCGGTAATATTTGCCTTGGAAAAGTTCAGATCATACCTCCTTGGTTCCAAAGTGATTATCTACACTGATCATTCGGCCATTCGATACTTACAGCAGAAGAAGGACGCCAAACCACGTCTCATTCGGTGGATCCTTCTCCTCCAGGAATTTGACTTGGAAATCAAAGATAAACCTGGGGTAAAGAATGGAGTGGTCGATCATCTGTCAAGGCTTCCTGAACCAGAGTCTCCTGAACTGAACCTGCAGCCGATCACAGAGACCTTTCCAGATGAGTCAATTCTGTGTGTTGCCTCACTTCCTTGGTATGCGGACATCGTGAACTATCTAGTTGCCAAGAAAATCCCACAGGACTGGCCAAAATTGAAAATAGACAGGTTCTTGTCTAAAATCCATTTCTACCAGTGGGAAGACCCGTATCTGTTTCGTGAGGGAGCAGATTGTATCTGGAGAAGGTGCATTCCGCAGGAGGAAGTTCCAAGTGTCCTCGCTTTATGTCATGATCAAGACTCTGGAGGACACCATTCAGGCAAACGGACGGCAACAAAAGTTCTTCAAAGTGGCCTCTGGTGGCCTTCATTGTTCAAAGATGCAGATGAGTATGTCAAATGTTGCACTGACTACCAGAAGATGGGTGGAACCATAGGAATGAGAGATACGATGCCTCTGAAATACATTCAGATCTCAGATGTATTTGACGCATGGGGCATCGACTTTATGGGCCCGTTTCCTAACAGTCAGGGTTATGAGTATATTCTGCTTGCTGTCGATTATGTCAGGTGATGGGTGGAGGCTATTCCCGCCCGAGCCGCCGACAGTAGGACTGTTTGTCGATTCTTGAGAGATCACATCATAGCATGGTTCGGGATTCTCAAGATTCTCATATCTGACGGGGGTAGCCATTTCATAAATAGAAAGGTGAAGAAGCTGACCCAAGAATTCTGCATTGAGCATCGTGTTGCTTCACCGCACTACCCGCAGTCCAATGGCTTAGCTGAATGTTCAAACAGGGAGATCAAGACAATTTTACAGAAGCTTGTGCGTCCGGATCGCAAGAACTGGTCTCAGCTACTGGATTTCGTTCCTTGGGCTTATAGAACAGCGTACAAGTCACCCTTGGGAATGTCTCCCTACCGCCTTGTGTATGGCAAGCCATGTCATTTGCCTGTGGAACTTATTCACAAATCTTTATGGGCTATTAACATCTGTAATTTGGACTCCAAGCAAGCAGGAAAGAACAGAAAACTGGATCTGAACAGATTACTGGAATTCAGAGATTACGCATATGACAACAGCCTGATGTACAAGGAGAAGGTCAAAACATGGCATGACAAGCATATCCGTCGCAAGTCCTTTGATCCAGGTCAGAAGGTGTGGTTGTTCGATACGAAATTATAGATCTTTCGAGGCAAATTGAAGAGCAAATGGACTGGGTCGTTTTTGGTTAGGCAGGTGCGTGACAACGGAAGTGTATTGATATCTAATCTGTCAGCTGACGCACAACCATTTGTAGTCAATGGACAGCTTCTGAAGCCATACCTTGAACATGATACATTCATGGTTGTCGTTGACTCAGTTCAAGTAATCTATGAGGATGAGCTGAATATTTCCAAAGAAGCAGAGAGAAGCGAAGCACAACAAAACATTTTTGAATGATTTTTTGTCTTTTTCTTTTTCTTCTTTTCTTCTTTTCAATGTCTTTTATCCTCTTCTACCGAATTGATTCCATCCCTTTCATCATTGCTACACTTAGGATGTACTCTATCCTAAGTATAGGGGGGATGCACATCCCGAGTTGCTCATATCCACTTTCATTCCTTTTTCTCCTTTTCTTCTTTTCTTCTTTTCCTCTTCTATTTTCTTTATCTATCAAAAAGGTGTCGCCCCTTGTAGACAGCTTTCTATACTTAGGACGTACTTTGTCCTAAGTATAGGGGGTGTGCACCCCGAGTTAATTGTATTCTTTTCGATCCTCTCCCTTGTCTCCTCTTCTTGTCTATACTTAGGTATACCTTACCCTAAGTATAGGGGGAGACAATCTGAGTACGATCTGTTCATTCCCACCCTTGACCCTCCCTGCTTTGTGTACAGTCTGCTATACTTAGGATTATTTGATCCTAAGTATAGGGGGGACGGTCAACTTCTCATTCGTTCATTCATCTCGGAATTCCTTTATTCTTTAGATTTTCCTATACTCAGTACGACTTATGTCTTCTCTTTTCTCTCTGATCTATGAGGACATAGCTCAAGCTAAGTATAGGGGGGTCGTATATACTACTTATATACTTTATCCATAACTCGTACTTTCGTATTTTCTTAATAATATGGCTTATAATTCATTAAAATTCATTAAAAACCTTAATAAAAGGGTGTTTTGTTCCTCAAATTCTTTTTGTATATACTGATTAATAAATCAGGTGAAAATGTTTTTCGCAAAATGTTTGAAAAATAGTTTGAAAATCTTTGTGAACATCTATTGAAAACTATTTTGAAAATATTTTGTTACATATTTTCAACCTGTGTAAAAATGTGTGGTTTGCAAAAATTTATTTTCTTTATGTGAAATAAAATGTTTGAAAAATGATTTGCAAATGGTTTGAAAAAATGGTTGCAAAAATGTTTTGAAAAATCTATATATACTGTTTTGAAAAACCTTTGCAAAATGATTTTTTCAAATGTGTGTACGTGTTTGCAAAAATGTTTGTAAAAATTACTTTGGACTATAGTTTTCAAAAATTGTGTGAAAAGCTTGTGTCAAATAAGTTTGAGGAATTTTTACATCACACCAAAATCCACTATATATGTGTACTTATAAAATTGAGCACTTACCCTTGTAAATTCTTAAAATCCACTTCTTGTATATATAAGGAGCACTTCCGTGTACATATTTTCACCTTGTTTTCAGCCAAAATCTTTTTGTTTTCAAAAATTCCCAAAAACATTTGCAAAATTAAAATCCAAAAACATTTGAAAAACCTTTTTGAAAAATACAAAAAATTGCATCTTCATATGCATCATCATCATCTTTTCAAAAATCCATAAAAAATTCAAAATCTTGAAAATGGCATCACAAAAATATTTCCTGCATAGCATGAGCATTTTTCGGATTGAGTTTGATAGTTGAACTAGTCAAAGTAAAACCCGGAGATTGGAGCTTGATTGGACCTTAAAATCTACCTAATAACAGGAACCTTATAGGAACTGGGTTTGAGGTACTTCAGGTCTAGTTGACTTAATTCTTTGAGGATCACGAGACTTGGTTCAATGGATTCTTGACTGCCTAAGTAGAGTATTTCGGAGCACACGCACGACTCTTGTTGATAATGACCTAACTTGGACACCTGCACCTTTCACATGGCTCAACTCAGTTGGAGTGGTGAGGGGATTGGATTTGCCGGTATGAGACGCACACAAGTGGAAACATTTGTCCTCCTCTAGGGAGGGAAGTGCACCCCAACCCGTCCAGTGATGAGGAAGTCTAAAGACAGGAGGCTGTGGGTTGCGATAAATCTTCAAAAGAGGGATAGTCTACTGGCTCAAGAGGAAAAACTCCTTATGTAAATGCTGTTGTATATAGTATTAAAAAAAAGTGTTCAGGCATGTACAAAAATAAAAAGCCTGCAAAGTATGTACAAATGTTGTAAAGTCAATAAGCAAGCTTGAGTTCCAAAGTCATATCATGTGAGCTTGCAGCAGGATGACTTGACTACACTGGTCTTGCATCCCGGGATGGGTAGCTACACTGGCTACCGTCCATTCTTCTCTTCACCCCCTCCTCTTGAGCTGGTTGCCACGTGAACTTAGAAGGGAATACCCCGCTCCTCGAGGATGGAGTTATTGGATTAGGGAATCATTGGGTTGTCATACTGGAGAAGTCAGTTTCTTTGCCATTTCAGTTGGGGAGAGTCACCATCACTTACACTTTACGAGTCAGATTCATAGTCGAAAGAGTTTGCGTATGAGTTGAAGTATTTCTGACCTGGCTATTGAGGAGATTTGAGCAGAGTTTTGGGATTCTCAAGGACTGTTGGATTTCAAATTCGATTCTCACTAAGATTCCGCCCGCACTAAAATTCCAAAGGTCCGACTTAAGCTCTAAACTTTGATTTTGTGAAGACAAGTTCGATAATCAAATAAAATCCATATTTCTTCTTTTTCTTTTCTTTCTGTTTCTTTTTGCACTTATTGCATAAGTGTTTGCTAGGGACTAGCAAAGGTAAAGTATAGGGGGATGATGAATCCACATTTCATCATTTTTATTCTATCATTTTGGCACCAAAAACCCTAGCAAATGCCTGTAAATAGCATTAATTCTATCATTTTAGCATTCATGCACATAGGTGTAAATAGTGTATAAAATGTGGTTTTTAAAGACAAAATTATAGAATAAATAAAAGAAAAGAAAAAGAATAAAATATTGTAAATATTTTATGACCCGAAACCCCAAGACCTAGGCATCTCGATGACTAGGTCGACAAGGAATAAAGTAGGGGGAGATAAGGGTCAAATACAATGTGTTCCTATTCATTCTTCAATTCATTTTGGGACCTATTTTTGATTCCACTTTTTATTCATCAAATGAAGAAACTTTGTACATAAAAGTTGTAGATAATTAAATAAAGAAAAATACAAAATTGATTTAACTGAAAAACAATGTACAGATAAAAAGTTATGGTCTGAATAAAAATCCAGAATCCCAACTTCCCAGACCCGTATCTCACAACTAAAAATTCCAAATGCAGCAAACTCACCTTTAATTGTATATAGAATAAAATAATCTATCCAATGGTGGTGGTTTTGCATTTGGCGGAGCTACGGTTTGAAAGTTGAGTTTTGGACCCACCTTGTATAGCTGTACAGATTAAAATATTCAATTTATTATTTATTCATTATTTTTGTATTTTTATGTTTTTATAATTTTGTAAATATTACTTATAATATATTTGTATAATAAAATCAGAATAAAAATGAAAAGAAAACTCAAAATAAAAATACTTGTATATTAGATACATAGATACAACACCTAGACCCATACCTATACAATGTCTATTTATATTTTATTTAATATACTAAACAATTCAGAAAAATGAAATAAAAATATATTACATGTACAAAAGTATTTTATAATTTTAGAAAATAATAAATAAAAATAATAACATTAAAATACACAAAATAAAAATAAAAGAACAAAGTTTGTAGATATAATACCTATATACGCTATAATAAGTAACTTCTAAAATAAATCTCATAAAAATAATTAAAATTCATAATAAAATACTTCTTAAATTAATAAACATTTTATATTTTTTAACCAGAATGAAATTCATTAATTTACTATTTTATTTCGATTTTTGAAATAATTTTTAGAGGATTTTCCTGGTTGGTCCACGTGGACCAACCAGGTTGGTCTGACAGTTGACCTCGGTCAACTGTCTGACCTCCTCCTCTAGGCTTGTAAGATGTATTTTTGTCCCATCTTCTCGCCATTTTCTAGGTTCAACCTTGCACCAAATCGTGTTGATGTCTTCTGCGTTCTTGCGCCTCGATCAATGGTGAATCACGCCCACGTGATTCCTTAGGCTGAGGACCAACGATCGAGGCACTGGACCCTCGTCTTCCACGCCGTTCATCAACCCTACAAAAGAGCACCCCCGACTTCAATTCAAATTTTAATCCTTCTTCCGCCATTTTCAATCGAAAACCCCTACCTCTTCGTGCTCCTAGTGACAGTGGTAGTCGAATCGACCCGGGGTTCGAGTTGTTTGGTGTAGAATCGAAGTGATTCAACCCCTCGCCGGAGCTCCGCCGTGCCTCGCAGCCCGACGTCTCTGGTGAGCTTCTTCCCCTTTTCTTTCCATTTTCTTGTAGTCTTAGCATAGAATAGCTTAGGTCTATAGCAGTTTTGAATTTCGTTTAGTCAATCGCTGTGATTTTGCGATCAAAGCCACGACGGAGCTGAGCTCCGCCTCTCGTTTCCGGCCATTCCCGGTGTCGACCGCCGCCCAAACCACCTCCATTCTCTTCCCTTTCTCTCCATCATCACGCAGCGCCCCTCCATTTCCCTCGATCTCGCTCAGATCGAGCTATCGAGCTCCTCTCTCCGCCGTTCGCCGAAGCTCTTCGCCCGAGCCACCGTTCGCCTCCACCAAGCAGTCAGATCCTCCCTTTTTGTTCGCCTGGTCGTTGTGCACCTAACTCTGCAGGATCAAGCCAAAGAGAGGGCTCCATCGACCTTCATCGACTCCAGGACCAACCGCCTAGGTCGCCTCCGCCGTCCGAGCCATCCACGTTGTCTCCGCTTCGCCGGAGGCTACCAGCTGACGCGGAAGGGCCCCAGGATAGTTTTGCCCCTGATCCTAGGGCCGGAGCAGTCGTGTGTCGGCCGCAATCGCCGAACAAAGCTCGTCGGGGAGGTGTTCTTCGTGAACCTCCCCCTGTCGTTGGATCAAGAGCCGCCTCCAGATGCCACAGCAGCCGTCGGATCTTCCCGTGCTCCCCGCCGTTGGATCAGCAGCCCAAGATCTCATCTCAGCCATCCAGGACGAAGGGGTACCAGCCGTCCGATGCTCGCCACGTGGCCAAGTGAATCTCCATCGGCCGCACGATCGATCCCAGTGGGTATTTTGCATCTTCGACCCACGCGTTTTTGTATTTATGCTTTAGACCTAGAACTTTTATTTCAAGTTTAAAAACTTTTGTAATAATTGCACTTAGGTCCTCACACTTTCACTATTTGCACTTCAGTCCACGCCACGTCACCTCACGTGACTGGGTCGTGTGACTTTTGGGTATTTTGCATATTTGGTCTTGAACTTTTAGGTATTTGCAATCATATCCCTGTGCGTAGTTAATTAAATATGTTTTTGGAAAAATTGCATGTATGTCCAGCCGGTTTTCATTAATTACAATTATGCCCCTGTGAATGACAGAACACGTGCCTCGCGGTATCTTTTTATGGAATTTGCATCTGAGCCCCTGGATGTTTCTATAATTACATTTATACCCTTGTCAAGCTTAGGATATTTGTATGCTTGAGCTATTTATTTCACGCCTCATTTAATTTCCAAAAATTCTCTAAAAATAGGGTTAAGCCCCTGTTTGCTTCTGCTTTTACGCCACATTTTTAGTTTTTAATTTTATTTCTTTTTTATATTTATTAAAAATCAAAAATATCCTATTTCAGTACTGTCCAACTCAGAAAATACCAAAAAATATTAAAATACCCTTAAAAATTCCAAAAAAAATCTCTATTGTGTGTTTTGACCTACTTTATTTTCAGTCCAAAAACCACTAAAAATTTCAAAAGAAAAACCTTAAAAATTCCAAAAATACATAAAAACTTCAAAAAAATATATAAAATCAAAGAAAACCCAGAAAAATATAAACTCAACTCCTGTTTGTTCCTTATTTAATTGACTTTATTTGAAAATTAGTTTGGAAAATTTTTGTGACTGTTTATTATTTTTAATTTGCATTTTACTCCCAGTCAGTACCTATTTCACTATTTTCTTTCATTTCAGCATTTAAAAATACCAAAAACACTTTGAAAATTACCCAAAAATCACAAAAACAGTAAAAAATTATAAAAAGACCAAAAAGATTTTATTTCTTATTTTTGACTATTTTGCATATTTTTATAAATCTTTTATTACCTCTTTTATTACATTGTCTTTATTTTCTAATATTGAAAAAGAAAATAGAAAAATATAAAATATAAAATTATAAAAATCAGAAAATTAAAAATCAAAATACAAAATTAAAAGTTAAATAAAAATAAAATAAATATATCAAAATTAAAACCCACAAAAAAAATTAGATTGGCTAAGTGGTTCATTAGACCCAAGTTTGGATCTTTGTCTATATTCTACACCCTTGCTTCCTATGTTCGACCCCTACTTGCTTGCCACTGTACTTTGTTAGTAGGTTATAATAAATTTTAATCCTTGCTATTGATTGCTTTATTGGTTGTGTGGGTTAATTTTTGACAAACGAAGAGGCTTGAGTAGTCGCATCAGCGATAGTGAGTCTGTGTTGTCAGACCACTATTTAGCAGCTCTCGCTTTTTTGCTTTTTCAGAAGGCGATCGCTCTGGTCAACTCTGACCGATCCACTCTCTCACGAACCTACCCATTCATCTAGATCAGTCCGGGATGTCTCTCGTTTCAAATCAAAATCCAATCGGGTTGCTACTTCCAAGCATGACTCTAACACTGGAAGCTCATCATCGATTTCTTCTCCTACTCATTCTCATTCATCATCACCTCCACCTACGGAAGATAATCAACAGTTACATATTGATCTGGCAAAGCCTGACTTAGATTATTTCTCCTTTCCAGAAGACATGGCTGGCAAAGGACCACAAACCACTTCTGTAGTCATTGATTAGGCTGTGATTAACTGCGGTCTACTTACTTCCCTTGAGACAATGCACAACCATATTAGGGAGGAAGGGAGACTAATGAATGATGTCTGAGCCGAGCTGACTCAGCTGCGAGCCCAACGTAACAATCCTGATGCTGAGAACCCAAGAGCTGATCATCCAAGACATGAGGATCAGGAGCAATCAGATGGAGCAGAGAGACCACCACTAGATCCAAACTACACAATGCAACAGCTCTACAACCCTGGAGCTACTATGACTCACCGGTGGATCTGTCTCCCTTTTATTCACGGGAACTTTGAGTTCCGTCCTCAGACAATCTAGTTGATGCCAAAATTTCACGGGCTTTCTACTGAGGAACCACACCTGCAACTTCAGGAGTTCGAGTTGATTTGCAGCACGGTGCACGATGCGCATGTGAACAAGGATACAATCAAGTTGAATGCATTTCCTTTCTCCCTTGTTGATCGAGCATCATACTAGGTGAAACACCTAGGGAGATATGTTTTGATGTGGGAGGAGCTGAGAACAGCATATCTGAATAAATATTATCCTCTTGGTCGAACGAATGCTACAAGAGTCATGATTAGTAATTTTACCATGATCGAGACGAGCAGTTCCACGAGGCATGGGACCGATTTAGAGAGATCATTGATCGGTGTCCCCATCACAATCTTTCAAAGCCAACTCTTGTACAGAGTTTCTTCAATGGGCTGACACCAGAGTTACAGGGACTGTGAACACAACTTGTGGTGGATCTTATTTTTCGATGCACGGAGATCGAGTTTAGGCCATTTATGAGAAAATGGCAGAGAACTACACCATGATGTCCCAGAATCGGGTTTACTCAGACGAAGCCACCTACGTATCACCAACATTCCCAAGTGGCACAAATAGAAGGGAATACGTCTTCTTCTATTTTGATTCCTCTTGAATCCCCATCAGCTGATATGGGGATCATTTGTCAGAAGTTGGATCGAATGGAAATAATCGAGAAGAAGTGCCAGAACTTAGACAAGCTCGATAAGATTGATGATCTTGAGAGATGCCTGAGTGATCTGAAGACACATATTATGTTCCTTCAGGAGATACAAGCAGACTCCAACAGGTCTTCAGGATCACAGGCTGATTCAGGAAGTCGAGATCGAGGTATACTTTTGAGGCCTCCAGTACAACACATATACCATGTGCATTCTGAGCCGACTCATCAATCCTCGGCATACCCGCAACTCCAGCAGGCACCATCATCTGACACTCAGATTGTGGTGTATCAGAGCGATCAACCCTTGGCATCTATGCCCCCAACATACTCTGAGATGCCTGAGCCATTGATTGAGTTCAATGGGATATGGTACAACCAACCACAACAACCAGGGATCCGTCATGATCACCCTGCTTTCCGTTTGTCTACTGGAGTTGTCTCTTCCCAGCAGCCACCGCAGGCACCGATGGGGTAGAGTAGAGAGCAGCAGCATTCAGGTCCTCGTCATTTTCAGTAACCTCAGTGGAGGTAGAGCACATACCAGACTCAGTGTCTGAAGGATATGGGAAAATCCTCAAGCGCATCACGAAAGCGTGATGATCGCATCGAATGCGATCGGGAGCGACTAGTCGCACTTTTTGCTCGATGCAGGGGAAATAAAAAATATTCTATGTGACAAAACCACATGATCCAAGAACACCTCTCGGATCGTTTCGTCTAAACCACAAAAAAGTAATAAGATTACCTCTTGAAGCATGGTTGTGATCAAGTCTCTAAACAAAGAGACCTCCTGTCTCAAGTACGATCCGACGGAGGAGACGCTTGCGAGCGCGTGGATGAGACACGTACTTCTCGCAATCCATGTTGATGATCCAAACCACGGATCTTCTGATCTCGACAAATGAGATACGATGTCTTCTTCACAAGCAAGGCACACCGAAGTAGATGGAGATCCACGAGTGATGAATCCACATTTCATCATCTTTATTCTAATCATTTTGGCCTCAAAAACCCTGGCAAATGCTTGTAAATAGCCTTAATTTCTGCATTTTTAGCATTCATGCACCTAGGTGTAAATAGTGTATAAAATGTGGTTTTTAAAAGCCAAAATTATAAAATAAATAAAAGAAAAGAAAAAGAATAAAATATTGTAAATATTTTATGACCTGAAACCCCGAGACCTAGGCATCTTGATGAATAGGTCGACAAGGAATAAAGTAGGGGGAGATAAGGGCCAATTACCTATATTTATTAATTCATTCTTTATTCATTTTGGGACCTATTTTTGGTTCCACTTTTTGTGCATCAAATAAAGAAACTTTGTACATGAAAGTTGTAGATAAATAAATAAAGAAAAATACAAAGTTGATTTCACTGAAAAATAATGTACAGATAAAAAGTTATGGTCTGAATAAAAATCCAGAATCCCAATTTCCCAGACCCGTATCTCACAACTGACAACTCCAAATGCAGCAAACTCACCTTTAATTGTATATAGGATAAAATAATCTATTTGATGGCGATGGTTTCGCATTTGGCAGAGCTACGGTTTGAAAGTTGAGTTTTGGACCCACCTTGTATAAGTGCACAACATAAAATATTCAATTTATTAATTATCCATTATTTTTATATTTTTATATTTTTATAATGTCGTAAAAATTACTTATAATAATTATATACATTAAAACCAGAATAAAAATACAAAGAAAACTCAAAATAAAAATCAACAAGTATAGATCATACAGTTATAATACCTATACTCAAACCTATATAACATACTCTTATAATTTATTAAACATACAAAATAAACCAGAAAAATAAAATAAAAATATATTTGTGTACATGAAAGCATTTTATAATTTTATAAAATAGGAAATAAAAATAATAATATTAAAATCACAAATTAAAAATCAAATAGTCAAATATATAGATATTATACCTATAAAGGGCTAAAAAGTGAACATGTAAATATAGGCCTCATAAAAATAATTAAAAATCATAATAAAATACTACATAAAATAACGAATATTTTTCATTTTATAATTATTATTTAATTAGGCTTATTTCTATTTTTAAATGAATTAACTAAATAATAATCAGGGATTTTTCCTGGTTGGTCCACGTGGACCAACCAGGTTTCAGCCCTAGTTGACTTCGGTCAACTGGTCGTCCTAGCCCTGCAGCCCTTGTCAGAGTCGCGTTTGACCCCTTTTCTCCATTTTTTCGAGGCTCCATCTTGCATCAACTCATGATAGGCTCTTCGTGACTTTTGATCCTCGATCCATGGGCATGCCTGCCCTTGCATAACCTTGGTCGAAGGGCCACTGTAGCCACTGCTGGACCTCGTTCTTCCCCCACCGTCCGTCAAACCTTCAAAAGAGCACCCCGGACTTCGATTCAAACCTAATCCTTCTTCCGCCATTTTCACCCTCATACCCCTAGCCCTTCGTGCTCCTGGTGACAGCAGGCGTCGAATCGAGCCTTCGAGGTATTTGGTGTAGAATCGAAGAGATTAGACCCTCGCTGGAGCTCCGCCCGAAGCCATCCACTTTCGTCTCCGGTGAGTTCCTCCCTCCTTTCTTTCCATTTTCTTGTAGTCTTAGCATAGAATAGTTTAGGTTTATATCAGTTTTGAGTTTCGTTTCGTTTATCGCCGTAATTCCACGATCGAACTCACGGCAGAGCTGAGCTCCACCCGTCGTTTCCAGCCACGCTACGCACCCGTCCGCCCACCTGTGACCTCCACTCTCTCTCTCTCTTCACTCTGTCGCTCCGCATCACCCTTCATTTCACCTCGATCTCGCCCAGATCGAGTCCTCGGAGCTCCTCTCTCCGCCGCTAGCCTGTGCTCTCTGCCCGAGCCATCCTCCGCCTCCATCTGACCACCCGAGACCACCATTTTGCTCGCCTGGTTTTTGTGGACCTAACTTTGCAGGATAGAGCCAAGGAGAAGGCTCCTTCGACCATCGAAAGCTCCAGGACCACCCGCCCAGGTCGCCTCCGCCGTCCGAGCCATCCACGCCGTCTCCGCTTCGCCAGAGGCCACCATCAGGCGCGGAAGGGCCCCAGGATCCTTTTGCCCTTGATCCGGGGGCCGGAGCGGCCGTGTGTCGACCGCAATCGCCGATCGAAGCTCGCCGGGGAGGTGTTCTTCGTGAACCTCCCCCTGCCATTGGATCAGAAGCCATCTCCAGACGCCACGTACGCCGTCCGATCGTCCAGTATCCCTAGCCGTCCGATCGTCCATTGAAGATCTGGTCTCAGCCATCCAGAACGAAGGGGTACGCACCGTCAGATGCACGCCACATGGATTAGTGAAACTCCATCGGCCGCACGATCGAGCCGTGGGTATTTTGCATCTTCAACCCACGACTTTTTATATTTACTCTTTAGTCTAAAAACTTTCGTCTGAAGTTTAAAAAGTTTTGTAATATTTGCACTTAGGCCCTCACATTTTTACTATTTGCACTTAGGTCCACGCCACGTCACCTCACGTGACTGGGGCGTGTGACTTTTGGGTATTTTGCATATTTGGTCCTGAACTTTTAGGTATTTGCAATTACATCCCTGTACGTAGTTAATTAAATATGTTTTTGGAGAAATTGCATGTATGCCCAGCCGATTTTCATTAATTACAATTATGCCCCTGTGAATGATATATCACGTGTTCTACGCGTGCCTTTTTGGTGAAATTTGCACCTGAGCCCCTGGATGTTTTTATAATTGCATTTATACCCCTGCTAGGCTTAGGATTTTTGTATGCTTGATCTATTTATTTCACACCTCACTTAATTGCCAAAAATTCTCTAGGTTTAAGCTCCTGTTTGCTTCCACTTTCACGCTATATTTTTAGTTTCTAATTTTATTGTATTTTCATATTTATTAAAAATCAAAAACATGTTATTTCAGCACTGTCTAGCTTAGAAAATACCAAAAAAATATTAAAATACCTCTAAAAATTCTAAAAACATCACCTACTGTTTATTTTGATCTACTTTATTTTCAGTCCAAAAACCACTAAAAATTTCAAAAGAAAAACCTTAAAAATTAAAAATAAAAAAAACTTCAAAAAAATATATAAAACCAAAGAAAACTCCAAAAATCATAAACTCATCTCCTGGTTGTTCCATATTTTATTCTCTTTATTTAAAAATTAGTGTGAAAAATTTTGGTTGTTGTTTGCTAATTTTAATTCCCATTTTACTCACAACCATCACATATTTCACTGTTTTGACTTATTTTGCTATTTAAAAATACCAAAAACACTTTGAAAAATACCCAAAAATCACAAAAATAGTAACAAATTATAAACATCTCAAAAAAATTTTATTTCTAAATTTTTGGTTATTTTTACACATTTTATAAATACTTTATCTTGTTTTTTATTACATTGTTTTTAAATTCCAATATAAAAAAATATAAAACATAAAATTATAAAAATCAGAAAATTAAAAAAAACAAAATAGAAAATTAAAAAAATTAAATAAAAAAATAAAAAATTAAAAGCCCACAAAAAAATTTAATTCGGTTAAGTGGTTCATTAGACCTAGGGTTGGATTTTTATCTATGCTCTACACCCTTGCTTCCTGAGTTTGACCCCTACTTGCTTGCCACTGTACATTTTTAGTAGGGTATAATAAATTTTAACCCTTGTTATTCATTCCTTGATTGATTGTGTGGGTTAATTGTTGACGAACGAAGAGGCTTGAGTAGTCGCATCAGCGACAGTGAGTCTGATTTGTCAGACCACTATTTAGCGGCTCTCGCTTTTTCGTTTTTCAAATGGCGTCGTTGCCAGGGAGCATCAGCTTGTAGAGTACCTTTGGGTCTTTTAGTTACTTAGCCATTTTTGATTACTTGTCTCTTGTGCATCATTTATTTTGAACTGTCTGACATCTCTTTTGTTTTCTTGCGAGGGACCGCTGACCGAGGAGGATCGCCTAGGGGTCCTGTGCAGCCTTGGGAGGAGGAGCCAGCTATTCTACCCTAGCCGACAGGAGAGAGCAGGAGAACTAGAGAGAGAGAGATAGTGCTTTTATTTTTGTGAGAGAGAGTTATTTGTTTAATTTGTAATAATACATGACTTGGACACTTGAACACTTCGGGCCTAATTTCCGGGTGTTTGTTCACCCGGGGGCTCACCGCGGTTTTCTCGTGTTTTCCCGACTGTCATTTTCCGGTTTTGATTTCTTTTTCATTTCTTTTGTGGATTGAGCTCTTAGATTTATGCATTGCTTGATCGATTAGATTAGGTCCAAACACCTTAACATACAATTGTATGTACCTATAGATCGTACTTGGACTTAGTTTAATTAAACAACGAAGTCACTCTTCTTTAATCCGCGCACTGCGAGCTCTCCCTGTAAAGCGCTTTCTCCTAAACTCAAGTGTGTTGAGCAGAGGAGGGGTGAGCCTAGACCGGACCTTAGGATTGGAGTTGAGTGATTAGCTTGTGGTTCTTCACGCTAGCAGTTGCCTATCTGATGAATCTACGTTTCATCATCTTTATTCTATCATTTTAGCCTTAAAAACCCTAGTAAATGCGTGTAAATAGCATTAATTCATGCATTTTAGCATTCATGCATATGTATGTAAATACTGTATAAAATACGGTTTTTTATGCCAAAATTATATAATAAAGAAAAGAAAAGAAAAAGAATAAAATATTGTAAATATTTTATGACCCGAAACCCCGAGACCTAGGCATCTTGATGAATAGGTCGACAAGGAATAAAGTAGGGGGAGATAAGGGCCAAAATACAGATAAAATACCTATATTTTCTATTCATTCTTTATTCATTTTGGGACCTATTTTTGGTTCCACTTTTTATACATCAAATAAAGAAACTTTGTACATGAAAGTTGTAGATAATTTTATAAAGAAAAATACAAAATTGATTTCACTTAAAAATAATGTACAGATAAAAAGTTATGGTCTGAATAAAATTCCAGAATCCCAACTTCCCAGACCCGTATCTCATAAATGACAACTCCAAATGCATCAAACTCACCTTTAATTGTATATAGATTAAAATAAGCTATTTATTGGCGGTGGTTTCGCATTTGGCGGAGCTACGTTTTGAAAGTTGAGTTTTGGACACACATTGTACACTGTACTGAATAAAATATTCAATTTATTATTTATTTATTATTTTTAAAATTTTATACTTTTATAATTTTGTAAATATTACCTATAATAATTATATGTATTAAAATCAGAATAAAAATATAAATAAAACTCAAAATAAAATACATGTATGTATAATACATAGGTATTTCACCTATAAATATACCTATACATTTTATACTTATATTTTATTAAATATACAAAATACATCAGAAAAATAAAATAAAAATATATTTATGTGTATAGAAGTATTTTGTAATTTTATAAAATAAGAAACAAAAATAACAGAATTAAAATACACAGAATACAAATCAAATAATCATATATATAGGAATTATACCTATATAGGGGTATAAAAGCAACTTGTAATTATACACCCCATAAAAATAATTAAAAATCATAATAAAATAATTTATAAAAAAATAAACATTTTTTATTTTATAACCAAAATTTAAATAATTCATTTTCTACTTTTTATTGAATTTATAAGTATTTTTTCCGAGGTTTTTTCTGGTTGGTCCACGTGGACCAACCAGATTTCTTCTTTGGTTGACCTCGGTCAACTCTCTGACCGAGGTCTGGGCTGTGTCAGAACACAGTTTTTCTTGGATTTCGTGGATTTTTGGAGGCCGATTCTTTCACCGTTTGAGGTCGGTCTCTTCACAAGAAATGTAGCCCTACTAGTGAGCCTACACGCCCAGGCATTGGCTTGGCGATTCGATCAAAGATTCGCCCGATATCGCTCCTTGAACCTTGCGCCAGAGCCATGTTTCAAAAGAGACCCATCACCTCCATTTTCCCTTTGAACCCTCTTCTACCCAGATCTGAACCCTAGTTCGCCGCGCTCCGGACCGGAGGGGTAACAACCCTCCTCCAGCACGTGCGCGGGGCCCGGGCGAGGGCCGAGGCGGCGCTCCACCACCTCCGGCCATTCTTGGCCGTTGAGGTCCTTGTTCACGGTGTCCATCCATTCTAACTTGTTTTATTCGTTTTTTTTGTTGTTTTTAATCGCATTTAAACCCCCACACCTTATCCAGATCTCTATTTTTCGTACTGAGCCGCTCTCCTTCGCTTAAATCAACCCATTTGGAAGTTCGCCGGAGCCTGACTCCGATGAACCTCCTCCGCACCCTTCACGCTTCACCGCACCTTGCGGCGCCCTTGGGACTGCCCACTGTTTATTCTCGCACTCTTTTTGCAGGTCCCAGGCGCTCAGGACCCCTCGGGGGTTTGTTTTTCAGTTGCAGCTCGAGCTCCTGGAGGCCCTCCCCTTCGCCAACTCCGAAGCGGAGCCCCGGCCGACTTCGGCCATTTTGAAGCCGCTGCTCCCCTTGAGGAAGCCCCCAGGAGGCTCGTGGTGACGTCGGAGAGGAACGAGACGCTTCGCGCGTGAAGATTTTGAGGGTTTAACGTCATCCGGGCAGTGTTCTTGCCGAGTTCGTTCTTCACGCGCCAGCACCGTCGATCTGGTCCTGTTCTTGCAGCCGCCCCAGGCGCTGTTGGATGAAGATTATGCCAGCCGTCCGATTGCCCAACTCCAATCTAATCGGGACCGCACAATGAAGGGGTATCGCGCGTCCTCGACGCGACACGTGGTGTAAGTAATATCTGCGCTGCCGTTGGATGCGCCCCCTGCTGGGTATTTTGCGCGCCCAACCCAGCTAGTTTTGCTAATTGTTTATTGGTTATTAAACTTTCGCCTGCTGTTATAATGGTTTTGTAAGATTTGTGAACATGCCCCCAAACTTTCTTATTATCGCAGGTTTGCCCCCCCCCCTCCCCCCCCGCCAGGCGCGTGCTCTGCACGTGGCCCTGGCGATTTTTGCAGGAAACCCCCCGGATGTTTGAGTATTAGTTTTTAGTTCTTAAACGTTTAATTTCAGTTATAGAATTTCTGTGAATTTGCGCAAAGGACCTTGAATATTTGTTTAATTGCGAGTTGCCCCTTCCTAGGTGCGCGTGCCTATGCACGTGTGGCTTGGACTTTTGCGGGAATAGCCTTGGCACTTTGAGCATTTCGATTTAGTCCTGCAAGTATTTTCTTTAGTTATAATATTTCTGAAATATTTGCGCAGAGGCCCTTGCAGTTCTTGATAATTACATTAAAGCCCCTGCGCGTGTGCCTTTTCCTTTTGTTATCTTTATTTGTTGCATGTATCCATAAAATCCAAAAAAATCTCCAAAAATCATAGTAGAGTCCTGTTGCATAGAAGATCAAGACATATTTTTATTTTTCATAATTATTGCATTTTAATATTTATTAAAAATCAAAAACATCCATTTTGTGCATTGTCTAGCTTATAAAATCCATAAAAAATATAAAAACACTCCAGAAAAATCCCAAAAAAATATATTTTGTCTATTTTAGTTTGTTTTAGCTCCCAGCCAAAAATCATTAAAAAATATAAAACCAATCTCCTAAAAATCACAAAACTCTAATAATCTTCATAAAAATTTATAAAATTCATAAAAAATCCAAAAATCGTGTTTTCTTTTCCTGAATTTTTTTTGTTTTGTTACCTTTCATTTAAAATTAATTTGGGAAATTTTTGATACTGTTTGCTTTTTTTCATTCCCATTTTAGTTTCAGTCTTGCATTTTATTCACTGTTTTCTCTATTTTGCTAATTAAAAATACCAAAAACATTCTTAAAAATTCCCAAAAATCACAAAAATAGTAAAAAAGTATAAAAAGACCAAAAAGACTTTATTTGCTAATTTTTGAAAATTTTTATCTATTTTTATAAATATCTCTTTCTCCCTTTTATTACATTGCTTATATATTCTCTTATTGGAAAAAGAAAATATAAAAATATAAAATAAAAAAAGGAAATATAAAATCAGAAAAGTAAAAACCAAAATACAAAAATATAAAATCAAAAATTAAATAAAAAATTATAAAATTAAAAACCCACACAAAAAAATAGCATAGTTAGACACTTGATCACATACACACATTTTGAGCCTTAGTGCCCCGATCTAACCTTTTTGCTCCTTGTGTTCGACCTCTACACATACTTGCACTATACACATCTTGTTGTAGAGTTATAATAAATTTTAACTCCGCACATTTACTTTCATTGCTTGATTTATCTGTCGTGGGTTAATTGTTGATTAATTCAGGTTTCGTGAGCGGTCGCTCAGCGACACTGTAGTCCCGCCTTGTGTAGACTATTTTGACCCTCACAAAATCTAAGTTTTCAAATGGCGTCGTTGCCGGGGAGCAACAGCGCGTAGATCGTTTTTGCCTTGTGTTTGTGATTATTGGTCTACCTTAGCGGTTTTTCTTTTCGCGATTTTATTTTTATTTTTATTTTTATTTTATTGACATACATTGTTGAATTGTCTAATCATTCTTCCTTGTTGACTTTGTGCGAGGAACCGCGGAGCGAGGGAGACACTCTACCTTAGGCGTCGGTGCACCCACGTGAAGGCGGTAGGAGACTTCTGACCTAGCATCAAAGAAGGCAGGGGGGACTTGAGACGACAGTCATATTTTGAGCATTTTTGTGTTATATTTATTTTTGTAATTTTAAGTGAGAGAGAGACTACTATTTGTAATAATACAGGTACCCCCGGACTTGGACTCTTGAGCCTAATTTCCAAGTGATTGTTCACTTGGGGGCTCGCCGCGGTTTTCTCGCGCTTTTCTTCGCATTTTTTGTTTTGTTTTCCGATTTTCGATTTTATTTCTTTTGTGTGATTGAGCCCTTAGTTTTAGGATTGCTTGCGTAGCATTAGGTCCAAACATCTTAATCAACATTGCATGTACCTATAGTACGTTCTGGACTTAGTCAAATTTTAAACAGTTGATCATCACCTTCAATCCGTCGCGCCGCGAGCTCTCCCCGCAAAGCGCTTTCTCCTAAACTCAAGTGTGTTGAGCAGAGGAGGGGTGAACCTAGACCGGACTCTAGGGTTTAGGATTGGAGGTCAACTTGTGGTTCTTCCCGATAATAGCAATTTCTGAAACTTAGGTCGATTTCATCGGCTTTTGCATTTGCATATAGATAGGTTTCAATTCTGCTGAGCATCCTTGCATGTAGAGTGCTGGAGGCAAGGTGAGCATTTCTCTTTAGCATACATCATCGATTGCCGCTTGCATTGCTTTTCCGCCTCTCCCTCTGATTTTGCCAACCTAGGTGCTTAAAGGAATTGACTCCTCGTTAAACGCGTGCATTTCTCACTAAAAATTCAAAAAAAAAGTGATAATCAATAAAATTGGGACTGCTAACATTACTCGACCCTAAAATCAACCAAAAAGAAAAATTCTCTTGGGGCGAGTAATCCCCTCATTGTCTTCGCTTTTACTTACTCGCGCACACCCTAAGGACTAGTGCCCAAATCCCATCTTCAGCCCCTAAGTGTGTGCAACTCTTTTGACTTATCACCTAACTCTAAAACAGACAAGATTAAAAGACCGCATTTTACGGTCTCTACCGAGTTGAGTAGGTGAATTGAGGGTTTGACTTGTTTTCATTTTTGCTTGTGATTGTTTTGTGTGTGTCCTAGATCATCCCTGCGCATTTGCGCCTTTTTTTCTACTCTCTTGACTTGACCGTCGTGCTCTCCCGATCATTTTCCTTTTGTTTTCAAGATGGACCCCTGGAGCATTTTCTATCCGGACATTGCGGATCCCTCGTCCGCTCCAGCCGGTCCACCTTAATTTTTCCCGGAGGACTTTGCTCCTGATTTTTGTACATATCCGACCAACCCACTATTTCAGGATCCAGACTTTGACCTTCACCAGTCATTTCCACCACCATCGCCTACACATTTCGACAACTCGCTCTTCCTTGAGTATCTTGATCCGGAATGTGATTTTTGTCCACACCCACCACCCACATTCGACACACCCGATCTTGAGATTTTGGAGTCACCTTTCATGGAGTCCACCCTTGAGCACTTGACCCAGATGATGGATCATATGGGACAGAGGATTGACAACCTCACTAGTACCAATAAGAGCGACCATTTGATGATATGGGTTCACTCGAGGACGACCATGAGAGCTTGCAATTGCCAAAATACAAAAAAATGAGAAAAATTTAAAAACACAAAAAGAGATTGGGAGACTTTTGATCGAGTCAGACTATGAGTAGAGCGCCCACTTGCCAGATCCTTTATCCACACATTCATTCACACCTTGTCCCACCTTTGACCCCGAAGATGCCGCTGTACAGACTGCTCTTGGCATGCCTCGTGTATATGCTGATTCTGACCTTCTCCCTTGTATGGAGGAGGTCCAAAAATTCAAAAAAATGCTGACTGAACCCGAAGTGGTGGCCAACATTCATGACATCATCCGTGCCCCACTTCAGCAGGCCATGACCGATTTATCTGCTCCTCTTCCCAAGAAGAGAAAGCGGAGGAGCAGATCTGAGCGTCATATTCTGACCATGGCCACTGCCCATGCCATCACACACCGTCCCATTCCTAGGAAAAAGAACACTGCCACACCTTTCATTAGCTGCACCATCTCTGACCACACATGTGATCACACTCTCCTAGACGGCGGTGCTTCGATTAGCATCATACCCTTCTCGTTGGTACAATCTCTTCACTTAGGGCCTCTCAAGAAAACCAGGATGATCGTACAGTTTGCTGATGGATCAATAAAGAGGCCGAAGGGTATCCTTGAAAACGCCGTCATCTCGATTCAGGGCACGAGCTACACTGTTGACTTTGTCATTTTGCCCATGGAGACCTCCACTGGGGAGCACTCTCCAATCATCCTGGGACGACCATTCCTCACTTCTGCGAGGGTCGTTATTGATTACGGATCAGGAGAGATTCACTTCCGTCCTGCTGACGAGAACGAAGCATTGATCACCGCACCCACTACCGACCAGAATTCTGCACCTGATGTGACTACACCTGTTCTAGCTGACCTCGAGGATCATGACCTTGATGATACTATCAGAGAATTTTGTTGCTTATTGGATTCCACTGAGACCCGAGAACTCCTCTCTGTTAAGGAACACTCGGAAAGCATGGACCTCGACGTTCCTTCTTCTGGGACTTGGCGTTGTGTTGATGACATCCGCGGGATTTACACGATCGATACCATTGAGCGGAGGGCAGATGTAGACACTAGACAGGACGGACATGTTTTGACTACTTCCACTGATGGGTCTGCTCCTGTCCACATAGACACTGATGAGCCAAAGGCCGAATTTGATTTAGTTGCTTTTCTTCAGAAATTCGGACCTTTTGATGAGAAAGACGATCCGGTTGAGATTATAGAGGACGAACAGAGTTCGACTACTTCCACTGATGACTTCGTGCCTTTTGATTTTGACCTGGATGACACCTCGCTGGACGACTTTGAGTATACTTCTTCCGATGAGGATGAGTTCGTCCCATTTCACTTCGACATCAGCGATACTTCCAAGGCCGGACCTAGCCGTACTTCTCCCACTCACCAGTCTGTGCCTTCACACCCTAGGGCCCCTGAGGACCTTCACCCTGTCGACCCTGATCGGCTCCCATCCACTGTGGACCCCGATGTCGACCTGCACCATACCAGATCTATTCCACAGAGGTCCCGCAAGAAGGTTCATTTTCAACCTCCTTGATCATGTGTACATTCATCTCTGTTGTATATCCTCTTATGTTCATCTTTGTCCTTCTCCCGTTTTGCTCGTCCACCCATTCTCGTGTTTTCCTTGCTTAGGATGTACTTTGTCCTAAGTATAGGGGGGTGGACGAGCCGAGTGTTCTTTCATCGTTCTGTGTCATTACTCCTGTCGTTGCCTATACTTAGGGCTTCTTTTACCCTAAGTATAGGGGGAGTGGTATGTACATCCTCTGATCTCTCATTCCATCTTCAGATCTCTTTTCTTCTTTTCTTCTTTTCTTCTTTTCCTTTTCTATCTTCTTCATCTATCAGAAAGGTGTTGCCCCTTGTAGACAGTTTTCTATACTTAGGATGTACTTTGTCCTAAGTATAGGGGGTGCGCACCCCGAGTTTCCTTCATTCTTTTCGATCCTCTCCATTGTCTCCTCTTCTCGTCTATACTTAGGGATATCTTACCCTAAGTATAGGGGGAGACAGTCTGAGTACGATCTGTTCATTCCCACCCTTGACACTCCCTGCTTTGTGTACAGTCTGCTATACTTAGGATTATTTCATCCTTAGTATAGGGGGGACGGTCAACTTCTCATTCATTCGTCTCTGTATTCCTTTATTCTTTAGATTTTCCTATACTCAGTACGAGTTATGTCTTCTCTTTTCTCTCTGATCTATGAGGACATAGCTCAAGCTAAGTATATGGGGGTCGTATATACTACATATATACTTAAGCCATAACTCGTACTTTCGTATTTTCCTAATAAATATGGCTAAAAAATCTTTAAAATTCATTAAAAATCCTTAATAAAAGGATGTGGTTATTCCTCAAAGTCTTTTTGTATTTACTGATTAATAAATCAGGTGAAAATGTTTTTTGCAAAATGTTTGAAAAATAGTTTGAAAATCTTTGTGAACATCTATTGAAAACTATTTTGAAAATATTTTGTTACATGTTTTCAACCTGTGTAAAAATGTGTGGTTTGTAAAATTTCTTTTCTTTGTGTGAAATAAAATATTTGAAAAATAATTTGCAAATGGTTTGAAAAATGGTTGCAAAAATGTTTTGAA
This sequence comes from Ottelia alismoides, assembly GCA_037367405.1. Lineage (NCBI taxonomy): Eukaryota > Viridiplantae > Streptophyta > Magnoliopsida > Alismatales > Hydrocharitaceae > Ottelia > Ottelia alismoides. Next base: position 882,911 of record JAZKJV010002148.1, read on the forward strand.
AAACCTATATATACTGTTTGAAAAACCATTGCAAAATGATTTTCAAATGTGTGTACATGTTTGCAAAAATGTTTGTAAAAATTATTTTGTACTATAGTTTTCAAAAATTGTGTGAAAAGCTTGTATCAAATAAGTTTGAGGAATACATACATCTCACCAAAAACCATTATATGTATATACGTATAAAATTGATCACTTACCCTTGTAAATCCTTAAATTCCACTTCTTGTAAATATAAGAAGCACTCCCGTGTACATAGATTCACCTTGTTTCAAGCCAAAATCTTTTTGTTTTCAAAATTCCCAAAAACATTTGCAAAATTAAAATCTAAAAACACTTGAAAAATCTTTCTGAAAAATACAAAATATGCATGCACCATCTTTTCAAAAATCCATAAAAAGTTCAAAATCTTTGAAAATTGCATCACAAAAATATTTTCTGCATTCTGCATTTGCATGCCATTCGCATTTTTTGGATTGAGTTTGATAGTTGAACAAGTCTAAGTAAAATCCGAAGATTGGAGCTTGATTGGACCTGAAAATCTTCCTAATAATAGGAACCTTATAGGAACTGGGTTTGAGGTACTTCAGGTCTAGTTGACTGAATTCTTTGAGGATCACGGGACTTGGTTCAATGGATTCTTGACTGCCTAAGTAGAGTATTTCGGAGCACACGCACGACCCTTGTTGATAATGACCTAACTTGGACACCTGCACCTTTCACATGGCTCAACTCAGTTGGAGTGGTGAGGGGATTGGATTTGCCGGTATGAGACGCACACAAGTGGAAACACTTGTCCTCCTCTAGGGAGGGAAGTGCACCCCAACCCTTCCAGTGATTAGAATGTCTAAAGACAGGAGGCTGTGGGTTGCGATAAAGCTTCAAAAGAGGGATAGTCTACTGGCTCAAGAGGAAAAACTCCCTACGTAAATGCTGCTGTGAATAGTATTTCAAAAAAAAAAGAAGTTCAGGCATGTACAAAAATAAAAAGCCTGCAAAGTATGTGAATATGTTGTATAGAAAATAAGCAAGCTTGAGCATCAAAGTCAGATATGTGAGCCTGCAGCAGGATGACTTGACTACACTGGTCTTGCATCCCAGGATAGGTAGCTACACTGGCTACCGTCCATTCTTCTCTTCACCCCCCACCTCTTGAGCTGGTTGCCACTTGAACTTAGAAGGGAATACCTCGCTCCTCGAGGATGGAGTCATTGGATTGGGGAATCATTGGGTTGTCATGCTGGAGAAGTCAGTCTCTTTGTCATTCTAGTTGGGGAGAGCCACTATCACTTACACTGTACGAGTCAGATTCATAGTCGTAAGGGTTTGCGCATGAGTTGAGGTATTTCTGACCTGGCTATTGAGGAGACTAGAACAGAGTTTTGGGATTCTCAGGGACTGTTGGACTTCAAATTCGGTTCTCACTAAGTTTCCGCCCGCACTAAAATTCCAAAGGTCTGACTTAAGCTCCAAACATTGATTTTGTGAAGACAAGTTTGACAATTAAATTTAGTCCATCTTTTTTCTTTTTCTTTTCTTTAATTTTCTTTTTCTGCACTTATTGCATAATTGTTTGCTAGGGACTAGCAAAGGCAAGTATAGAGGGATGATGAATCTACGTTTCGTCATCTTTATTCTATCATTTTAGCCTTAAAAACCCCAGTAAATGCGTGTAAATAGCATTAATTCATGCATTTTAGCATTCATGCATATGTGTGTAAATACTGTATAAAATACAGTTTTTTATGCCAAAATTATAGAATAAAGAAAAGAAAAGAAAAAGAATAAAATATTGTAAATATTTTATGACCCGAAACCCCGAGACCTAGGCATCTTGATGAATAGGTCGACAAGGAATAAAGTAGGGGGAGATAAGGGCCAAAATACAGATAAAATAACTATATTTTCTATTCATTCTTTATTCATTTTGGGACCTATTTTTGGTTTCACTTTTTATACATCAAATAAAGAAACTTTGTACATGAAAGTTGTAGATAATTTTATAAAGAAAAATACAAAATTGATTTCACTTAAAAATAATGTACAGATAAAAAGTTATGGTCTGAATAAAATTCCAGAATCCCAACTTCCCAGACCCGTATCTCACAAATGACAACTCCAAATGCATCAAACACACCTTTAATTGTATATAGAATAAAATAAGCTATTTATTGGTGGTGGTTTCGCATTTGGCGGAGCTACGGTTTGAAAGTTGAGTTTTGGACCCACATTGTACAGTGTATTGAATAAAATATTCAATTTATTATTTTTATATATTTATACTTTTATAATTTTGTAAATATTACCTATAATAATTATGTGTATTAAAATCAGAATAAAAATATAAATAAAACTCAAAATAAAATACATGTATGTATAATACATAGGTATTTCACCTATAAATATACCTACACATTTTATACTTATATTTTATTAATATACAAAATACATCAGAAAAATAAAATAAAAATATATTTATGTGTATAAAAGTATTTTGTAATTTTATAAAATAAGAAACAAAAATAATAGAATTAAAATACACAGAATAAAAATCAAATAATCAAATATATAGGAATTATACCTATATAGGGGTATAAAAGCAACTTGTAATTATACACCCCATAAAAATAATTAAAAACCATAATAAAATAATCTATAAAAAATAAACATTTTTTATATTATAACCAAAATTTAAATAATTCATTTTCTATTTTTTATTGAATTTATAACTATTTTTTCCAAGGTTTTTTCTGGTTGGTCCACGTGGACCAACCAGATTTCTTCTTTGGTTGACCTCGGTCAACTCTCTGACCGAGGTCTGGGCTGTGTTAGAACACAGTTTTTCTTGGATTTCGCGGATTTATGGAGGCCGATTCTTTCACCGTTTGAGGTCGGTCTCTTCACGAGAAATGTAGCCCTACTAGTGAGCCTACACGCCCAGGCATTGGCTTGGCGATTCGATCAAAGATCCGCCCGATATCGCTCCTTGAACCTTGCGCCAGAGCCATGTTTCAAAAGAGACCCATCACCTCCATTTTCCCTTTGAACCCTCTTCTACCTAGATCTGAACCCTAGTTCACCGTGCTCCGAGCCGGAGGGGTGACAGCCCTCCTCCAGCACGTGCGCGGGGCCCAGGCGAGGGCCGAGGCGGCCCTCCACCACCTCCGGCCATTCTTGGTCGTTGAGGTCCTTGTTCACGGTGTCCATCTGTTCGAACTTGTTTTATTCGTTTTTTTTGTTGTTTTTAATCGCATTTAAACCCCCACACCTTATCCAGATCTCTATTTTTCGTACTGAGCCGCTCTCCTTCGCTTAAATCAACCCATTTGGAAGTTCGCCGGAGCCTGACTCCGGTGAACCTCCTCCGCACCCTTCATGCTTCACCGCACCTTGCGGCACCCTTGGGACTGCCCATTGTTTATTCTCGCACTCTTTTTGCAGGTCCCAGGGCTCAGGACCCGCGGGGGTTCGTTTTTCAGTTACAGCTCGAGCTCCTGGAGGCCCTCCCCTTCGCCAACTCTGCAGCGGAGCCCTGGCTGACTTCGGCCATTTTGAAGCTGCTGCTCCCCTTGAGGAAGCCCCCAGGAGGCTCGTGGTGAGGTCGGAGAGGAACGAGACGCTTCGCGCGTGAAGATTTTGATGGTTTAACGTCATTCGGGCAGTGTTCTTGCCGAGTTCGTCCTTCACGCGCCAGGACCGTCGATCTGGTCCTGTTCTTGCAGCCGCCCCAGGCGCCGTTGGATGAAGATTATGCCAGCCGTCTGATTGCCCAACTCCAATCTAATCGGGACCGCACAATGAAGGGGTATCGCGCGTCCTCGACGCGACACGTGGCGTAAGTAATATCTGCGCTGCCGTTGGATGCGCCCCCTGCTGGGTATTTTGCGCGCCCAACCCAGCTAGTTTTGCTAATTGTTTATTGGTTATTAAACTTTCGCCTGCTGTTATAATGGTTTTGTAAGATTTGCGAACAGGCCCCCAAACTTTCTTATTATCGCAGGTTTGCCCCCCCGCCAGGCGCGTGCTCTGCACATGGCCCTGGCGATTTTTGCAGGCAACCCCCCGGATGTTTGAGTATTAGTTTTTAGTTCTTAAACGTTTAATTTCAGTTATAGAATTTCTGTGAATTTGCGCAAAGGCCCTTGAATATTTGTTTAATTGCGAGTTGCCCCTTCCCAGGTGCGCGTGCCTATGCACGTATGGCTTGGACTTTTGCGGGAATAGCCTTGGCACTTTGAGCATTTCGATTTAGTCCTGCAAGTATTTTCTTTAGTTATAATATTTCTGAAATATTTGCGCAGAGGCCCTTGCATTTCTTGATAATTACATTAAAGCCCCTGCACGTGTGCCTTTTCCTTTTGTTATCTTTATTTGTTGCATGTGTCCATAAAATCCAAGAAAATCTTTAAAAATCATAGTAGAGTCCTGTTGCATAGTAGATTAACGACATATATTTATTTTTTGTAATTATTGCATTTTAAAATTTATTAAAATTCAAAAACATCCATTTTGTGCACTGTCTAGCTTATAAAATCCATAAAAAATATAAAAACACTCCACAAAAATCCCAAAAAAATATATTTTGTCTATTTTAGTTTGTTTTAGCTCCCAGCCAAAAATCATTAAAAAATATAAAATCAATCTCCTAAAAATCACAAAACTCTAAAAACCTTCATAAAAATTTATAAAATTCATAAAAAATCCAAAAAATCGTGTTTTCTTTTCCTGAATTTTCTTTGTTTTGTTACCTTTCATTTAAAATTAATTTGAGAAATTTTTGATATTGTTTGCTTTTTTTCATTCCCATTTTAGTTTCAGCCTTGCATTTTATTCACTGTTTTCTCTATTTTGCTAATTAAAAATACCAAAAACATTCTTAAAAATTCCCAAAAATCACAAAAACAGTAAAAAAGTATAAAAAGACCAAAAAGACTTTATTTGTTAATTTTTGAACATTTTTATCTATTTTTATAAATATCTCTTTCTCCCTTTTATTACATTGCTTATATATTCTCTTATTGGAAAAAGAAAATATAAAAATATAAAATACAAAAAGAAAATATAAAATCAGAAAATTAAAAACCAAAATACAAAAATATAAAATCAAAAATTATAAAATTAAAAACCCACAAAAAAAATAGCATAGTTAGACACTTGATCACATACACATTTTGAGCCTTAGTGCCCCGATCTAACCTTTTTGCTCCCTGTGTTCGACCTCTACACATACTTGCACTATACACATATTGTTGTAGAGTTATAATAAATTTTAACTCCGCACATTTACTTTCATTGCTTGATTTATCTGTCGTGGGTTAATTGTTGATTAATTCGGTTTCATGAGCGGTCGCTCAGCGACACTGTAGTCCCGCCTTGTGTGGACTATTTTGACCCTCGCAAAATCTGAGTTTTCACTATCTTAGGATGATTTCCGCATTGCATACCGGCATATATATTAGGTTTATAAATTCCTGCTTTGCATCCGGCATGGAGAGAGCTGGGATTCGCTGTAAGTCTTCTTACTTTGCATCCATCATTTAGGCACAAAGGTGAGATTTCCATCTTGGTGCCGACTTTTGGCTTTTCCCGACTCTTTTCTCCCTCTGATTTTGGACAAAGTAGGATAAAGAAAATACAAAATCGTTAGACGCTTGTTTGAATCTACTCAAAAGAAGCGATAACACCAAAAAAAATTAAAAAAGGACTGCTAAGAAAACTTTGACCTAAATAAAATTGGTAATTGGACTCATTGATTGGGGAGAGTAACACCCTCACTTGTTTTCAGGTTGCATGGGAAGGTCTCCTTCCAAGTGAGGTGAGCGCTTCGTAAGGATTAGAACCAAAAACCCAACTTATGGCTGCCTTGTGTGTCGCCTGGATTTCCGAAGTATTGGCGCTACTATCGTACGTAGTCGAGTAGGGCTTGGTCGCCATTGGTGACTCACTATTGTGTGAGCATCGACCTTGTCCGAAGTACCGAGCATAGGCCACGCCTTCACGGGTGTGTCTGTCTCACCGGCTGCGTCCGAGTAGGATCTTGCACGCTCACGGGTGATTCCGTTGCGAGCGAGATCCGAAGTATCGGTTTCGCCTATCGGCTTCCTCCCTCTATTTCTTTGGCCGAGTAGGGATCCGGGAAAGGTTACAAGGACCTTAAAAAGCACAAGTTACAGGTTACATAGGAGGAGGACAAGTACGGGAATACTTTTCAGGCAGTACTCTCGCTCCTATAGGCGTAGCGCTCTAAGGACTCGTTGAAAGATAACTTCCTAAATTCAAGCTAAAACCGACAAGATAATAGCCGAACTTTCACGGCTTCATGTGTTGAGTTGGTGAACTTACCCCTGATTTGTGTTTGATTGCTAGTTACATTTAGGTCAAAGATCAAAAATATCGCGCCTTTGCGCAAATTTTGTCTCCCTTCTATTTGACCCTTGCTCATTGTGAGCCTTCTACTGTTTTGCAATCCTCTTTATTTCTTGTTACCCTCGTGCTCCTCATCCAACATCCTTTCCTTTTGGTCTTCTCAAGATGTCGTCACACGGATGGTTTAGTCGGGACCTTGCCGACGCCCACATCGATTCCGTGCCAGCAACATCTTCAATAAAGAGGGGCGATCTATGAGAAGTTAATTCGGATCTTGCGAATGTCTCCTTGGATTCCCCTATTCTCGCCTCTTTCAATACTTGCCTTTCTCCAATAAATCCGCTATTCGGGATGGATTCGCAACCCGAACTAGCTCTTCCCCTTCCAATCAACCGGGATTACTCTTGTCCCCGAAATAACCCCTTGTGAATGGAGGTCGATTTCAGTCAATATCATATGTTCCATTCACAACATTATGGGATTGACCTTAATCCCAGATTCATCTCAACAGCAGGTGCTGAGGAAGATACTGATCAGGGTTTACTCCGTCATGCAGATCCTCCACCCGATCACGAGTCAAAGATTCAAGAGCAGTCTGAGATGGCAGGTGGAAGAGGAAAAGGACCACAGCCCCAGCACGAGCCTGAAGTCAATACAGGGGAAGGACAATACACCACGCAGGGCGAGGTTAACAGTCAACTGCTGGCTTCCATTCAAGCCATTCAACAGCAGTTGACTAATCACAGACAACCTTCCAGGACATGTTGAACGATCTGAGGAGGAGGGCCGATGCAAGAGATGGTCGACGAGAGGATGATCCGAACTTCGATCCCAATTTCCATGAAGTTAGGGATGAGTCTTCAGTGGGACCCGAATATGAAGCAGCAGAAGAAGATCCACCGCAGCCCAAGCCCACACTCAAGGAGACATACAACCCAGGAGCAGGGCACATCACTGAGTGGATTCAAGTTCCACGTATGCATGCCCACCTCAAGCTGAAGCCACAATTTCTGTCACTGCTTCCCACTTTTCATGGGAACACCACTGAAGAATCGTACATTTTTCTCAAGAAGTTCAGCCGCATCTGTTCCACTGCACATTACCCAGGAGTCCCTCTAGATGTAGTCAAGATGACCGCATTCCCTTTCAGCCTTCAAGACAAGGCCCTTTATTGGGTCGACCATCTTGGGAAGGTCGTCACCACCTGGGAGGAATTGAAATATGCCTTTCTCCATAAATTCTATCCTCTTGGGAGATTAAATCAGATGCGCGCCCGGATCTCCAGTTTCTGCCAGCAGCCCCACGAGACGATCCATGAAGCGTGGGAGAGATTCAAAGATCTCCAGGAGAAGTGCCCCCACCATGAAATACCAAAGACCAGTCTCGTACAACACTTCTTTGGGGGGCTATCATTCCAGAGCCAAAAACTTGTGGATGCGGCTTGCGGCGGTTTGCATTTCAACAAGGACGAGGACGTTGTGTGGAATGTCTTCGAAGAAATGGCTGAGGGAGAAGTAGCCCAATCCTCGTCCAGAATCTACATGAAGCCACCAACCGCCATCAGCAAGTCAGTTAACATGGCTTCTCACACCGAGGACAAGGATGAGAGCTCCAACCTGAGCATCATTGGGAGCCACTTGTCCAAAGTGGATATTATCGAGAAGAGGTCAGAGGACCTCGAAAAACTAGCAGTCATAGAGAAGAGGACCCAAGGTCTGGAAAAGCTCGACCAGATTTCCCAACAGCTGGAGCAGCTCGTCCGAGCATTGAATGCAAACATGTGCAACGCTGTATCTACATATGCAGAGCCGAATGCTGAGAAGAAGGAGCCTATAATGCAGCAAAACCCTCAGCCGACTCCACCGCAGCCCCAGCCTGTCCAGCACGTGTACGACGTGCAGGTTCCGGAGCAGCCACCGCAGCCTCAGACGCAGATGGTTGTATACCAACCAGAGCACCAGCCCGCATACCCCGAGCAGTTCTCTCCACCCCCGCCACTGATCCAGGAGATCAATGACGTCTGGAACAATGAAGCGCAGCTGACCCATCCTCAGGGACAATCTCAGGGTCAGAACATGGGCAACAAGCCCTTTCATCAGCAGCAGCAGGGTGGGAGACCCTTCCAGCAGTCTTACCAGTACCAGCCTCCATCACACGGGAACACTTAGAGGCAGAATTACAAGCACGGTCCTCAGCAGTCCGGATATCGCGGACAGGGATATCACCAGCAACCGACTGCTCAATACAATCAGCACAACTCACAGTACTCCTCCAAACCCCCTCCTTAACAATTTTCACAAGGTTATCAGTCGCAATCTCAGCCGCCATACCAGCATTCTAGACCCTAGCAGGGGGAATCCTCTGAGATTGTACCGGCCAATCCGGCCCTGGCCTATTTGGAGCAGTTGATGAAGAACATGGCTGAGATAAACCAGAAGATCGACGACCTGACGGCAGCAAAAACCGTCATACCAGCCCAGGTCGAAGCTAACCCTAACAATTTCCGACGCAAGGAGTAGGTAGCCGGCAGTGTCCAACCCGAATCAGGTGAAATTAACTATTTTTTATCTAATGCTGTTACTCTCAGGAGCGGTAGGACACTCCAGCCATCGGCGACGGCGAAGGGAAAGCATATTGCATCTGACGGGGAATCGGCAGTCCAGCCAACACCAGGGCCAGCCAGTATTTTGGGAGCAGCACCGGCATCCAGAAAACCACAAAAAATGAAGAAAACAGAAAAACACAAAAAGATAGCAGCAACCTCGGTGGAGATCAGCCCGCATTGGAGCCGCTTGCACCTGCCTCACAGCCAGTTCCAGACAGGAGGAGCACCGCACCTGCAGCGATTCCAACGCCAGCACCTGAAGTCGAACCTATCATTTTTGGTCCACAACTTGTTGATGAACCCACCCCTTTTTGTCATCTACCTGTAAACAACAATACAGAATGATATTGGTGAAGATTTCGTAAATATTCCTTTTCCTGAAGCAATGAAAAAACACAAAAAATGAGAAATTTGAAAAATGCTTTGTCTGATCCTGCTATTATAGAAATCATTCATAATTTGGTGTTGAATATACCCTTGATGAAAGCTCTTGATTACATGCCAGCCGTGAAAAAGGACGAAAAGAGGCATGTACAATCAAGTGCAGGCCAAACCCCCACAATTCCAGAAGCAAGGGTGGCAAATCCGAAAAGCCCATCCTCACAATGGCAACCGTTAACGCCATCAGCAACCTCCCGGATAAAAAGCCAGATATGGGAGCACCTCTTGTACGCTGTCAGATGTTCAATCAAGAGTTCGAACGAACACTTCTCGACAGTGGGTCTTCGGTTAATTTGATGCCAGCTTCGCTACTCACGGAGTTCAGGCTAAGACCGCTCAAGCCTACAAAGATGATCTTGCATTTTGCAGACAAGTCAATCAAGCGGCCTAGGGGCCTGTTGGAGGACGTGATCGTCACGGTTCAGGGAAAGTCATTCCCAGCCAATTTTGTGGTCTTAGATATGGATGTCCCCTCTCCGTTACTCCTTACCCCGATCATACTCGGAAGACCATTTCTGCGGACATCAAAAGCAGTTGTGAATTATGGGACGGGAGAAATCACTTTCGGCGCTGGCAGTGAAATAATCAGAGTAGAGACCCTGTCTGAGGGAACACATGCCGAACAAACATCTACATCATGTGCAAGGGTGATTGAGTACGCAGACGACTGCGACTTTCTAGCAGAGATTCAAGACACCAAGTTATTTCTGGATGACAATGAGATCCATGAACTCCTCTGCCCTGAGGAGGGAGGGGAGACCGCGGTCGAATTTCCCCTTATCAATCAGGATGAGGAACTCGTTGATGTGCTGCAAGAGACCACTGTGGGAGTGATGTGCCTTCAGAACCAAGAGCTGCAGTCTGAAGGATCCTTGAATGAAGACGAAATTATTGAGGAATTCTGTCGAGATTTGAGAGAAGAAACAGATCAGAATATGGTGGACACCGAACAGTTGAATGAATCACCACCTGCACTAATAGCTGAAGTCACCACTGAAGCAGCTCAGACTCCGCCAGAGCTAAAACCCTTGCCCTCCAACATGAAGTATGCCTTCCTTGCGGGAGAACCAAACATGTATCCGGTCATCATCAATGCACATCTGACCGAAGACCAAGAATCTCATCTGATGGAGGTTCTTGAACGCAACCGCAAGGCTATAGGCTGGCAAACATCTGATCTCCATGGATCAATCCATCACTCTGTTCGCATCGCATCTTTCTGGAAGAAGACTGCAGACCCTCTCGTGAACTGCAAAGAAGATTAAACCCAAATCTGCGGGAGGTGGTTATGAAAGAAATCCAGAAATGGTGTGATGCGGGATTCATTTATCCCATCTCCGACAGCAAATGAGTGAGCTCCCTGCATGTTGTGCCCAAGAAATCGGGGATCACCATTGTGAAAAATGACAAAGAAGAGGAGATCGAAACCAGAGTACCGACTTCTTGGCGAGTGTGCGTATACTACAGAAGACTCAATCTCGCTACCAAGAAGGATCATTTTCCGCTACCCTTCATCGACCAGATCTTGGATAGATTGGCGGCAAAGGAATATTTCTGCTTCTTGGATGGATACTCTGGGTATAATCAAGTTGCTATTGCTCCTGAAGATCAAGAGAAGACCATGTTCACCTGTCCTTTTGGCACATATGCCTTCACACAGATGCCGTTCGGGCTTTGCAACACCCCAGCCACATTTCAGAGGTGTATGCTTGCAGTCTTGCCGATATGGTGGGCAACTTTCTCGAGGTCTTTATGGACGATTTTTCGGTCTATGGAGATTCCTTTGATCAATGCCTGGATTATTTAGACCGAGTCTTACGGAGGTGCTGTGAAGTCAATCTTGTGCTCTCATGGGAGAAGAGCAACTTCATGGTGACCGAAGGAATTGTGCTGGGCCACGTTGTTTCTAAACGTGGCATGGAGGTTGACCCAGCCAAGGTGGATGTGATTTCCAAACTTGAGCCACCAACAAACATCAAGCAAGTCCGGTCGTTCTTGGGCCATGTCGGTTTTTACCGACGTTTCATCAAAGATTTCAGTAAACTGGCCAGACCGTTGACTGAGTTGCTCGGCAAGGACAATGAATTCATTGTAGATGATCGTGTGCTCCTTGCCTTTAATCAGTTGAAAGAGCTCATCACGCAGGCCCCTGTCCTACAGCCACCGATTTGGACTCAGTCTTTCGAGATTATGACCGACGCGTCAGATTATGCCATCGGGGCTGTGATGAATCCACGATTCATCATCTCAATATCTTGATCTTAGCAAAATCCCAGAGTAAAATCCCAGAAAAATGTTCATAAAATGCATAAATTAACAAAATGACTCTTGTAAATAAAACACACTAATTACTGTATATTAGATTGTACAAAATAAATTAACAATAAAAAAGCCACAAAATCAAAGGAGTTTTATACTTGTAAATAACCCAAAACTTCATATATTTTTAATAATTTCATTTCAACTCCTTTTTGGCTAATTCTTTCTCTAGCTTGTTTGTAAAAATGTATATAAAAATACAAAAATACAAAACAAATTTCATCTCAAATAAATGCTCCTAGATCCCAATGGGAAAAAGCCGTAAAGACCAACTTCCAAGCTAAATTCCCGCTCCGTATGAACTCCAAATTCACCAAACTCACTTTTAAAGTTCAAGTTAGAAAATTATCTATCCAACGGAAGTGGTTTCATTAAAATCGGAGCTCATTTGCAAAAGTTGGGTTTTGGGACCTAGATGTACATTGTACATTATGTATATATTCATTCTTTGTTCATTTTTTATTTTATCTTTCTTAATTACTAAAAATACAAAAAAATCATACTTGTGTTGTATTTTAATTGTAGTATTTTATTGTATTTTTCCGTTGTAAATATCTCTTATTAAAAAGACAAAAAAAATTACATATTAGAAAAGTAAAAAATGTGTACATGGTGTTTTGTATTCACTTGTAAATTCACCATTATTTTTCCTTCTTTATTTTGTTGTAATTAAAGTAGCCTACTTTATTTCATTTTATTTATTTAATTATTCTACATTCTCTACAATAACCACCATTCAACTCTCTTCCACCACCAACTTCCCATTCAACTCCACCATTTCTTAAACCTCCCATTCAACTCCATTAATAATCCAACTTCCCATTCAACTCCACCCATATAATAACTTCTCATTTCATCATCTATATATACATTCCATCCTCCTCAATTTGAGCTTGATCCATCTTTATGTGAGGAGAGCCTAGTTCCCTGAGTTGAATCGGTGACAGCGACGCAACCGCGGTAGAGCGACGACGGCCCTCTCTCCGGTGTGATCCATTGGTTTTTTGCCCAACATCGCAGCCGCAACCGCACGCTGCTCGAGCTCATCGCACGCCGGCGATTCGAGCGAAGACCGTGCTCACGAGAGCACTCCATAGGCGACCATCTCCATCGTAGGTAAATTTTCCCTTCATTTTATAACCGTTGTTATTTTCTCAATTTTTTTTATCACCATCATCATTTCATTACATCCCCATTTGTTTAATTTACCTTCATCTCCATCACCGTCATCATCATATCATTTTCATCCCCCTTCTTTTTGTGTACATATATCTAAAGAAAATTAAAAAAAAAATTAAAAATTTAAAACAAAAAAAGGTTATTTCATTACAATAGTTTTTTTTAAATCAAAACAGTAAAAAAAATCAAAAGAAAAATTTTAAAAAAAAAGTAACGCAAGCAGCGGTGGGGGAGGAGCTCCCACCGCCGCCCACCACCAACAAGCGGCGTCCGCCGCCCGAACCGCTAAGCGCCGGTAGCCCGGCACCGCGCGGCCACCCGCGCGTCTCCGCCAAGCCCGCGCGGCCCCTCCTCCTCGCCACCGCGGACTGCCGACCTCGCCACCTTCCCGAGGCCACCCCTAGCGCCGTCGCTGCACCTTCCAGAGGCCGCCACCCGCGCCACCGCACGCCGCCGCCTACAGCGGCCCTCTCCGCGCCACCGCGCGCGCGCGCGCCCCCGCCGGCCGCCGCCTCCTCCTTGCGGCCGCGCCCAGCCGCCGCCGACCACCCCCGCGTTGGGTTCTTTCCCCTGGAACCTACGAAGAAGAAGGTCCAACTTTCCTTTCTTTTTTTATTATTATTGTAAAAATTGCATAATTTGCTTTTATAGTTTTTGTAATTACTTTTCAGTCCTTGTTCATGTTTTCTATTGTAAATATTGTTTTTTA